>OY757922.1:31436774-31478073 GCA_963585895.1 Sepioteuthis lessoniana | reverse complement strand
AACACTGTTATAATATATATGTATATATATATATATATAGTTATATGAGATCAATAATTTCGAAACAGACTGATGAGACCTTAACGAGAAAAGAGAAGAGTGTCTGTTGGCGAGTGACTAACGTACTGGACAGCGACACCCTAATGAGTTCAAACTCCTGTTGGGCTGTTATGTTTACTTTCAGAAAAATACTATTGTTGAAGTTATGAACTTTCTTATCTTCCTAGCTATGGATTAAATTGTACAACTTCCGTTCTTCTACAAGGTTGGCTTTAACATTAACTAATCCAAGAAGGTTGATATGCCATTAATTTTAGAAACCGAAGCTGAACAAGGAAAGAGAAGAGAAAGAAAGGAAGGCATAAGGTTGGTTTCTAAGTTGAGTTTTTTGTTGGTTGTGCTCTAACGCTGGTTTGTTTATTCTGAAGTCCGTTTTTTAAAACAATTATATGGTTTAAGTAACAATCACGATTTAATAAAAAAAATATTATTATTTGCGAACAATTATAGATTCACATATTGATAAATTCATTTGTTGGCCTTGTGGGTAAAGTGTTCGCTAATGGACTGGAGGACTGGCGTTCAATCCCAGGTCGAGTCATACAAAAGACTCAAAAAATGGTACTTGATGCAGCTTTGCTTAACACTCAGCATTATAAGGTATGGACCAAGGGTAAAGTGGAATAATCCAGAAACAGGAGTAGCGCCCTCCCCTACACTTCAGTGTAGTAGCTAATAAAAAGGAAGCTTTCGAATCACCCTCGACTACGGTCGCCAACTTCAGTTTTAAAGGATATGATAGTTTCAATGTTTCAAGTAAGTGTTCCTGTTTAATAATCCTGTGTTGGTAAACAGTTATATGGTATCAAGTATTCATCTTTTTTACTAATGATTTTTAAACAGATTTTCAAGACCCATAGATAAAACATTAACAAGAAAGGGGAAAAGAAAGAAAGGAAAAGGTAAGGCTAATCGATTGGTTGGTTGGTTGGTTAGTTTTCACACATTGTCACCACTTAGTTTATTTAATGCCGAAAATGGTCTTTTTTTTAATCAAATTGATTGTAAACAAGGACCTTTACAAAGAGGACATATCTCGGTTCCAGAGATAACTACTAAATGACAAAAGGTTCTTTGAGAAAAGAGTCTGTATAAAAAAAGAGTTGGAAAAATAAGTATAAATAAGATAGACCTTGTTCACTTTCTCTTTGCCACTAGGTTATGTTTTATGGTATATCGACTGTTAATGGTTATCTAATGCTAAACCTTATATATATATATATATATATATATATATATATATATATATATATATATATATATATATATATATATATATATATATATCTTTGCAAGTCTCTTCATATTCGAATTGAGATCCTGGCGGCCGTTTGAACGGATGTATGTAAACAATAGTAATTGTGATTCATAACCGTTTAAAATGTACTTCGTAGCTAATATCTCCTCGTAGCTAAATGGTTAGAATTTTTGGCTTGGTGTTTCAGTCAACCAGGTTTCGATCCCAGCTATGGGGAGATACTGTCTAGCTACACTGATGAGTTCTGATAGAACGAAACAGATCTGTCTGTGGATGACTATATATACATATAAGATTTAGCATGCATATATATATTAGATTTGGAAACAAATAGTTTGTGGTTAACATTTTTGAATGAGCCAGAACTCATCTGCACGCACACAGTTCAATGGTTTCAAGTACTGCAATCTAACACTAGTAATTCTATTTAACATAAGTGGTTTCAAGTGTCGAAAATTATTTAGCAGAACTGAATATATGTTTTACAACCAAACGGGCAACATTGCCACACTAGACGGAGCCTCTCTGAAACTAGTAGACAAATTCACCTACCTAGGAAGTAGCGTCTCATCAACCGAAAAAGACATCAACACACGACTGACGAAGGCATGAACGGCTATCGATAGGCTCTCGATCATATGGAAATCAGACCTAACCGATAAAATGAAACGCAGTTTCTTCCAGGCAGTGGTTGTGTCGATACTGCTATATGGATGCACTACATGGACGCTAACTAAACGGCTGGCGAAGAAACTAGACGGAAATTACACAAGAATGTTGAGAGCAGTATTGAACAAGTCCTGGCGACAACACCCCACGAGACACCAACTAAACGGACACTTGCCCCCCCCCCATCACGAAAACTATACAAGTTAGGCGAACCAGACACGCGGGACACTGCTGGAGAAGCAAGGATGAGCACATAAGTGATGTACTCCTATGAACCCCCACATATGGCCGTGCAAAAGCAGGACGACCAGCTCGAACTTACATACAGCAACTATGTGAGGACACAGGATGTAACTCTGAAGACCAGCCGGAGGCGATGAACGATAGGGAGAAGTGGCGAGAGAGGGTCAGGGATATCCGTGCTGGCGGCATGACATGATGATGATGATGATAATGATTTGACCCATTAATAGGATCCTAAAAGATACTACAACTCCTGATCAGAGTTGATCTGGGAGTACTGTCAGTGAAAGACTATTCTACATTCTCCAAAGCTCCAGGACTGGAGCATCACCATTAGATGATTTAGTGCCGTATCCAGAACATGCATCATGGTGTGTGTGGGGGGGAATTATCCCTCTGCAGAGATGCAGTCAGATTTTCAGCCCCAGCCAACTTGGCTACTTGGTTCTGTATTGAGTTGATTCTAAACAAGGAACTTAAGGGGTATATTAAGCTACCAGACGAAACTGCTGTATATTTACTTTTAGTCATTTATATATTTTGGGGGATTTATATATTTTTGGGTTGTAGAATACACCGACTGCTTCTCTGCAGAAGTGTAGGAACCCCTCAACGATTGTCCTGGATATGACACTAAACAATCTGAAGGTGAGGTTCCTGTGATGCTACAGCTTTAGGGAATACTCCAAGGTCCACTCCGGCCTGGAACGGTAGCACTTGATAGGGCCCTATCTATGAGTTAAACTAACTGCATACTTATGCTAAACTGAATTGACTAAACTGAATTGACTAAACTGAATAGCTTGAAACAGAAATGTTTTTGACACTTAAACTGAGCTTACATTTAAACAGCATGCTTATGCTGAACTGAATTATTTGAAATGGAACTGTTTTTGACATTGAATCTGTACTTACAATAAATTGAATTGTTTAATATAGAACTGTTTTGACATTTAACTGTGTGTAAACAAAATCTGTAATTATACTAAATTGAATTAGCTGAATTAAAACTGTTTTGACAATTAAACTGTGTTCTCATGCTAAACTGAATTGTTTGAAATTGAGCTGACTATTTGCATAAAAATAGATTTGGTGTTAAATAGCCTACAAAGGTTGATATGCCATAAAACCCAACCAACCAACATTTCATTAATATATTTTTTTGAAATTATACAATGCGTTTTACGGTATTTATAACTTTCACAGAACATTTCAAGTAATAATTCCAATCAAATAAAAAAAAAATGCATTTGCAAACAAATATAACTTCAAGTAACTATTCTTTATACAAATAATGTGTTCAAAATTATATGGTTTCCAGTGTTCCTGTCTGATAATATTAATAATATAGATAACAGTTATTATTTTCCCATCTGATTGCTCTTTTGCCTCCACTTGTTAATACTTTTTGTATTTCTCGACATGCAAGATGCCCTAAAGCATATGTATGTCGATATTCATCTTCAGATCATGTTAATAACATGGGCTTCATTGACTCTCTCTTACCATCGGTTCCTATCCGTTATCTCTTCCGGTAAATCCACTAGAATGCATCAAGTGTCTGCACAGAGCTGATACCTGTAAGTTTTGCCTTATCGTCCAACACTGGTGTGTCCCTGGGTAGAAGTCCACACAAGCACCTAATTCCCTGGAAGCACACTTTCCCAGCTTTTTAGCTGGGTCGTCAGACATTCGTGCTAGACAGAAATTTCAAGATCAATGATAGATTCGAGGCTGATCACCTTCTCGTGGGCGAACTATCATTGTAAGCAATAACGAGGAATTTGTCACAGCAGTCGATAACAAGGGAAAAAAAAAGAAAAAAAAACCTCCAAAGTGGAGGACAAAAAGAAAAAAAACTTTACCTTTAAGGATTGGTAAAGATTTTTTGGGTTTTTTTTTTTTTCTTAGACTAAGTCAGGTTTGGTTGCTGTATAATCAGTAGGTTTGAACAAAAGATGGTAGGTTGATTGCTTGGGTTTTATGCCATATAAACCTTTGTAGGTTTTTTAACGCCAAATCTATTTTATACAAATAATCAGTCCTATTTCAAACGATTCAGTTCAGGATAAGTACACAGTTTAATTGTCAAAAACATTTCTATTTCAAGCTATTCAGTTTACTCAAACAGTTCTAATGCAAACTATTCAGTTTAGTACAAGTAAAATTTTTTGTCCACACATAGTTAAATGTCAAAGCATTTCTATTTCAAACAATTCAGTTTAGTGTAAGTAGAGTTTCAATGTCAAAACAGTTCTATTTCAAGCAGTCCAGTTTAGCATAAGTACGCAGTTTAGTTCTGTTTTAATAATTAGGACCCTATCAGGTGCTACCACTCCGGGCCAGAGTGTACCTGGGAGTGATGACAATGAAGGGGTACTCCGCATTCCCCAAAGCTCCAGCATCACTGGAACCTCACCATCAGATTATTTAGTGTTATATCAAAGACATCTTTTGGTGGGTTCTTACCCCTCTGAAGAGATGCAGTAGGTGTATTCCACAGTCCCAACCGACTGGTCTCTTGAACGAAAGAATCTAGAATCATTTTTTCTTGTAGAGATTTTCTGACAATGCATAACCAAAAAAGGGTATTTTTATTAGAACTGACAATTCATGCTCTATTTAAAGCTAATCTAAAATTTTGTACGTACCATAGAATTTCTCTATAGTAATCTTTTTTCCTTTCTTTTTATTTACTATTGACTGCCCATTACTTCTGAGCTACCCAGTACATGTCAATGTTTGCGCAAATTGTAATTTTACAAATATCAAATATTAAGAATACATTGCATTTTTTTTAAAAATCTACCTGGCATTTAAAGAAGCCAATTAATTAAATGCTCAATATGATCCCAGAGGTAGTTCATTTACTAACATTTCTGGCTCAGTTTTCAGTAATGTCTTGATTGATCTATTAATCAGATGACCTATTGAGAATTAACTCTCTTCCTTCCAATGTGCAAATAAAGCAACAACAACAATAACAAAAATGTCTTTAAAATTTTGTAAAGGATTGCATATAAAAAGTAACCTTTTCAGGGAAGCATTCCTCTCAGTCACATCTGATGCCCCGATAAAATGCACACAGGATATGTTTGTTATTGCAGTCTATGGAGGAGGTGAAATATTTCTTCCTTTTTCTGCAAAAATAAAGCAAACATAAATAAAAAGGTTGAAGCGGGAAATTTATGTAATTTACAGACAGGCAACGCCCTCATCTGTCTACCCAACGGGTTTTTATTGTAGAGTGCACGTTAAGAAAAAAATCTTCCTTAGGAACTACCTTTTTTTTAGATAGAAACTTATGATAATATCAGGATCAAAAGGTGAATCATATGTTCGCAACATAACATGAAAAATACTCATTCAGACGCTTAAATGTTTTCATATGTACGAGAAGGTCCTGAAAAGTTCTCGACCCAATCAAGAAGAGAGTGGATTGGATTGGTTGTTTAAAGGCATATCAACCTTTGCAGCTTATTTAATTCCAAAGCCATTCTCCTAGAAGAACAGTAGTGGTACTATTTAACCCATAGCGGGGAGGGTAAGGGGGTTCATACCTTTCCCAAGGGTATTTGCCCGAAAGTAAAAGTAATAGCATGACTGGAGTACGAACTCGCTTACTACGATTCTGCAGTCCAGCGCTTTAACCATTACACCACGAGGACACTCCCGAAGAGAGTGGAGTCTGTACATACTAAGTTTGCTGAACGTATCAGTTACAGTCGTTAGTAACGGAATCAGTGACCCGAGGTCAAATCCTGGTTGAGGCTGTTTGGGTTTCTCATTCACAAAATCTCCCTTTCGAATATTGCACCACCCCAAGGAGGTGTGGTTGTACTGCTCAATCTGAGAGTAACCAAGGTCGAGCAAGCCAACATGCGCATATGAGATGGTACATCATTAATCCCACACTAATGACGAAAATAAAAATGTTTTATTAAATATTATTCAATAATCTTCATTTTTGTTAATGCTCTTAATTTTGTGATGAATCTTGATCACATAACCTAAATACTATAAAATAAAGATTTAATCGCATAATTTAAATATTATACAGTACCAATTTAATCACATACTTAACAGCAACTATTTAATCACATACTTAAAACATAACAGAATCAATTTAATCACATACTTAAAATATAACAGTAACTATTTAATCGCATACTTAAAATATAACAGTATCAATTTAATCACATACTTAAAATATAACAGTAACTATTTAATCACATACTTAAAATATAACAGTATCTATTTAATCACATATAACAGTAACTATTTTATCACATGGTTAAAACATAGCAGTAACTATTTAGTCACATACTTAAAACATAACAGTATCAATTTAATCACATACTTAAAATATAACAGTAACTATTTTATCACATACTTAAAATATAACAGTATCAATTTTATCACATGGTTAAAACATAACAGTAACTATTTAATCACATACTTAAAACATAACAGTATCAATTTAATCACATACTTAAAATATAACAGTAACTATTTAATCATATACTTAAAATATAACAGTAACAATTTAATGGCACACTTAAAATATAACAGTAATTATTTAATGGCATACTTAAAATATAACAGTAACTATTTAATCGCATACTTAAAATATAACAGTAACTATTTAATCGCATACTTAAAATATAACAGTAACTATTTAATTGCATACTTAAAATATAACAGTAACTATTTAATCACATACTTAAAATATAACAGAAACAATTTAATCACATACTTAAAATATAAGTTGGCGACCATAGTCGAGGGTGACCCGAAGGCTCCATTTCCGATAGCTACTAAATGGTACTTGATGTAGCGTCCTCTCCTACACTTCTGTGTGATAGCTATTGAAAAGGGAGCGATCGGGTCATCCTCGACTACGGTCGGCCCACAACTACCATTTATATCAGTTCTCACCAAACGTTTTGCAGTATATCGACAAACTATTCCGAACAGATTATCCACGTATTCTATGTAAAGAAATTGTTTTTAAAAAGGTTATTCCTGAACATGTGGAACGTGGAGAAGGGTTATACAATAAACAAAGTGAATTTTGCTAAAGGAATTGGCAATAGGAAACAGTTTGCAGTTACAATTTTTCAAGAAAATCAGTAAAGATGAGTCCTTTCAGGTCCCAGAAGACTATCAGCATAACCTTCTTTACATACTACTGCGCCCATAAATTATCCTTTACCGGAGAGTCAGTTGTGTTTCCACCCCATGAACTATCTTTTCAACGCAGGCAAATTGTAGCAAACCTTGGTTTAACCGATTTGTTAACATTTTTGACTAAACCATGCTTCTTCGCACGCATCGCACATTCCTCCGTAAATTTCACATAGTTTGCACTTTTCAGCAAGCAAAAATTTGATAACTGACCTCTGTTCAAACCTATAATGTCTTGTTTGATTTGCAGCTATTTTTAATAACCTCAAAATAAATATTTCTGTAAGATTAAGATATTTTCGGCTACAAACCAATTCCAGACAACTCAGAGTTTGCATTTAATGATAAAAAATTCTCCCAACTTTGGACTCTAATTTTAGCTAGAAAACTATCTATTACTAAAATACTTCACTTAAATCCCTAATTGATTTACTCTACAAAACTGTCTTAATCTTAAAGTGTAATGTTTTGCAAGCTACACTAGCAGTGAATGCGTGTGATTTTTATAGGGTGCTCCATACTTACGTCATGGTGAAAATCTACGCTAAACAAGGTTTATTCGCTTTGACCCTTCCAGATCAACCCCTAGACTTTTGAACTCCAATTTAAACTGGAAAACCACTTATTACTAAAATACTTAACTTAAATCCCTAATTAGTTTACTCTACAAAACTGTCTTAGTCTTCCTATCTGAGGTCGCGGTTAATCACCTGAAGAAGGCCAGAGGTGAAATTTGGCCGAAACGTAGTGAAAGAAGAAACAACACAAAAACTACCAAGATGAGGACAAAAAGTCCGCAATAAATAAAAAATTAATTCTCAGATTAAGAAGCCTCATCTCAAAAATGATTCCAATTAAAGACAATTAAAGTGTAATGTTTTGCAAGTGACACTAGCTGTGAATTCGTGTGATTTTTATAGGGTGCACCATACTTATGTCCTCGTGAAAATCTACGCTAAACAAGGTTTATTCGCTTTGACCTTAACAAATCAATGCCAATCCCCAACTTTGAACTCCAATTTTAGCTAAAAACCAATTTATAACTAAAATAATTAACTAAAATCCCAAATTATTTTACTCAACAAAATAGTCTTAGTCTAAGAGTGTAATGTTTAGGGAGCTACACTAGCAGTTAATGCATAATATTTAAACTGGGTGCTCCATACTTCTTTCCTGGCGACAATCTATGCTAAACAAGGTTTATTAGCTTTGACCATTACAAATCATGCCCCACAACTTTGAACTCTAATTGAAGCTGGAAAACCATTTATTACAAAAATACTTATAAAAAATCCCTAATTATTTTACCTTTTGACAATCTTCGGTAAATTTGTGGAATGACCACACCACAAGTTTGATGAGGATTTGTTTGCATCAGACTTCCATGTTTGACAATATCATACGAGTTGTATCCTAAAAGTAATGTGACCGATCTCACAGTTAATTTAAATTCTGAATAACAAATGATATCATCTACAAGGTAACCCCTCTAGAGTTTAATGCTCTTTCCCATCTTTCTCTGCTATACTTCTATGCATTGCTGACAGGGCTCTTCTGGGATACCCCTCTTACGACCCACTTCATGGCCTCCATGTCTTCAAAACGTATCTTCTTGATGACTCTCTTGAGCTTGGAGAAAAGAGGTCACGCGGATCAAAATTAGGTGAAAAGGGAACTGCCGGATGCTCTTCCAGACTCTGTCCTTTATCATGTCATGCTCAATTGCGATCATTCAAACACTCAACCGACGTACGCTAATCACCATCTGCCTTACGCACTCAACATTGACCTCATTTTCGCTTGTTGAAGGTTTCCTTCTCTCGGTGCCATTTTCACCTCCTTTTTCCCCTCTTTAAACTTCTTGTGCTACTCAAAAACACGTGTGAAAGACACAGTGCAATCTTTATCCAATTGTTAAAATATTTCAAGTGTTTGAGACGGCGTTTTCCCTAAGCAGACCAAAAATTTCAGGTTTATTCGTTACATTGTTCCTTCCTCGGTTCTTAAAGCAGAACGACCTGAAAAAGAGAAGGGGTAAACAAAAGCATACGAAAAAAAAAACACAAATAGTTGCAAAAGCTAAGATCATATATATATATATATCATATTAGATGATAACACGATCTGCGTATCCTTCTTTCGCCGATAGCTCACACAGCACACCTAGTCCCATTATTTTTCAGACCGATTTTGGATAAATAATATTGTTATTGCTGTTTCAATCAAAGGGGCTTGAAAAAGAGTAATTTTAATTGTATAATTCACCTCATAGATCAACATAAGTCATTAGACGCCCCCGCCCCACCTCTGCTACAATTGATCTTCGGTATAATTGCCAGAACTTTCTGCTGATTCACAACTGAACACTCACGGAAGCGAATGACGAGAGACTCGGGGGAAGATGGAGTAGAGCATTGCTTTTAACCTGACATACGTGTTACTCTCGTTAAATACGATGCGAAGTTGGCAGGAACTCCTGAGGTTTCCAGCCAATTTCACGATTTAAAATAGAGGGAAAATCATGAAATATGCCGTTTTTTGTTTGCTTGTTGTTTTTTTGTTTTTATGTTTTGTTTTTTTGTTGCTTTTTGTTGCTTTTTTCTCTAATAGTTTAATGCACCTTTCTAGCAAATAATGCACTCGTATATATAATTTCCAATGAATTTTTTATATGTATTTTGGGTCAGGCTGAAGTTTTCTAGGCTGATTGGTTTAGTTTGATTTGGTTTGGTTTGGGCTTATGGCACATCAGCCATCATGGGTCATTAATGCCAAATTCATTTTCATACACAAACAGTTCTATTTCAAACAATTCAGTTTAGTATGATTTTTAACACATAATTTCAATGCCATAAACAGTTCTGTTTAGCATAAGTACACTGTTTACTTCTATTTGACCCATAGATTGGAGCCAATATTGCGATGCTGACAAAAGAAAGACACGGGGAAAACAAAAAGGGTTGATGGAAAAACATATATATTCAAATAACAGAAACAAGATACAAGTGAACCTGGTTAAACAGTAGTTAGTTGATAGGAAGCTGAGAGTCCAGTGGAGTCGTGACTATCCGTCCACTACGCAAATGGTATCACACGTGTTTGTGTCACGCTGATTGGTGAACAGGTATTTGTTATATGCCGCATCAAGCGTACAACTGTGGCACAAAGCAGTGTTTTAGGTGGGTCCAGTCGCGGGGCCGTAGCCTGGACACGTCCGGCAATCCCAAAAATGCCTCGGGCCACGTTGGCATTCCCCTTAAAAAGTGCACCTCAGGCACCAGGCGATGAACTTAACCCCTCCGAAATGGGTTAAAGCAAGTGGGGACGGCCCACTGAGGCCAAAGGTATCTCCAGTGATGAGGCACACCCGACCGAAACCGCGCACTTCACAACACGGCCGGCTGAAGTGTGACCCAAGCAAATGGAGAGGCGCACCAATCACGCGGATTGGTGAAATTCCGTCTGACGCTCCCGTTAAAGTGTATTTATGGAGGAGAGCAAGTGCATTATGTAGGAAGTACAACAGCTTATCAGGTGCTACCTTTTCCGGGACAGAGTAGACCTGGGAGTGATAGCAATGAAGAGGTACTCCACATTCCTCAACGCTCCAGTATTACTGGAACCTCACCATCAGATTGTTTAGAGTCATATGTAAGACACTCATTGGTGGGGGGAGTCGTTCTCCTCTGCAGAGGTGCAGTCAATGTATTCTACATCCCCGGCCAACTGGGCAAAAGGTTGATATGCCATTAAACGAAGACTCCAGACTAATCTAATCTACTGCAGTCGGTGTATTTTACAGCCCCGGCCGACAGAGCAATTTTCTAGACAGAAAGGTTCATGTGATAAGGTCACATCTGCTGTTGATGAATTTTGATTCAGTGTGATCCAAGAACTACAACACCGGTGAAAAAATAGTTTCAAACTAATTTGGTCACATTCTATGTGTGTACAATGAACTTTTAAACCAATCGTCGCACTGTTTTGGCAATATACACTCCGTCTGGGGCATGCATTTCCCGTCAAACTATCGTCTCACCCCTTTTGTTATGTTGTCTTACTCATCAAGTTGGACTGAAATGCAGATAGGGTCGATTCGACAAAGAAACAAATAAGGCGAAAACACAAAAGGGTTGAATAAATGTTTTGGGAGAGGAGAAGTCTGACCCTTCGCAACAAAATCCCTTAACTAGCAATTAACCTTATCTGTCAATCTACGTGTCTGTCTATCTCAGTTCCCTTCCTTTCTAGTTCCCTTCCACGCGTCTTTTCTGTTTCTGCATTATTCTCAACGCATCTCCGTCTCTGTCTCGTAGACGACTCACTTCCTGTTGACTTGATGGTGTGTCCCTTTGAACTTCTGGCCTATTCGACACCCAACTTCGTGTCTTTTCTCTGACTAACTGACCGACTGGCCCTTCTGTCCGCCTAAACCAGCGTCGATCTTCACTCTTCCACCCCAATTCCCGTAGCAGGTTCCCTCGTTTTTTTTTTACTGTGCTTTGGCTGACCTCTACGATCTCTCTCTCTCTCTCTCTCTCTCTCTCTCTCTCTCTCTCTCTTCTAGTGACCAACTGACTCTGTTCTTCCCACTGTCCCGTGGTTGACTTTCTACGTATGTGGAGAGGCAAACATCCCATGGCCTTCTCACAATTATACACGCACACGCATACTTTCACATAGAGCTAAGCATGTGCGTAGTGTCACACTGTCACTGAATGAGAAATTATAAGAGGGAATGAAAGTTTAGATTTATTTGTTTAATAAATCCTGGCCCTTTTATATGTAATCATTAGATGCTATGAAAGTTCTCACATAATTGTTTAATACTTCATACTATTATATATGCAATCATTAGAGGGAATGAATGTTTTCATATATTTGTTGAAAAATCTTGTTCGTTATATATATAATCATTAGATGGAATGAATGTTTTGACATATGTGTTTAATAAATCCTGTCCGTTATATATATATATATATATAATCATTAGAGGGAATGAAAGTTTTGATATATATGTTTAATGAATCCTGTCCATTATATATATATATATATATAATCATTAGTCCATTATATATATATATATATATAATCATATAAAATAGATGCATGACATCACAAATTTTGACTATCGAATTCTACAAGGTGACGTCGAATTCTAGAAGATAAACGCAAAAAAAAATACCTTGAAGCAACAATATCATTTGTTGACTTCTCCTAGGCCTTTGACTCCATACACAGATGGAAGATGGAGAAAATACTAACTGCCTATTGCCTACCCAAAGAAACCGCCGCAGCGATAATGATGCTATAAAAACATTAGAGTAAAAGTCCGCTGTCTAGATGGAGACACAGACTACTTCGACATTGTAGCAGGTAAGCTGCAAGGAGACACATTAGCCCCATAACTGTTTATCATCTGCCTTGACTACGTGCTTAGAGCGTCTATGAATATAATGAAAGGTAACGGTTTTTAGTTGGCAAAGGAAAGAAGCAGAAGATACCCACAAAAACAATTACAGACGCGGACTACGCCAATGACAACGCGTCTGACAAATAGACCTTCTCAAGCCAAAACCCTGCTGCATGATCTGGAACGAGCAGCTGCAGGCATAGGTATCCATGTCAATTCACACAAAATGGAATACTTGTGCTTTAACGAAAGAGGCAATATCTTCACATTAAATGGTATCTCTCTGAAACGAGTGGACAAGTTCACCTACCTAGGAAGCAATGTCTCATCAACCGAGAAAGACGTCAACTCGCGACTAGCTATGGACAGCTATCGATAGAATATCGGTCATATGGAAGTCAGACCTGACCGATAAAATAAAACGTAGTTTTTTTTTCCAAGCAGCGGTCATGTCGATGCTGCTATATAGATCCAGTACATGGACCCTAACTAAATGTATGGAGAAAAAAACTTGACGGCAATTACAAAAGAATGCTGTGAACAGTATTGAACAAGTCCTGGAGGCAACACCCTACAAAACCGCAGCTATAGGGCCACCGATCATCCATCACGAAAACTATCCAAGTTAGACGAACCAGACATGCTGGGCTCAGCTGGAGAACTCATAAGCAATATACTCATGGACGAACAAAGACAGGACGACCGGCTAGAACCTATATACAAGAGCTCAGTGCCGACACAGGATGTAGCCTTGAGGATCTCCCGGGAGCAATCGGCGATAGAGACGGGTTGCGAGAGAGGGTCAAGGATATCCGTGCTGGCAGCGCCACATGATGATGATATAATCATTAGTTGGAATGAAAGTTTGGATATAGTAGTTTAATAAATCATGCCCGTTTTATATAATCGTTAGAGGGAATGAAAGTTTTAATATATTCCTTTAATAAATCTTGTCCATTATATTCATAAGAATTAGAAGGAATGAACTTTTTTTTTGTATTTGGTGATGAAGTAATATATATATATATATGTATATATATATCTGTGTGTCTGTGTCAGTGTGCGTCTGTGTCAGTGTGTATACTAGCGTATCTAACCGGCTTTGGCAGGGTATCAGTCATGTTGAATATGATTGATGATTTTATTCATTTATCATTCATAATGAAAACGTAGCCCGTAATGGGAATTTTCGTAATATAAGGTTGGGTATATAATACTTCCTTATTCAATAAACCCCCCAGCAATGCGTTTCTTTTTAGATTACGTGTTACTATCGATACTGCTGTATGGATGCACTACTTGGACGCTAACTAAACAGCTGGAGAAGAAGCTAGCTGGCAATTACTCAAGAATGTTGCGAGCAATATTGATCAAGTCCTGGCGGCAACACACCACCAGGCACCAACTATACGGCCACCTGCCTCCCATCACGAAAACTATCCAAGTTAGACGAACCAGACATGCAGGACATTGCTGGAGAAGCAGCGACGAGCTCATAAGCGATATACTCCTATGGACTCCCATATATAGCAGGACGACCAGCTCTAAAATACATTCAGCAGCTATGTGAGGATACGGGATGTAGCCTTGAAGACCTGCCAGAGGCGATGAACGATAGGGAGAAGTGGCGAGAGAGGGTCAGGGATATCCGTGCTGGTGGCACGACATGATGATGATGATGATGATTACGAATATAAAACTTAGCAATATTTGTTAAGTAGACTATAGTGACACCAAATTAACTCGAAAGTCATTTTTGGTGACGCCATATGCCCCCTTAGAAAATGTTATCCCAACTGATGTATCTGACGATATTCTAACTGATAACATCTTGATTACTATCAAAGGTCAACATACAAACTTACTTTTTTATGTCCAAGAAATTGCTACAAACATATTTCATGTTATCTTGAGTTAGAGTTGCATACGCATAATGTGTCAATATCCATTAATAATAACACAGTCCATATACAAATACAAATACAGGCCAGGCGGACTCTGTCGTTTCGATACGAGCGAGTTTATTCATTTCTGGCTTTAGTCCATGGCGACACGAGGAGTGAGACACAATTCATAAAAGTCTTTTCTAATCATACTATGCTGACCCCACCCCAACGCGCGGTGCATTTTGTGATGTTTAAGATCTCAATTCATCTCTGTCGGCAGAGATCCGAAAATATGATCTGATCTGATCTGATCAGATCCGAAAAACTCAACTCCTCGCCTCATCGGCCGAATCTCAACTACCTTTTCAAAATCCTCAAAATCACAGGTCCATCTTTTCTGAACATGATGTCATCCACACTTCAGCCACATTTCCTATCTGGATGTTTATTATGATAGATAGTGAATAGGCCAGATGTTCAAAGGGATGCACAAACAAGTCAACATTCCTTAATTATATAACATTAAATCAAAAGTTGAAATGATGCTATCAATATAAATTAAATTCATCGAAATCTTTTTCATTTAGACAAGTCTGTTCTGATTGAAAAGTTCAAAAATTCAAGATTACCGGTAATTTAACAATTTTCATTTTAAGATTCAACAAAAAACTAAAATTTCGCAACCACAATATTTCAATTCAATGAAAACACGGCTATTTTAAATGAAATCTTAAAATTAAAGATATCTTTTTTTCATCAGAAATGTGAACAATATATAGTTCAAGAAATTGTCAAAGATTTGTATTCCAAGTCAATTTGAGTTTCATAACAATGTCGAGATTACATAATCAAAATATCTAATGTTAAGACTGTTGTTTAACAGAAGTTTACATTCAAGTAATAAGTTCTTTCTACATAACCCAGTTTAAAATTCAGAATTACCAGAAATTTATTTGATTTCATATTGAGTTTTTCAAAATGTTGCTATTTCATAAAAAAACTAGTGAAGATAGTAATTCTTATCAATCAAAATATTTAAATTTCACAATCACAACATTCCCAAATGTACAAAAAAGAGGTCTGGCTTGTTTAAGAATGTCATCAACAAAATGTATTTACAAATCATACATATATTTGATATATTTGTATAAAGTGGACCAACACTGGTCGATATGCCATAAAACCAAAGAAAACAAAATCATATACATTTAATACATTTAATACAATTTTTGCTGGAGTAAACAAATCGCAGGATAAAAAAGTGTTGCCAATCTAAAAATTACAAAAAGCAAAATAGAAAAGGTGGTATAATCTGTGTATTTTTTTCTTATATATATATATATATATATATATACCAACCACTCCACACGAGCAGAATGGGACACATATTTCATTTTCAAGCAGAGTTTAAACGGTTTGATTTCAGCGTTTTCCTTCTCCTAACCCGGTTGCTATACCAAGGTTAAAGAACCTAGTCTGTCCTACTATTTACCCATAGCAGGATGGAGAATAACTGGATTCATACCTTTCCCAAGTGCATTAGTTATGTGAAAGGTAAACAGTCTCGTCCAGGAATTGAACTCGAGTCACCGTGTTCATTTACTACGATGTTAGCCATTACACTACGAGTGCCATTATTCTTTTCTTTTTTTATGTAAAACAATTATAACAGAGTGAAAACGATTACAGTACATTATATCAGTTTTTCAGTGTATACGCCATTATTTGTTTTTACCAAAACATACGTAGATAAAAAAAAAAAAGATTACTCGGACTTTCAGGGTTGCTCGGGTCGTGTAATGGTTAACAAGCTAGACCAGCAAATCTTTACGAGAGAGTTCGAGTCTCATTGGGTGCCTCGTTCATACGATGTAGTGTCTTATCTAAGCAAAAAGCTTAGTAGAATATTAGGGCATCACGGGTGGTGTAATGGTTAACAAGCTAGATTAGCAAACCTTTACGGATGAGTTCGATTCTCATTAGGTGCTTCATTTATTCTACCTTGTGCCACATCTGAGAAAATGCTTTGTAAATTACTTCTTGGACTTGCAGCTCTTGTGCAACTTAAATACTGTGGGTTTGGAGCGCTCGGGGCAATTTAAACTAGCCCTCCTCCTTCTTCTAAACCGTCATCATCATCATCATCATCATCATCATCATGTCGTGCCTCTAGCACAGAATTCCCTGACTCTCCCACGCCTCTCGTCTCTACCGTTCATCGCTTCCGGCTGGTCTTCTAGGCCAATCTCGTGTCTGCATAGAGCTGCTGTATATAAGCTCTAGCTGGTCGTCCAACACTTGCTCGTATGTGTAAGGGGGGCCAGAAGAGAACGTCACTTATGAGTACGTTCTTACTTCTCCATCACGTCTTGTTCGTCAGACTTGAATGGTTTTAGAGATGAGAGGGAGATGGCCGTATAGCTGCTGTTTTGTGGGGTGCCGCTTCCAGGATTTGTTCGTTACAGCTCGCAGAATTCTTGTGAAATTGCCATAAAGCTTTTTTCTCTTACACACTTTGTCAGCGTCCAAATGGTACATAAACAATAAAGTGATAAAAAATTTAGTTTCCGAAAGTTTCTTCCGTATTTTCTTAACCTAATTACACATACATTCAATTTATTTATCTCTTTACCCATAAAACTAAAATTACCTCATTTGATAAATATAATTGTCCATGAGAAAAGGAAACAGTCTTCTTCTAAACGCAGTTCGACTCCAGACAGTATTTGACATTGCAAATTGTTAACAGACTCAACAAAGATAAGAAGAATGGAAAACTGCAGAAAAATATTTAAACAAACAAGCAAAAGAAAATGGTGAAAATATATGAAATAATGCATGAGTCCGCTTGTTTAAAAAAAATGGGCATATTTAGCAAACTCAGCAGCTTTGGCCCGTCTACCAAAACCTTTCTAGCCCGCCAATGATACTTGTATCGAATAAATAACTTTTACAAAGTTCGGCTTCTAGCTATCCTTACCACGCTTTTAACCAAGTATTTTTACGACGGTAAACACATTCATTTAAAAAAAGGATTTGTCCCACAAAAATTCTTTAATAAATAATTCGAATAAAAAGTCTTCTTTATTAATCAAATTATTATTAATCATTTGATTTATTCTTTTAAAATTATTTCAAATGTTCTGTTCTTAAAAGATTATTAATCATTTTATTTATTCTTTTAAAATTATTTTAAATGTTCTATTCTTAAAAGATCATGTTATATAGTATTTAGTTTTGGGTTTCTGAAACAAAACAAAAATCTAGTTTTTTGCTTGGTGCTCATACAAAATCCGATTAATAAATTTGATAGGCTGCAGATGAATTCGAAGTTAAATATTAATGAAATGATTTATTGTGAGGCAATTCAAAATGTCATCAAATATTTGGTGACTGAGATGTAAATACCATCTGAAATTTATAGAAGACTGTGTAACGTGTACGGAGAAGCACATTTTAGACAATTAAATTATCAACGATTGTACCAAGGCCATTGGCCTAAAAGTAGAGTGTCCGCCAATGGTCCGGGATACGGGAGTTCAATCCTAGGTCGCGTTATACCAAAGACTCAAAAAATGTTTAAAGAATGTTGAAAATCAGTGTGAAGACAGACCAAAGGCAAGAACACCTGAATTTTTTTTACAATTAAGATAATGATTTTTTATATTAATCATTTTTCGTTCATTATATTTCATTATTTAGTTCGGTAAGGTTTTGAACTACTCGTCAGATGGTGCAGTCTTATGCCCATGCAGAAATGGTATGACACTCATCATCTGTCATAATAAATCCCAGACAGGAAATGGGGCTGGAGTGTGGATAACGTCATGCCCAGAAAAGATGGTCCTGAGAATTTCAGGATTTTGAAAAGACACTCGTTGAGTATTCGACCGTTTAAGGTGCAGTTGAGTTTTCTACTGTTGAGGCGTGCGGTTGAGTTTTTCGGATCCCGAACGACCGAGATGAATAGAAATCTTAAACATCACAAGATTCGCCGTTCGTTGAGGTGGGGTCAGCATAGTATGGTTAGCATAGGCTTTTAAGAATTGTGTCTCACTCCTCGTATGGCCATGGACCCAAGCCAGAAATGAATAAACCCGTTCTTATCCGAAACAAAAGGGTCCGCCTGTATTTGTATATATATATTTGTATTACTGTTGTAATTGATATGATTATGGCTATTCAACAATGGTTTGGTTTGGTTGTTTTAAATGGCATATCAACATTCTTGGACTATTTAATCCCAAATCCATCCTTGTAGATAGCTGGAAGGATACAGGTGTTCATACCTTCCCAAAGGTATTTGTTCGAAAGTGAAAGTAATTGCGCGACTGGAGTTCGGACTCGCTTATTACGATTCCGAAGTCCAGTGAATTAACCATTACAAAACGAGGACACCTCCACATCTGAAATGGTGGATTCAATCAATGTTCTCATTTTCACTGACTAGGTTATAATAGAGAATATTTTTGAACAACTAGGAATATCTTTGGTATAGAACACAAAACTATACATAATGACCTTGCCTTTTCTAAAATCAGTTGTCGTTGGGTTTCACTAGGATAAGGCAAGACCTCATACAGTCAGTTTTGTTGAGAACAGCTGCCACATCTTCCCAAAAGCCCAAATATGACTCACTCTGATTTCCACTTGTTTTTCCTTCTCAAAGAATTTCTGGGTGGAAAAAAATTTCAAGCAATCATGAAGTGAAGGGTATTATCACCTCGTCTGAAGTTATTAAGTAAATCACATAAACTTCGCTAATTCAAATTTGGTTTTCAATGAAACAGACGATTTTTTTAAAAAATCAATTTAGATATAAAACAAAGACAGAGTTAACATTTAAATTGTATCAATATATTTTATTGAATTTGAGTTTATTTGATGTGTTCTAAAAATACCATCTGAAATTATTAGGCAAAATCAAATAGCCACATATTACTTAATATAAAGTTAATAAAATCATCAAAGATTGTACCAGAGCCATTAGCCTGGAAGTAGAGTGTTCACCAATGGTCAGAGATACAGGGGTTCAATCCTTGGTCGAGTCATACCAATGACTTAAAAATGGTACTTGATGCCGGCTTGCTTAACACTCAGCATTATAAGGTATGATCAAGGGTAAAGTGAAGCAATCCAAGGAAAGGAATACATATCGGTGAGGGAGTTATTGAAAAGGGAACCTACGGGTCATCCTCGACTGAGGTTGCCAACTTTACTTACATATTGTCGTGTTACACATAATAACTTATAACACCATAAGAGTTTCCTCCTTGCGGCCCTTTTTAGCAGTAGCTCTAAGCCTTAAATTATCACTGGTATAGGTACTTCCAGATAAGTCAGATTTCAACGCGGCCAGACGTAGATTTCACTTTTCCGAGTTAACATTAGAATACGGACCAAAACGCTAAGAGCTTTTGTTCAAGTTATTTTACATTAGCGCCACTATAATTTTACCTCAGAATTTACAGCTACACCTTCTTTTTACGTTGGTTGGTTGGTTGCTTGAGTTTTATGGCATATCAAACTTAGTAGGTTATTAACTCCAAATCCATTTTTATACAAATAATTTGTTCTATTTCAAACTATTCAGTTTAGCATGAATACACAGTTTTATTGTCAAAAACATTTCTATTTCAAGCTATTCAGTTTACTCAAACAGTTCTAATTCAACCAATTCAGTTTTGTATTTGTTTACACACAGTTAAATGACAAAAAGTTGTATATTAAATTATTCAGTTTAGCGTAAGTACAGTTTCATTGTCAAAAACAGTTCCATTTCAAACAATTCAGTTTAGCATAAGTACGCACTTTAAATGTAAGTACACAGTTTAATTGTCAAAATATTTCTATTTCAAGCTATTCAGTTTAGTCAATAATTCTAATTCAAACAATTGAGTTTAGTATAAGTATGCAGTCTAGTTCAATTTAACCCATAGATATCACTTGCTCCCATTCCGGGCCAGGGTGAACCAGGGAGCAATGGCAATGAAGGGGTGCTCTGCATTCCCCAAAGCCCCAGCATCGCTGGAACCTCACCATCAGATGGTTTAGTGTCATATCCAGGACACTCGTAGTGGGGGTCTTACCCCTATGCAGAGAAGCAACCGTAGTTGAGGGCAACCAGAAGGCTCCCTTTTCAATAGCTACAACACCGAGGTGTAGAGGAGGGCTCTACTCCTTTCCCTGGATTGTTCAACTTTACCCTTGATACATACCTTATTTGGCTGAGTGTTAAGCAAGGAGGTATCAAGTACCATTTTAAAGTCTTTGGTATGACTCGACCTGGGATTGAACCCAGGTCGTCCGGACCATTGATGAACACTCAACCCACTAGGCCAATAGTCGGTGTATTCTATAGCCCTAGCCGACGGGTCGACATTTTTTTTAAGGATATCTAGACGAATGCCATTTTCTATTTAACCATATGTTGCAATTTCCTTTAATTCGCCTTGTCCTTTAAACGTTGAGCCTATATTATGTCAGTAATATTTCTCCTTAATTTCCATTCTCTGTGATTGTAAATTCAGTAAATACCGCTCTATTTCCTCCTTAGTCTCGAACCTGTATTTAGGGCCTTTCAGACAATACTGTGATAGATTATTCATGTTAGCATTATTACTGTGTAACTCTGTCAGCTCCCGCGACATTGTCTTAGTTGTTAATAATCGAATTAAGCACACAACAGTCCCTTTTATTTGCTGTATTCTTTCCTTTCAAACTCATTTGCAAAAGTATTTCTTCGTTTCAGTTTTCACACCTTTCTACTGTCAAACCTTTTGACACCAACAATAAGTCTACAACCTTTATTCAGGGAAAGTGTTGAGTTATGCAACATAAAGACGATTCGACGTTCTAGGAAACTAGGAATGTCTAATGGGAACGCAATACATACACGTTTTTGAATTTTTTACATCTTAAAACATAGTGGCTCTTCTTCTCCATAGGTAAAGTTGGCGACCTTTATCTTGGGTGACATAAAGGCTCCTTTTTCAATAGCTACCACACTGAGGTGTAGGGGAGGGCGCTACTCCATTTCCCTGGATTGCTTCACTTTACCCTTGATCCTTACCTTATAATGCTGAGTGTTAGGCAAGGCAGTGTAAAGTACCATTTTTTTGAGTCCTTGGTATGACTCGACCTGGGATTGAACCGCGGTCTCCCGGCCTAATGACTGGAGTGTTCGTCAATGGCCTGAGAGACAGAGGTTCAACCCCAGGTCGAGTCATACCAAAGACCCAAAAATGATACTTGATACCGCCTTATTTAGCACAGCCTTATAAGATAAGGATCAAGTGTAAAGTGGAGGGACTGCTAGCCCGCTGATCTTTCTCAGCCTTGGGGACGAAGCAAAGGATGAAGGCTCGGATTTGACGAAGAGAGACCCTTGCCGACAAAGCAAGGATTTCAATTTCAACAACAACAACAACAACAAAAAGGGGATTTCTCTGCTCTCACCCAGAGGTAGGCGTCGCGTTCCATTCAAGGTTTCGAAAAAGGAAAAAAAGAAAGGAGTTGTGCCCTCCCCTACACCTCGGTGTAGTAGCGATTGAAAATGAAGCTTTCGGGTCACCTTCGACTAAGGTCACCAACTTTACTCAATCTATGATGAATTATTTGAGCAGGTTCAATTTCAATTGCTTCCAAAAGGTCAGCTTTATTATTATGTTCTTTGCCACTAATAAATAATTTCATCTTCACAAATGACCTGAGATTTTCGATTGGATTCGGATCAAGACTTGAGGATGACTTCCTATAAAAAATTTATGCTAAAAGAATTCACGGTTAAGCTCATATACACGAGAAGGAGTATTGTCCTACATAAATACACATTTCACTTTTAAAACGGTGAGACTGGGATTTGTACAATACAAAGAGGGTCTTATTCATAAAATCCCAATAGTTAACACAATTCAGTTTAACTCTTTCATCGACTTTGTATGGTCAAATAATGGTTTGGTCGACAATTCCCATCTATATCCTAACACTACCACCTCCTTGTTTGCCTTCTTTTAGCCCCAGGCATGTCTGAAGTCGATAAAATCCATTCTTTGGCACATCCATTAGGTCTATCAACAATCACTCGAGATTCACCCGTGAAAATTAGTTTAGAAAAATCAATTTTCTTCTATTTCTTGGCCCAATTTTGATGCTTTAAAATATTTGCTTTAGTGAATTGCTGAGGAGATTTTTTTACAGATCTTAATTTACAAAATATTCTCCACATTTTGTCCTCCTTGTTTAACTCAATTCCAGCCATTTGAAATTTCGAAACGTTGGTCAAATGTAGTTATTTTGCTATGACTCACTTTACTATACATTCATCCTGACGAAGCAAGTTGTTCTCAACCCCCTTTTTTTGTTATTGGCTTTGAGTTCTCAACTTGGAAATATTTTGATGCTTTATAATATTTTTAGTGAGAGGAAGTTGCTAAAAATTTTTTTTCCAGATTCCAATTCACAAAGTATTTTCTACTTTTTGTCCTTTTTGACTCCCTCAATTCAAGGATAAAATCTATCCTTTGACCAATCCACTAGGTCCATCAAATGTCAACCAAGATTTGTCTAGGGAAATTAGTTTAGAAAAGTCAATTTTCATGCATTTCTTGGTCCAATTTTGATACTTTGAAATATTTGTTTTAGTGAGAGGAAATTGCTAAGGAAATTTTTTTACAGATTCCAATTCACAAAGTATTTTCAACTTTTTGTCCTTAAGACTCCCTCAATTCATGTCGGTTGTGCTCCTTCAGAGGCAGTATATAAAGAGATAGTTCTGGAACTTAAGGAGATACATGATGGAAAGGAAATCTTGAGTAACAAGAAGTGAGTGTGCTGGAGTGAAAATCTACAATAGCCAGAAAGGAGAGTGATGGAACAAAATGCTACAAATACACTCTTTACTTTAAAACTGTGAGACTGGGATTTGTACCATACAAATAGTCTTGTCAATAAATCACAATAATTAGCACTGTTCAGTTTAACATCTTCATTGACTTTGAATAGCCCAATAAGTGTTGCCTTCTTTTATCTACAGGCATGTCTGAATAGGATAAAATCAATCCTTTGACCCATCCATTAGGTCCATCAAATGTCAATTAAGATTTGTCTGGGGAAATTAGTTTAGAAAAGTCTATTTTCATGTATCTCTTGTTCCGTTTTTGATACTTTGAAATATTTTTTAGTGAGAGGAAGTTGCTAAGAATTTTTTTACAGATTACAATTGACAAAGTATTCTCAATTTTTTGTCCTTTTTGACTCCCTCAATTCAAGGATAAAATCTATCCTTTGACCAATCCACTAGGTCCATCAAATGTCAACCAAGATTTGTCTAGGGAAATTAGTTTAGAAAAGTCAATTTTCATGTATTTCTTGGTCCAATTTTGATACTTTGAAATATGTTTTAGTGAGAGGAAATTGCTGAGGAAATTTTTTACAGATTCCAATTCAGAAAGTATTTTCAACTTTTTGTCCTTTTTGACTCCCTCAATTCAAGGATTTTCAAAGATATTGTAATATAATGGCCGAGGGATTTCGTTTTATATATCTTGCCATTCGGTTTAGTTAGGATGAGAACCTTTCGGCTCAGTCCATGGGTTAGTTAGGTGCAAACTTGAGCGCAGGTGTTGACGCGCGCACGAGGAGGATGTGTGGTTCACAGATGTAAAGATAAAACCCCAGATAGGAAATGGGACCAGGTTGTGTGAATGACGTCATGCACCGTAAGCGTGCGCAGGGGATTTGGGGGATTTGAGAAAAGTCATTGAGTTGAGTTTTTGCCTCCGAAGGGAGATGGTTGACTTTCGGAGCTCGCCGAGGCCTTGCGGCGGGTTTCGCACGTGGTTTGGGGCAGGTGGAAAAGTTAGCATAGAAAGATTGTGTATCTCTCTCCTTATGTCGAAAAACCTTTTAACACAAAGGTAATAAAAAGTTTCGTACCTGAACTAAGATGTCGTAAGTGTTTGGTTTTTTTTTGTGTGTTTCGGGATTCCTATGTTATCTATATGAGTTATGAACATTCTATGTACATTTCACGTATTCATGTATGGGTATGTTGCAATATGAGCATTGGTTAAAAGTGGTTCTTTTGCGATGACTCACTTTAGTTAACATTCATCTTGAGGAAGCAAATTCTTAAAGGCTTTTCTTTTGCTTGAGTTCTCAACTTCGTTATATTTTCAACAACCTTCTTTATCATTCAATGATCTTTGCAAAGCCTCTGTCATATTGTACCATAATATAGCTATTTGGGAAATATAAATCGATTGTTGTTAACATATCTACATAACGTAGGACACATAAAGAACATAGGAATCTCAAAATTCGAAAACACGTAATGACTTCCTGTTCAGATACGAAACCTTTTTACAAACTTTGAGTTAAAGGTTTCAACATAAGGAGAGAGACACAATCTTGCTATGATGTCTTATTCATTCGGCCCCCATCTCGAACGGTACCCATGGTGCGCAAGTTCGTCTCGCGTCTGCGAGCTCCAAAAGTCGATCCTCCTCGTTTGGCATCTAGTACTCGACTCCCTAACTTTCTTCAAATCTCCCACAAACCTCCGCGCGCTTCCGGTGCGTGACGTCACCCGCACCCTGTCACCCAGTTCCGTCATCTCGGGCTATTGTGACATCTCTGAGTGGCACGTCCGCCCCGCGCGCGCGTTACCACCTACATCAAGGTTTGCACCTAACTAACCCATGTGCTGAGCCGAAAGGTTCCCAGCCTAACTAAACTCAAAAGCATGAACCTAAATCACTTGGCCATTACGTTACAATATCTCCAAAATGAACATTCTCTCATTCAATTCTCTTTTTTGTTTTTCATTTGTTGTTAGAGATCCTTTTACCTACGTTTTAAAATATATTATGCATAAATACGGAATTATCTTTGTTAGATTCCAGAGGGATTAAGATAATACTAGTTTAATCTTGTATTCGTCTCTGTCTCCCACCCGAGAGGACTTGACACAAGGTCGGATTATAGCGGGGGGGGAAGTCGGGCACGAACCGAGGCTGGACATCGGCCAACTTGGTGCAATGTGGACCTGATGAGCCTGGATGGACATGGACCCAAACATGGGTTCTTGCACGGATGCCTGATTATAGGTTAAACTGGACATCGAGGTCCAGTGCTATACAAAGGTGTCAAGTGCTGCGCGCCCACCCGAAGGTGGCCTAGCCGAAGCAGGGAGCCTTTCGGCCACGAGTCTGCCATTGAGCATTGACCGCCCGGCACGAATGACTGACAGAACGTAGAAAAGCCTCTGCGCGCAACGAGAGGCTAATCAAGCTTAATATTCGTTTAATCTACACACTAACTTATTCCGTCCATTTTTATAAATTCCAACTCGCTCAAAAATTAACGATTGAAAATGGCAAAAATTTAATTGAATATTTTACGAAGGGTTGAAATGGAGGAGTTTAAATTTGACAAAAATTGATGAAGAACAATTTGAGTTATTTCATTTGCGCATTATTTAATTTGCATAATAACTTCAGACAGGCTGAAGATAAGAATCCAGCTCATAGTTTTCTATGCTGAAGGAATATTGAAGGTTGTTTTCGGATAGGAAAACTGTATTCTAAAAAAATGGATGTTGGTTGATTGGTTGGTTGGTTGTTATTTTTTTGTTTGTTTGTTTTTTGTTTTTGTTTTTTTGTTTTTGCTTTTATTTTTGTTGCCGTATTACACTTTATGGGTTATTTAATGCCAAATCATGTTTATAGGAATATATTATTTGTAACCAAAAAATTTAAAATTAACTTTTTAAACGATATGTAGGAGCTAGACTCTGCACATAGTTAAAGGGTTTCAAGTATTCCTATCTAACACAAATAATTCTATTTAATATTAATCACTTCTTTGAACATAGTTAGATAGTTTCTAAATATTGCTGTTTATCATTAGTAAATTCATTTTCTTGTTTTAATGAGTTATATAATGGCGAGGGCATCCTAGTAGAAAGACAATTGCGGCATTATTTGATCCATAGTTGGATAAGGGTGTTCATACCTTTAAAAGTAAGAGTTCAAAAGTGTACATTACAGCAGGACTAGAGTTCGAACTCGCTTCCTCCGATGTTGTAGTCCACCACGTTAGTCACTACGCGACCGAGACCCTCCCCCTTAGCCTGAGAGTAGATGTTGAGTAAATACATATATGCAAAACTTACAGGCCCTTTCTAAATTAGATCTACCCAAGTGCTCTATACATAAGAATACAGAGTACTATCACAATTCAACAATTATCTAAAATAACCAAGAACATAAAATATGTCATTCCTTCTAATGAGTAGATCTTTGGAAATCGGCAAGCAATTATTTTAAAATATTTTTTAAAAATTTATAGTAATGTAGCTTTCTCCGATCATTTGGGGAAAAGGAGACAACATTTGATTAATAAGTATCCTATCTGAAAACAATCGGGTCGGGGGTTTGATTTTACTATAGTTCCAACTGTACAACTTTTCATTTCAAAAGCCTGTATATAATTTATAGGATCATTGGCTTTTTTAGACGCATGTCAGTTTGGGTGGCTTTTTTTTAAATAGGTAAATGAACATATTTAAAAGACTATATTTCGCTTGACATTCATAGCCCTCTCCACAATGAGATTCTTTTTACAGTTGCATACGTATTCAGACTCTATTTACATTTGCGGTAATTTTAGCAACACTATGCTCCTAGAACTCCAGTAGCCCGTGACCTTAAACTGACGCTTTACCTTTATAAGACACAGTTTGTTTGATTGTTTGTGTTTTATGGTATATCAACCTTTGTAGGTTATTTAATGCCAAATCCATTTTTATACAAATGTTATAATTAAGGTAATGATTTTTTATATTAATCATTTTTCGTTAATTATATTTTATTATTTTGTTTGGTAAGGCTTTTAACTACTCGGTGTCTCTTAGTTCAGGTACCATAGTCAGACGGTACACTGTTAATCCCGCACGGAAAGGATATGACAATCATCATCTGTTATAATAAACACCAAGACAGGAAACGGAGTTGGACGGCCGTTAGAGTGAATTGTGTGTGTGGATGACGTCTTAATCGGAAGAGATGGTTCTGAGAATTTGAGACTTTTAAAATGACAGATAGTTGACGTTTGACCATTTAAGAGCGCGGTTGCGTTTTTTGGATCTGATCAAAGCAGATCTGTTTGGGTCTCGACCGGC
This sequence comes from Sepioteuthis lessoniana, assembly GCA_963585895.1. NCBI lineage: Eukaryota > Metazoa > Mollusca > Cephalopoda > Myopsida > Loliginidae > Sepioteuthis > Sepioteuthis lessoniana. The sequence goes on along the minus strand of OY757922.1, from coordinate 31,450,174 downwards.
AAAGATGAGTTGAGATCTTAAACACCACAAGATGCACTGCACGTTGGGGGTGTTAGCATAGTATTGTTAGCTGTGCTTTTATGATTTGTGTCTCTCTCCTCGCGTCGCCAAGGACTGAAGGACTGTTATTGATATCATTATGGCTATACAATACAAATTAACAGTTCTATTTCATACAATTCAGTTTAGCAGGAGTACAGAGATTGTCTAAAACATTTCTCTTTCAAGCTATTCACTTTAGTCAACAGTTCTTAATATTCAGTTTAGAATAATTATAGTTTTATTTACACACAGTTAAATGTCAAAACTCTTCTATTTCATACAATTCAGTTTAGCGTGAGCACAGTTTTAATATAAAAATAGTTCTATTTCAAACAATCCAGTTTAGCATACAAAAACAGTTCTATTTCAAGCAATTCAGTTTAGCATAAGTACGCAGTTTAAATGTCAAAACAGTTCTATTTCAAGCAATTTAGTTCAGCATAAGTACACAGTTTACTTCTATTTGACCCATAGATAGGATCCTATCAAGTCCTACCACTCCTGGGCAACAATGGCAATGAAGGGGTAATCCACATTCCCCAAACCTCCAGCATTACTGGGATCTAACCATCAGATTGTTTAGTGTCATATCCAGGACACTTGTTGGCGGGAGGCTTATCCCTCTGCAGAGATGCAGTCGGTATATTCTACAGCCCCACCCGACTGAGTAATTATAACACACAGGGTAATTTTCTGGGATATTTTGAAAAAATGCGTCCAAGATGTCGAATACCGTATTCAACCAATCCCTCTGTTATATATCCATAATGCAACTGCACGTATAAATATACAAATATAGACGGGCAGACTCAAATACACAGGCGACTCCGTTGTTCAGATACGAACGTTTATTAACTTCTTGACTTCTGAGTTCGGTTCTTCGATACGAGGAGAGAAAGACACACACAGTTCTCAACCATTCTATACTAACAAAACTCAAACGCTCGGCACATCTCGTAGTCTTTAAGAGCTCTGTCGGTAGAAATCTGCTGAACTCCATGGTCACACTTAAACTTCTCAACACCGTGGTCTTAACTCAACTTCAACTCTCGACATGGCCAAAGTCAACTCCCAACTGGACTGAGCCCAGTCGAGTACCCAACTCGACTGGCCTCTCGTAAAACTCAACTGGACTGGTCCCCAGTAAACTACCAACTCGACTCGCCCACAATCGAATACCCAACTGACGTGTTTTTCAAAATACCCAAATTCTCAGCCCATCGCTTCCGGGCATGACGTCATTCACACTCCAGCCTCATTTCCTATCTGGGGTTTATTATGACAATTGTGATTGTCATATCCTATGCGCACGAGCGTAAACGGTACCCAATATCTGTGCACCTGAACTTAAAGCCAAATAGTTCAAAGCCCAACCAAACTGAATGATAAAATATAATTAAAGAAAAATGATTAATATAAAAAAATCATTCCGTAATTATATAACACCACCATTACGAGTAGGGTGAGACATCAGGTCAGTTTTAAAGCATAGCAAAATTGATTTGAATTTAGCTTTTTACTCTTTCTAGACTTGTTACTGAACTAACCTAAAAAAAAAAACTCAGTCTTATCTTCTGTTGTAATTTACTAAGCATTTTACTTAGATGTGGCACAAGGCCATATGAAAGGGGCATCCAATGAGACTCAAACTCACTCGTGTAGGTTTGCTAGTCGAGCTTGCTAACCATTACACCACCAGAGTTGGGAGACAAATAATTTTACTTCCTTGGGTTGGAGGTGTGGCTTCCGACATCACGTGTTCATTAGTCTCGTGATAATTTAATTCCCTCAAAATTTCTTCGAATGGATGACATTTCTTTTTTCAGTCCTCATTTGTGAAGTGAATATACATTTTTGTTTGTTTTTTCTTTTGTTGCTTTTTTTTCTTTTTTCTTTTTTTTTTTTTTTTTGTTGTTTAGGGGTATTTCTTTTCTTTCTTTTTTTTACCTCTGTAAAGCCGTAATTTGTGAGGTTACAGGCCACAAAGGTCGTATCACAGAAGCAAAGCTTGAGAACGATTGTTGGTTGGTTGTTTGGATGGTTGGTCAATGACAGCCACGTGAACTACGAGGGTTTCGAATTGAAAAGTCGAATAGTTACGGTTTAAGTGAGACCGAACTCCTACTTTAAAAGCTGGAATGCCACGGATTATCAATGAAAGTGTATTTCTTTTTTTTCTATACGGACTAGGGAAACCCGAATCACGTCTTCCTTTCGGGTAATGTCTGAAGGAGAATGTAACATTTTGAAATAAACATGAGTGGGTGTGGGAACGCACAGGTTTATCGTTCCTTTCTTACATCGGGATCAAGTGATAACATGATTTCCTGTCTCTCTCTCTCTCTCTCTCTATATATATATATATATATATTACTGTGAATTTTGATTTTGGCGTATTTATTCAATGAATACTGACCGTTATATATATATATATATATATATAGGTCAGTATATATATATATATTATTCAAAAACATTCTGCCGTGTTCGCTGACATTAGGACAGAGAGAGTCTTTAAAATCAATTTGGGTTTACAGTAGAGTAAGCGTGTCTTTACATTTAAAACTCATAGTTTAAGCATTATTTTACAAACAAAAATACAGCATAACATTTTGTAAAAATTCAGCATGCTAAATTCATAGGACTTAAAGACATACTGACCAATATTGATACATTTCTTCCTCTGTTGGCTTCCTGTGTTCAAATGTTTCTTCATTTAATGTTTACTTACTACTGAATTTTAGGGACGGTCTGTTCTATTGGGGGGGGTAATTTCATTTTTTTTTCTTTTCTTTTCTCTTGGGGGTGTGTGGTGGCAGTGTTTTAGGCTTTTTTAAAAAAATGTTAAAGAAAGCCCTAACAGTAGTTTAGAAGAAAAAGTAAAAGCCTAAAACACTGCCACCGCAGCCCCCCCCCCCAAGAGAAAAGAAAAGAAAAAAAATGAAATTAACTTTCCCCCCCCGAATAGAACAGACCGTCCCTAAAATTTAGTAGATTTGTATTTTGTATTATTTGTATTATGCTGTATTTTGTTTGTAAAATAATGCTTAAACTATGCGTTTTAAATGTAAAGACACGCTTACTCTACTGTAAACCCAAATTGATTTTAAAGACTCTCTCTGTCCTAATGTCAGCGAACACGGCAGAATGTTTTTGAATCTCTTCTATAATATAATTTAAAAATTGTTAAAGAAAGCCCTAACAGTAGTTTAGAAGAAAAAGTAAAAGCCTAAAACGCCAGGGGAATAAAAAAAAAAAAAGCAATTGTAAAAGCTCTATAATTCCTGAAGCCTTCTAGGTTCCCAACGGTAGTATAGAGAAGTGAGAAAAAAAAAAAACAAAAAAAAACTAAAGCCTACGAAAATGCCCCAATACCGCAAAAAAAAAAAAAATTCAGCACCAGTGAAAATCATTCGAAAGTACCTTTATCTTGGACTTTAACTAAGCTAAAACTTCTATAAAAAATTAAAAAAAAAACTTCAATTAAATTTACCCCCCCCACTTTTTTTAATTTTTTTTTTTAATATTTTATTTTATTTTATATACGTACACATGGGAAGCAGCATGATGTACGTAAAGGTATTTGAATAAACCCATGGGCGACCAAACTCAATGCCTAAACGGGTCCTGGACGTGAGTTTGAAGACTTTACGCTCAGGATCGTTAGTTCGATCGGGGAACTACTGCTGCTCCTCTATAAGAGTGGCTTCTATAGAAGAGAATAAAACAGCCATCGAAAGATAACCATGACCCACACTCAAACCACATACACAAACCGCATCGCTCTTCGTGCGGGTAAAAAAGGGGCGCTTCCTGCTGGGGTTGGGGCCCTGGCCTCAGTGTTCGTAAAATCAGCTACAGAGCTCAAACAATCAAAACTACTAAAATGCAAGCAAACACTACAAATAGCCACATTTAACGTAAGAACCTTAAATAGAATAGGACAACTACCAGAGCTAATCGCATCGGCCGAAGAACATAAGATTGACATAATATGCATACAAGAACAGATACACGCACACCGAAGATATCAAATATCACGAAACTGGCAATGGCTGGTCGCTCGTCACCGTATCCGCATGGAAAAACTCTGTCAACGCTGCTGTAGGAGGGGTAGGATTACTTATAGGACCAAGAGCATAAAAACGATAAGTAGCGTTGAGAAAATACAACCTAGAATGATGGCAGCTACATTTAACGGCAACCCCAGAGCAACAATCATCTCATGCTACAGCCCCACCAATGTTAGTGAAGAAACTGAACTAGTCACCTTCTACGATGAGTTATCCTCATTAGTGCGTAGCATCCCGAAACACAACATGTTAGTCATTGGCGGAGACATGAATGCCCAAATCGGGAAAAACGGAAACAACAAATACAGCCTCCACAACACGTCAAATAGGAATGGGCAACATCAAACAGATTTCATGATAGAAAATAGATTAGCATGCCTCAATACAAACTACCAAAAAAGGGAGGGAAAACTATGGACATACACGTACGCAAACAATACTAAAGCTCAGATAGACTACGTCCTTATAAACAAGAAATGGAAACATAGTGCAATGAATTGCGAGGCATACTCCTCTTTTGAGGGTGTGTCCACCGATCAGCGAATAGTCACGGCGAAAATACGGTTAAGCCAACGAAAAAACGCCAAATGAATAGCGACCACCAAACACTATGACTGGGCCCTATTGAACAACAGAGATATAAGAGATAAATACGTATTAGAATTAAGAAACAGATTCGAAACACTACAAGAAAAGACGGAAAAAAGTACACCAAACGACGAATATGAAAATTTCGTCAATGCACACCTCGAGGCAGCAGCGAAATGCATTCCAACAAAACTCAAAACTAAATATAGAGTCCCTTGGGAAACATTAGCGGTGAGAGAAAAACGTGCAGAAGTGAAAACAGCCTCCAAAAACTATCGAAAAAACTCAACAAACACAAATGCCTTAAAACTAAAAACGGCACAATATCAATTAGCAGGCGTATATATAAAGGAACAGACAGAATACATTCAAAATCAGATAGATAAGATTAGAGACTCGGTGAAAGATAGACAATCTAGGATAGCCTGGCAAACAATAAACGAAGTGAGTAGAAGAAAGAACACAGCCAAAGCAAAACTGAAAGCAGCAAACCAACAAGAAAGAATAAAACTGTGGAAACAGCACTTCGAAAACTTACTAGGAAACCCACCGAAAATAACACATGAACCAATCACCATAATAATTAGCAAACAATAAGACATTAAACTATGACCGTTCACACAAGAAGAACTCGACTCGGTTCTCAGAAAAATTAAAAATAGGAAAGCTGCAGGGCTAGACGAAATTCCCCCGGAAGTATGGAAGACCAGACAATTCGATGACATACTGCTCCGACACTGCAACGCTGTATACAATCAAAATCCGATAGATAGATGGATGAAAGGATGCATACTCCCCTTTCCTAAAAAGGGGGACCTCAGATTAGCCAAAAACTACCGAGGCATAACACTTACATCCATAGCAGCCAAAATCTACAAAGTCCTACTACGAAACCGCATAGAACCCGAAATCGACAACATACTTAGAAAAAACCAAAATGGCTTCCGAAGAAATAGATCCACGACTTCACAAATATTAACCATCCGTAGAATCCTTGAAGGTGTACGGGCAAAAAACCTACAAGCGACATTAATTTTTGTTGACTTTACCAAGGCTTTCGATTCCATTCACAGAGGAAAGATGGAACAAATCCTACTAGCGTACGGCATACCTAAAGAAACCGTAGCGGCAATAACGATTCTCTATAGAAACACTAAAGTAAAAGTACGATCACCAAATGGAGACACAGATTACTTCGACATTGTAGCAGGAGTACTACAAGGGGACACGCTGGCTCCGTACCTCTTTATCATTTGTCTAGACTACGTACTTAGAACATCGATTGACAAAATCAAAGAGAATGGCTTCGAACTGACGAAGAGAAGAAGCAGAAGGTACCCCGCAACAACAATTACCGATACCGACTACGCCGATGACATAGCGATACTGGCAAATACACCTGACCAAGCCGAGACACTACTGCATAGTTTGGAACGAGCAGCAGCAAACATAGGCCTCTATGTTAATGCACACAAAACGGAATATATGTGCTATAACCAAACGGGGGACATCTCCACTCTAGAAGGAACCCCTCTTAAACGAGTAGACAAATTCACTTACCTAGGAAGCAGCGTCGAATCAACCGAAAAGGACATCGAAACGAGGTTAGCGAAAGCATGGACAGCTATCAATAGGTTATCGATTATTTGGAAATCAGACCTAACCGATAAAATGAAACGCAGTTTCTTCCAGGCAGCGGTCACATCGATACTGCTATATGGCTGCACTACATGGACGCAAACAAAACGGCTTGAGAAGAAGCTAGACGGCATTTACACAAGAATGCTACGTGCAATCTTAAACAAGTCCTGGCGGCAACACCCAACAAGACACCAACTGTACGGCCACCTACCCCCTATCACGAAAACTATTCAAGTTAGACGAGCCAGACATGCAGGACACTGCTGAAGAAGCAGGGACGAACTCATAAAGGATGTACTCTTATGGACCCCCACACATGGCCGTGCAAAAGCAGGACGACCAGCACGAACATACATTCAGCAGCTATGTGAGGATACGGGATGTTGTCCTGAAGACCTACCTAGGGCGATGAACGATAGGGAGGAGTGGCGAGAGAGGGTCAGGGATATCCGTGCTACCAGCGCGATATGATGATGATGATGATCATATTATTATTATTATTCAACCCACTAAATCTGGAGTAGGGAATAATTCCAATCAGGACCAATAAAATATTTTTAAAAATAGAATATTAAATTTAGAAAATCCTGGTAAAGTGATCAATGTATATAAAATCAACAGAGTATATAATTTTCTCTTCAGAAAAACCAACAATCGGTCACATTAAAATAATAAGTTTATTTCCATCCTGGTAAAAACAAAACAAAACTTACTCTTCCTATAATTAAAATTGACTAAATTAGATATAATCAGAATAATTTTTAAAATAAATATTTAAATTTTTGACATGTATTATTGGAACTGTAAATTTTGCCTTTTTTAAATTTAAAGTATGATGAAACCGGATGTTGTTTTATAGTAATTTAATATTCATAGTTACTTAAAGATTTAGGCTTGCTTTATTGTATTGTTGTTTTTTTAGTCTCGTTGTAAATGTGAAAAAAATTATTTTAATCCATTTCTTGTTTGATTTGCAGAATTCATGTATATTTTTTTTAGAGGATTGATATATATCAATGCTTTTAACTGGATGGAAATAAATTTATTATCTTAATGCGACCGATTACAGTTTTTTTAATGAGAAAAAAAAAATATATATATATACTAATCTAATATCTACCAGCATTCACGGTACCAGAAAAAAAGAAAAAAAACCCGCCAGGAACAAGAGATAAGAATATCTCGAATTACCGCCCAGGGAAAAGAGAAAATATTATAGGTCAAAAAGAAAGAAAAGGCCAACCTCGCCCGACCCCTTGAAAAAAATCAAGGGATATGCAGTCAGTTGGTCAAAAGAAAACTAAAATCTTCCGCGAATCCTGCAATGCTACAATTACAAGAGTGCTCAACAAGAGTGGAGCCAATTATAAAATTAACTTAAATCGCGAGTCGGAAATCTTATATATATATATATATATATGAAGGTCATTCAGTAAATAAACAAACAAAGCACGTTTAAAATAAATAAAAAAGATATAAAAAGCATTTAAAAAAGGAAAAATATTAAAATAGAAAAATAAAATAAAAATAAAAAATAAATTAAAATAAAATAAAGATAAAAAAATTAAAATAAAGCCAAACTTGTGTTCGTTGTTAGAACACAAATTTGGTTTTACTTTTCAATATTATCTTGAACAAAATAGAGTACATTGTCTCCAAGTTCCGTCGAGCTAACTTAAAGACAAGCAAGACCTTTTCATTATTCTCCTGCCTTTTCCTACATACCGCTTCTTTGTGAATAATATATACAATTTATTTGCTTGCGAGGCATTGCTTATCATATTTACCCAACCCCTCCACTCGGGCAGGATATGATACAAAGTCAATTTTTAAGCGGAGTTTAACAGATTTGAATTCAGAGTTTTCCTTCTCCTAGACTAGTTGCCTCACCAAGGCTGAAGAACCTAGTGTGCTCTACTATTTACCCATAGTTGGAGGGAGAATAATTGGATTCATACCTTTCCCAAGGGTATTAGTGCGCTGTGAAATGCAATCAGTCAGGTCCAGGATTTGAACTCGTGTCGCCGTGTCCATATCCTACGACGATAACCATTACACCACGGGCTTATTATCACAAAACTTGTTTTATGCTTCTATCTATCTATCTATCTATCTCATCATCATGTCGTGCCACAGGCACGGATATCCTTGACCCACTCTCGCTACTTCTCCCTACCGTTCATCGCCTCTGGCAGGTCTTCAGGGCTACATCCCGTATCCTCACATAGCTGCTGGATGTATGTTCGAGCTGGTCGTTCTGCTTTTGCCCGACCATATGTGGGGGGCCATAGGAGTACATTACTTATGAGCTCGTCCCTGCTTCTCCAGCAGTGACCTGCATGTCTGGTTCGTCTAACCTGTATAGTTTTCGTGATTTGAGGCAGGTGGCCGTATAGTTGGTGCCTTGTGTGATGTTGCCGCCAGGACTTATTCAATATTGCTCGCAACATTCTTGTGTAATTGCCGTCTAGCTTCTTCACCAGCCGTAAAAGACAAGATAAATACATGTGATTATTTAAGATATTATATATATATATATATATATACATTAAATATCTTAAATATTCACATGTATTTATCTCGTCTTCTCTTTTTGTGTATTTAGTGTCCGTGAATAAATAGATAGACTGATATTAGAACCTGGTAATTAGGTTTGCTTTATTTTTATGGCATATCAACCGTTGTTGGTTATTTAATGCCAAATCTTGTTGTTGCATATATATTAAATATATGATTTGTAAACAAATTTTTAGTTACACACAGTTAAAGGATCAAACAGTTCTATTTCAAACAATTCAATTTTGCCTAATCCAAGTTAACTGGTTCCAACTAATGTCATGTATCTCTTACAATTCAATTCAATTAACCATCAGTCATTTGTTTAGACACAGTTCAATGATTAAACAGTTCTATTTCTAACAATTCAATTTTGTATAAGTCGTTCGCTTGCTCTCGGTTTAAATGTCAAACAGTTTTATTTGGCCCATTGATGAATCTGGAAGAAATGCTAATGAAAGGATACTCCGCGTTACTCAAAGCTCCAGTATTACTGGAGCCTCAACATCAGATTATTCAAAGTCATATGCAGGACGCTCCCTGAGGAGAGGGTTTTATCTCACTGCAGAGATGCAGTCGGTGTATTCTGCAGCCTCAGCTTACTGGGCTGGGTAATTTGGAAAAGATTAACTATCCTTCTTAGAATCAAATAACCAAAGTTCAACTGATATAAATTCATTGATACTCGTATTTACTTATAGGTGAATGGGGAGCATGTAAATTCATACTTTTCCCATGGGCATTAGCGTGAAGTGAAAGGCAATAATCTCGGCCAGAATTCATCCACCCTTAGCGTAATAGAGTATTTACATAGATTTTAGTGTAAGGAATATATATATATATATATATATATATATATATATATATATGTGTGTGTGTGTGTGTGTATATATATATATATATGTGTGTGTATGTGTGTGTGTGTATACATATATATATGATAACTTTAAGTAGATTGCCCAGTCGGATGTGGTTGTAGAATACACAGTTTCCATGTCAAAAACAGTTATATTTCGAGCAATTCAGTTTTGCATAAGTACGCAGTTTAAATGTTAAAATCGTTCTATTTCAAGTAATTCAGTTTAGTATAAGTGCGCAGTTGATTTCAGATAATTCACTTTAGTATAAGTACCTAGTTTAGATGGCAAAACTGTTCTATTTCTAGCAATTCATTTTTGCATGAGTACAAAACAACCATAAAACAAAACAACCAACAAAACAACTTTATGTAGAACATAGATTATAAGTTTTCTTAATTGCTTGCTTTGGTATGAAGTTCTCTGACGAGAGGTGAGCGAAATATATTTTGTTTTTAGCACTCAGGATTTATGCTTTACATAAAACTATTCTAAAATGTGTTACGCACCATCGGAAATATATATATATACGGATCATCAGGAAGTCTAATCCCGACTCGGGGTTAGAGTCGGGGTTAGACTTCCTGATGATCCGTTAAGGTGAAACTTTAGTAGAAGATTTCCGACTCGCGATTTTAAGTTAATTCTATATTTGGCTCCACTCGTGTTGAGCACTCTTGTAATTGCACCATTGCAGTGTTCGTGGAAGGTTTTAGTTGTCTTTTGGCCAACTGACAGCATATCCCATGACTTTTTTCAAGGGGTCTGACGAGGTTGGTCTTTTCTTTCTTTTTAACCTATAATATTTTTTCTTTTTTCCCCGGGCGGTGATTCGAGATATTCTTATCTCTTGTTCCTGGCGGGTTTTTTTTTGCTTTTTTTCTGGTACCGTGAATGCTGGTAGTTATTAGATTAGTAAATATATATATATATATATATATATATATATATATATATATATCCCAGCTTCGGGAATCTAGCCTGTCTAGCCACACCGAAGAGTTCTGATAGAACGAAACAGATCTTCTGTGGATGACAATATATATATATATATATATATATATTGGTAGAATTTTATGACGTAGCCTAACAAAAAGGCCACTGAATGAGAAATAATCAAAACGGAGGTTGGAAATGAAATGGAAATCTTTATAACATTAACAAAATACTATACTTGCCAGCGCCAAGAAGAAGGTAACCGCAGCTAGTAGTGACTGCTTAGTAGCAATTTACTGAACTTTTTACTTAGATGTGGCGCAAGGCCGAATGAATTGGGCACCCAATGAGACTCGAACTCCCTTTTGCAGGTTTGCTAGTCAAACTTGCCAACCATTACACTACGCGAGGCGCCCGGTGGTGAGTACTTAGTGTATTTTCACCCCTTCACAATAGTGTCCAACGTATTTGTGAGGAATGGGACATACACGTTAATGTTCATAGGTAGAATATATAACACTTTATTTTAATTGAAAAAATTAGAATTCTTTAATCTTGTGGACTTTTTTGAGTTCTTGTAACATCTAAATAGAATCTCTTTGTTATTTGACACCCCCACCAGCGCAGGGTTGAGAAGTGATTGGTGTAATATATCATGGTCAATCATGTAGACTCCGTTTTTAACGGTGGAACGGAACGACCTCGTGACTCTAAGGGAAAAAACGAACAGGAAACAACCAAGCACTTCCTGGTTTTCAAATGTGGTGTAATTATCTAAAGATTCTGGAGAATTCTATCATTTTGGTGATGGATATAATAGCCGGTCACGTCCCAAAAGGAGGAGAGAGTAGGTTCCGGTGGGTAGAGTAATTCCTGGCCCAAGGGTCGAAGTCTGAATTTTTATCTGCTGAAATCGAAATGAGACAACCGGAATTGAGGAAAAATACAATAAACATCTCCTCGGTGTCCCTGCATTTCCAGCAACCCCCTCAAAAGCTGTAACTTCATATTTCTACGGCTCTAATCGTGCCTCCACTTCGAGGTTCTGCCCTTAACTGTCTATGATTCGTGTATCTCAAATCCCATGTTACTGCCTCTAGCCAATCAACAAGTGTTCTCAAGCTTTGCTTTTGTATAATGGATTTTAGCCAATTAGCTGTCAATCACGCCTCCGCACATGTTTAATACATACTAAGAGATTTACTTTTCACATTGAAATTCCGTATTCAACTGTCTAGAATCCATATCCCTCAAATCCCAAATTAACTTTTCTTGCCAATCAACGAACACCCACTCGATTACTACTTTTCCCAGACTTTTCTTTGGCAGTTTCGACTTTTGTTCTCTAACCTGTCAATTACGCCTCCACAAATGTTTGATACGTCAACCGTCTCGTGAATTTTTACGTCACACTAGAAATTCGGGTCAAACATAGTGGTGGCGCAGCGGTGGCGGCGGCAGCAGAGTTAAAAATTCAACTCTATTCAAACACGAGAAGAATAAAAGGTTTTAAATTGTAAATAGATGTTAACAATAGGGCTGGAGTTTTCTTTTGTTGAATATAGCTCATTGTTCTAATTGCCCGGTCGGCTGGGATAGTAGAATACACCAACTCCATCTCTGCAGAGGGGTAAAACCCCCCACCAATGAGTGTCCTAGTTATGACACTATACAATCTGATGGTGAGGTTCCAGTGATTCTGGAGCTTTGAGGAATGCAGAGCACCCCTCCATTGCCATGGCTCCCAGGTCCACTCTGGCCTGGAGTGGTAACACCTGATTGGGCCGTAGCTATGCAGTAAATAGAACTAAACTGCATACTTATGCTAAACTGAATTGTTTGAATTAGAACTGTTTGACTGAACTGAATAGCTTAATAGAAATGTTTTTGACTATTAAACTGTACTTACATTTAAACTGCATCCTAATGCTAAACTGGATTGTTTGAAATGGAACTGTTTTTGACATGTAAACTCTACTTACACTAGACTGAATTGTTTAATATAGAACTGTTTTGACATTTAACTGTATGTAAAAAAAATCTGTAATTATACTAAACTGAATTGTTTGAATTAGAACTGTTTGAATAGACTGAATAGTTTTAAATAGAAATGTTTTTGACAATTAAACTGTGTACTTATGCTAAACTGAATTGTTTGCAATGGAACTAATTATTTGTATAAAAATAGATTTGGCATTAGATAACCTACAAAGGTTAATATGGCATAAAACCCAAACAACCAATCAACCAATCATTGTTCAGAGGAAGACTTATCAGACAACTTACTCAAGTTACGAAGTTTGATTTGTTTGTTTGTTTGTTTGGGTTTTATAGTATATCAACCCTTGTAGGTTATTTAATGCCAAATCTATTGTTATACAAATAAACAGTTCTATTTTAAACAATTCAGTTTAGCATAAGTACAAAGTTTAAAAGCATTTCTCTTTCAAAGTATTTAAACATTTCTTTTTCAAAGTATGTAATTTAATCAAACAGTTCTATTTCAAAAAATTTAGTTTAGAACAAGTATAGTTTTAGTTTACACTCAGTTAAATGTCAAAACAGTTCTATTTCAAACAATTCAGTTTAGCAGTGTACAGTTTCAATGTCAAAAACAAGTCTATTTAAAACAAATCAGTTTAGCATACAAAAGTCTTACCCCTCTGCAAAGGTGCAGTCGGTGTATTCTTCTGGCCCAGGTGACTGA
>OY757922.1:31404274-31434274 GCA_963585895.1 Sepioteuthis lessoniana | reverse complement strand
TACCTCGGTAGTTGTTGGCTAATCCGAGGTCGCCCTTTTTAGGAAAAGGGAGGATGCATCCCTTCATCCCTCTGTCTATCGGGTTTTGATTATAAACTGCATTACAGTGTTGGAGCAGTATGTTGTCGAATTGTCTGGTCTTCCGCACTTCTAGGGGAATTTCATCAAACCCTGTGGCTTTTTCTGTTTTTAATTTTTCTAAGTACTAAGTTGAGTTCTTCTAGAGTAAATGGTCCTAGTTTGATGTGTGTGTGTGTGTGTGTGTGTGTGTGTGTGTGTGTGTGTGTGTGTGTGTGTGTGTGTGTGTGTGTGTGTGTGTGTGTATGTGTATGTGTGTGTGTGTGTGTGCAAAGAAAAAGGAGATAGTGTCTTTGTATGACTGTATTGAAAAGATACAATTTTAAAGAAATATTGCAAACGCATATATATATATATATATATATATATGCAAAAAGGACAAAAAACCATTTAAAATCTATTGAAAATAACGACAATAACTTCATTAGGACTTCAAATATTAAAGAAGTTCGTTAAGATGAAATAAAGCCTGAACGAAATATCACACATCTAAATCTGAGTTAAGTGTTTGATTCATCCATCTTTCTACATATTTCTATCATACTGTCAGATTTTCTGCAAATCTATCTTTTCAACATAGATAGATAGATTTGGATAGATAGATAGATAGATATGAACAAATTGAGATAGATAGATAGATAGATAGATATGAACAAATTGAGATAGATAGATAGATAGATATGAACATATTGAGATAGATAGATAGATAGATAGATAGATAGATAGATATGAACATATTGAGATAGATAGATAGATAGATAGATAGATAGATAGATAGATAGATAGATAGATAGATAGATAGATAGATATGAACATATTGAGATAGATAGATAAATAGATAGATAGATAGATAGATAGATATGAACATATTGAGATAGATAGATAGATAGATAGATAGATAGATAGATAGATAGATGTGAACAAATTGAGATAGATAGATAGATAGATAGATAGATAGATATGAACATATTGAGATAGATAGATAGATAGATAGATAGATAGATAGATAGATAGATATGAACAAATTGAGATAGATAGATAGATAGATATATAGATAGATAGATATGAACATATTGAGATAGATAGATAGATAGATAGATAGATAGATAGATAGATAGATAGATAGATAGATAGATATGAACATATTGAGATAGATAGATAGATAGATAGATATGAACATATTGAGATAGATAGATAGATAGATAGATAGATAGATATGAACATATTGAGATAGATAGATAGATAGATAGATAGATAGATAGATAGATAGATATGAACAAATTGAGATAGATATATAGATAGATAGATATGAACGAAGTGAGATTGATAGATTTAAATTGAGATAGATAGATAGATAGATAGATAGATATGAACATATTGAGATAGATAGATAGATAGATAGATATGAACGAATTGTGATAGATATATAGATAGATAGATATGAACGAAGTGAGATAGATTTGAATTGAGATAGATAGATAGATAGATAGATAGATAGATAGATAGATAGATAGATAGATATGAACAAATTGAGATAGATAGATAGATAGATAGATAGATAGATAGATTCATTTTATAGATAGAAAAATCAAGATGACCATATAGGTATGATCAATGTATCAACAGTTTTCTATATTAACGCGTAAATACACAGACACGCACAGACACACAGACATACACATATATATACAAAGTAAATACTCTTAGGACCTCAGCTTCTAGAGACTAAAGGTGAAAAATTTGGTTGTAAAGGTGAGATCGCAATTCCATTTTACGTTTATTTTATTCCTCAATTGTTAATAACGATATAAGCACTCCATATATGGTAACTGTAAGAAACAACTTCCATACTCTTCAGAAGATATCTGAAAGACATACTCCGAATAACGAATATGAAAACTTTGTTACTGCCCATATAGAAGCAGCTTTTCTGTGCATATCAGTCTCACCAACAACACTATCTAGAGTCACCTTGGAATAAAATAGCAGTTAGCAAAACACGAGATAACATGAGAAAAGCATCCTTACTTAATAAAATAAACTCAACACATGCCAATGTGCTAAAGAAAGCTCAGAAATCATCATCATCATCATATCGTGCTGGCAGCACGGATATCCCTGACCCTCTCTCGCCACTCCTCCCTATCGTTCATCGCCCTAGGTAGGTCTTCAGGACAACAACCTGTATCCTCACATAGCTGCTGAATGTACGTTCGTGCTGGTCGTCCTGCTTTTGCGCGGCCGTGTGTGGGGATCCATAAGAGTACATACACGCACAGACACACAGACATACACATATATATACAAAGTAAATACTCTTAGGACCTCAGCTTCTAGAGACTAAAGGTGAAAAATTTGGTTGTAAAGGTGAGATCGCAATTCCATTTTACGTTTATTTTATTCCTCAATTGTTAATAACGATATAAGCACTCCATATATGGTAACTGTAAGAAACAACTTCCATACTCTTCAGAAGATATCTGAAAGACATACTCCGAATAACGAATATGAAAACTTTGTTACTGCCCATATAGAAGCAGCTTTTCTGTGCATATCAGTCTCACCAACAACACTATCTAGAGTCACCTTGGAATAAAATAGCAGTTAGCAAAACACGAGATAACATAAGAAAAGCATCCTTACTTAATAAAATAAACTCAACACATGCCAATGTGCTAAAGAAAGCTCAGAAATAATTAATTAAAATACCAAACAAGAAGAAAGTAGAATACATTCCAGGCTAAATTCATAAAATCAGAAATTAGGTTGAAGATAGGGAATCATATCATCATACCAGATGAGAGAGAATCAGGGAACTTCGCTCTAACAGCACGCGTGATGATGATGGACGATAGAGAAGGATGATGTGAGAGAATCAGGGAACTTCACTCTAACAGTACGGTGTGATGATGATGGACGATAGAGACAGATGATGTGAGAGAATCAGGGAACTTCACTCTAACAACACGGCGTGATGATGATGGACGATAGAGACTGATGATGTGAGAGAATTAGGGAACTTCACTCTAACAACACGGCGTGATGATGATGGACGATAGAGACAGATGATGTGAGAGAATCAGGGAACTTCATTCTAACAACACGGCCTGATGATGATGGACGATAGAGACAGATGATGTGAGAGAATCAGGGAACTCCGCTCTAACAACACGGCGTGATGATGATGGACGATAGAGACTGATGATGTGAGAGAATCAGGGAACTTCGCTCTAACAACACGGCGTGATGATGATGATGGACGATAGAGACTGATGATGTGAGAGAATCAGGGAACTTCACTCTAACAACACGGCGTGATGATGATGGACGATAGAGACTGATGATGTAAGAGAATCAGGGAACTTCGCTCTAACAACACGGCTAATGATGATGATGGACGATAGAGACTGATGATGTGAGAGAATCAGGGAACTTCACTCTAACAACACGGCGTGATGATGATGGACGATAGAGACTGATGATGTGAGAGAATCAGGGAATTTCGCTCTAACAACACGGCTAATGATGATGATGGACGATAGAGACAGATGATGTGAGAGAATCAGGGAACTTCATTCTAACAACACGGCGTGATGATGATGGACGATAGAGACAGATGATGTGAGAGAATCAGGGAACTTCATTCTAACAACACGGCCTGATGATGATGGACGATAGAGACAGATGATGTGAGAGAATCAGGGAACTCCGCTCTAACAACACGGCGTGATGATGATGGACGATAGAGACTGATGATGTGAGAGAATCAGGGAACTTCATTCTAACAACACGGCGTGATGATGATGGACGATAGAGACAGATGATGTGAGAGAATCAGGGAACTTCATTCTAACAACACGGCGTGATGATGATGATGATGGACGATAGAGACTGATGATGTGAGAGAATCAGGGAACTTCGCTCTAACAACACGGCGTGATGATGATGATGGACGATAGAGACATATGATGTGAGAGAATCAGGGAACTCCGCTCTAACAACAAGCGTGATGATGATGGACGATAGAGACAGATGATGTGAGAGAATCAGGGAACTTCACTCTAACAACACGGCGTGATGATGATGGACGATAGAGACAGGTGATGTGAGAGAATCAGGGAACCTCATTCTAACAACACGGCGTGATGATAATGGACGATAGAGACTGATGATGTGAGAGAATCAGGGAACTTCACTCTAACAACACGGCGTGATGATGATGGACGATAGAGACAGATGATGTGAGAGAATCAGGGAACTTCATTCTAACAACACGGCGTGATGATGATGGACGATAGAGACTGATGATTTGAGAGAATCAGGGAACTTCACTCTAACAACACGGCGTGATGATGATGGACGATAGAGACAGATGATGTGAGAGAATCAGGGAACTTCACTCTACCAACACTGTGTGATGATGATGGACGGTAGAGACTGATGATGTGAGAGAATCAGGGAACTTCACTCTAACAACACGGCGTGATGATGATGGACGATAGAGACTGATGATGTGAGAGAATCAGGGAAGTTCGCTCTAACAACACGGCTAATGATGATGATGGACGATAGAGACTGATGATGTGAGAGAATCAGGGAACTTCACTCTAACAACACGGCGTGATAATGATGGACGATAGAGACAGATGATGTGAGAGAATCAGGGAACTTCACTCTAACAACACGGCGTGATAATGATGGACGATAGAGACAGATGATGTGAGAGAATCAGGGAACTTCACTCTAACAACACGGCGTGATGATGATGGACGATAGAGACAGATGATGTGAGAGAATCAGGGAACTTCACTCTAACAACACGGCGTGATGATGATGGACGATAGAAACAGATGATGTCAGAGAATCAGGGAACTTCACTCTAACAACACGGCGTGATGATGATGGACGATAGAGACAGATGATGTGAGAGAATCAGGTAACTTCACTCTAACAACACGGCGTAATGATGATGGACGATAGAGACAGATGATTTGAGAGAATCAGGGAACTTCATTCTAACAACACGGCGTGATGATGATGATGGACGATAGAGACTGATGATGTGAGAGAATCAGGGAACTTCATTCTAACAACACGGCGTGATGATGATGGACGATAGAAACAGATGATTTGAGAGAATCAGGGAACTTCACTCTAACAACACGGCGTGATGATGATGGACGATAGAGACTGATGATGTGAGAGAATCAGGGAACTTCATTCTAACAACACGGCGTGATGATGATGGACGATAGAGACTGATGATTTGAGAGAATCAGGGAACTTCACTCTAACAACACGGCGTGATGATGATGGACGATAGAGACAGATGATGTGAGAGAATCAGGGAACTTCACTCTACCAACACTGTGTGATGATGATGGACGGTAGAGACTGATGATGTGAGAGAATCAGGGAACTTCACTCTAACAACACGGCGTGATGATGATGGACGATAGAGACTGATGATGTGAGAGAATCAGGGAAGTTCGCTCTAACAACACGGCTAATGATGATGATGGACGATAGAGACTGATGATGTGAGAGAATCAGGGAACTTCACTCTAACAACACGGCGTGATAATGATGGACGATAGAGACAGATGATTTGAGAGAATCAGGGAACTTCACTCTAACAACACGGCGTGATGATGATGGACGATAGAGACAGATGATGTGAGAGAATCAGGGAACTTCATTCTAACAACACGGCCTGATGATGATGGACGATAGAGACAGATGATTTGAGAGAATCAGGGAACTTCACTCTAACAACACGGCGTGATGATGATGGACGATAGAGACAGATGATGTGAGAGAATCAGGGAACTTCACTCTAACAACACGGCGTGATGATGATGGACGATAGAGACTGATGATTTGAGAGAATCAGGGAACTTCACTCTAACAACACGGCGTGATGATGATGGACGATAGAGACAGATGATGTGAGAGAATCAGGGAACTTCATTCTAACAACACGACGTGATGAAGATGGACGATAGAGACAGATGATTTGAGAGAATCAGGGAACTTCACTCTAACAACACGGCGTGATGATGATGGACGATAGAGACAGATGATTTGAGAGAATCAGGGAACTTCACTCTAACAACACGGCGTGATGATGATGGACGATAGAGACAGATGATGTGAGAGAATCAGGGAACTTCATTCTAACAACACGGCCTGATGATGATGGACGATAGAGACAGATGATTTGAGAGAATCAGGGAACTTCACTCTAACAACACGGCGTGATGATGATGGACGATAGAGACAGATGATGTGAGAGAATCAGGGAACTTCATTCTAACAACACGGCGTGATGATAATGATGATGGACGATAAAGACAGATGATGTGAGAGAATCAGGGAACTCCGCTCTAACAACACGGCCTCATGATGATGATGGACGATAGAGACTGATGATGTGAGAGAATCAGGGAACTCCGCTCTAACAACACGGCCTGATGATGATGATGGACGATAGAGACTGATGATGTGAGAGAATCAGGGAACTCCGCTCTAACAACACGGCCTCATGATGATGATGGACGATAGAGACAGATGATGTGAGAGAATCAGGGAACTTCATTCTAACAACACGGCGTGATGATGATGGACGATAGAGACAGATGATGTGAGAGAATCAGGGAACTTCACTCTAACAACACGGCGTGATGATGATGGACGATAGAGACAGATGATGTGAGAGAATCAGGGAACTTCACTCTAACAGTACGGTGTGATGATGATGGACGATAGAGACAGATGATGTGAGAGAATCAGGGAACTTCACTCTAACAACACGGCGTGATGATGATGGACGATAGAGACAGATGATGTGAGAGAATCAGGGAACTCCGCTCTAACAACACGGCCTGATGATGATGATGGACGATAGAGACAGATGATGTGAGAGAATCAGGGAACTTCACTCTAACAGTACGGTGTGATGATGATGGACGATAGAGACAGATGATGTGAGAGAATCAGGGAACTTCACTCTAACAGTACGGTGTGATGATGATGGACGATAGAGACAGATGATGTGAGAGAATCAGGGAAATCCGCTCTAACAACACGGCGTGATGATGATGGACGATAGAGACAGATGATGTGAGAGAATCAGGGAACTTCACTCTAACAACACGGCGTGATGATGATGGACGATAGAGACTGATGATGTGAGAGAATCAGGGAACTTCACTCTAACAACACGGCGTGATGATGATGGACGATAGAGACAGATGATGTGAGAGAATCAGGGAACTTCACTCTAACAACACGGCGTGATGATGATGGACGATAGAGACAGATGATGTGAGAGAATCAGGGAACTTCACTCTAACAGTACGGTGTGATGATGATGGACGATAGAGACAGATGATGTGAGAGAATCTGGGAACTCCGCTCTTCAGCAAGGCGTGATGATAATATATATGTGCAAGGTGTGTTTGGAAAGCAACTGGTGGCAAAAACACTTCATTTCAATTCCAAACAACAAACTACGTGATTTCCTCAACGAAGTAATCCCTCTTAAGTCTAATGGTGCACAACATAGTGTTATATATCCATACACTTGGTTAAAGATTTCAAGTGATTATTACCCAAATAGGCTAAAAGATTTAGCTTAATTCGTTCTTCAATGTTTGTAGCCGAACGACTTGAAAAAGAGGAATCGAAAAAAATCATTAGAAAAAAAATTGATGGTTGCAGAAAGTTAAAATTACAAGTATATATCATCATCATCATCATGTAGTGCCGCCAGCACGGATATCCCTGATGCTCTCTCGCCACTTCTCCCTATTATTCATCGCCTCTGGCAGGTCTTCAAGGTTACATTCTGTGTCTTCACATAGCTGCTGTATGTATGTTCGAGCTGGTCGTCCTGCTTTTGCTTGGCCATATGTGGGGGTCCATAGGAGTACATCACTTATGAGCTCGTCCTTGCTTCTCCAGCAGTGTTCTGCGTGTCTGGTTACTCAACATATAATGTTAGATTTCGTTTAGTTTGGTTTTATGGCATATCAAACATTGTAGGTGATTAATACCAAATCAGTTTTTACACATATATATTAAATATTTGATTTTGAAACCCATTTTGTAGATAACATTTTTAAACGAGCCGGCGTTTACTTTTACACATTTAACTGGTTTAACTTATTTCTGTCAAATACGAATAATTCTGTTTATTAACCATTTGTTTGCACACATTTTAATGTTTTCAAGTATTGCGATGCAACATAAACAATTCAATTTAACATCAGTCATTAGTTTACACACAGTTGAAAGATCAAACAATTCAATTTCAAACAATTCATTTTAGCATGTCAACAAAGTTAAATGGTTCCAAGTACTGCTATATGTTGCTAACAATTCAATTAAACATCAGTGATTTATTTACGCACAATTAAACGATAAACAGTCCTTTTTCAAACCATTTAGTTTAGTATAGGTAAAGTTGAAATGTCAAACAGTTTTATTTGAACCATAGATAGGACATTATCAGGTACGACCACTCCGGGTCTGAGTGGACCTGTGAGCGATGGCAATGAAGAGGTACTCTATAGTATTACTGGAGCCTCACCACCAGATTTAATTGCGTCATATCCAGAATACTCGTTGGGGGAGTCTTACAGTTTAATTGTCAAAAACATTTCTATTTAAAACTATTCAGTCTATTCAAACAGTTCTAATTCAGCTAATTCAGTTTAGTATAAGCACAGATTTTGTTTACACACAGTTAAATGTCAAAACAGTACTATTTTAAACAATTCAGTTTTGCGTAAGTAGAGTTTGCATGTCAAAAACAGTTCCATTTCAAACAATTCAGTTTAACATAAGCATGCAGTTTAAATATAAGTACAGTTTAATTGTCAAAAACATTTCTATTTAAGCTGTTCAGTTTAGTCAAACAGTTCTAATTCAAACAATTCAATTTAGCATAAGCATGCAGTTTAGTTCTATTTAACCCATAGATAGGGCCCAATCAGGTGCTACCACTCGTGGTCAAAGTGGACCTGTGAGCCATGGCAATGGAGGGGTGCTCTGAATTCCCCAAAGCTCCAGCTTCCACTGGAACCTCACCATCAGATTGTTTAGTGTTATATCCAAGTCACTCATTGGAGGGGTCTTACCCCTCTGCAGAGGTGGAGTCGGTGTATTCTACAGCCCCAGCCGACTGAACCAATCATATTAGATGATATAACAATACGCTCATCAGTCTTTTGCCCATTTGGAGGTGCCAGTGGTGTAAGGGTTATCGTCACAGGATATGGACACGGCGATACGGGTTCAATTCCTGGACAAGACTGATTGCATTTCACATAGCACTAATACCCTTGGGAAAGGTATGAATCCAATTATTCTCCCTCCAGCTATGGGTAAATAGTAGGGCACACTAGGTTCTTCAGCCTTGGTGAGGCAACTAGTCTAGGAGAAGGAAAACTCTGAATTCAAACCTGCTAAACTCCGCTTAAAAACTGACCTTGTGTCATATCCTGCCCGAGCGGAGGGGTTGGGTAAATAGGATCTTTTGCCCATAGCTCATACATTACACCCAGTCCCGTTACTTTTCAAACAAACCTCGTACATACACTCACTCACACACACACACACACACACACACATATATATATATACATACATATATATATATATATATATATATATATATATATCAAGTCACGCATCCAGCTTGGATCCCCCTGACCCTCTCTCTCCATCCTTCTCTTTCATCTATCACTACCGGTGGGTCTTCGACGCTACATCTTATATCAGCCAAGAGCTGTTGTATGTTGGTTCTAGCTGGTTATCCTGCCTTCGCCCGTCCATGTAAAGGGGTCCATATATATATATATATATATATATATATATATATATCCACATTATAACATTATGAACACTTACAAGTATTGCCAGTAAAATAAGTAATATTTTAGTATTTTCAATAAGCACTCTTTTTTCATATTATTGCATTATAAGCTCCCATAAGTATTGTCAAAGACCATTATAACAATAACTGTTACATATATTTTTATTATTTTTCCGAAAGCTACCCAAAACCGATCATCATTTTTATTACCTGCCCATTATTTAATACCATACTACATAAAAAAAAAGTAACTCAACGAAACTTACCACAAAACAAACATTTCATATTCACATCAACTAAACTTGAAGCTACCATAAAGTTGGGTGCCCCATTCATTCGGCCTTGTGCCACATCGAAGCAAAGAGCTGCGTAAATTATTATAAAGTTAGAAAGAAAAAGGAATTATTCTGACTGCAACAATCCACTCCCCCAACACACCTAACTCTTCCCTCCTCACACCCTCTTCCTTCGTCTCACCCCTTCCCATCAACCAACAGCGGAAATATGTGTATATATGTATCGATGTATGCCAGTACATACGTGTATACGTACGCGCGAGCAACTGCGCATACACAAACACACTAACATTCAATAACACACAAACTTAGACACACATACATACAAATAACCCTCACTTTTCGGACAAAAATTGACCTAATTAATCGTTTCTTTTATATATATATATATATATATACATATATATATATATATATGTATATATACCTATATACATATATATATCCTATCACGAAAACTATTCAAGTTAGACGAACCAGACATGCAGGACACTGCTGGAAAAGCAGAGATGAACTCATAAGAGATGTACTCTTATGGATCCCCAAAAGATGTACTCTTATGGATCCGCGCAAAAGCAGGGCGACCAGCTCGAACGTACATTCAGCAGCTATGTGAGGATACAGGGTGTTGTCCTGAAGACCTACCTAGGGCGATGAACGATAGGGAGAAGTGGCGAGAGAGGGTCAGGGATATCCGTGCTACCAGCAAGATATGATGATGATGATGATATATATATATATATATATACGTACATATATATATACGTACATATATATATATATATATATATACGTACATATATATATATACACACACACACACACACACACACACACACACACACACACACACACACACACACACCTCGTGGTGTAATGGTTAAAGCAACGGGCTACGGAATCGTTATAAACGAGTTCGTACTCCAGTCGTGCTATTACGTTCACTTTCGGGCAAATACCCTTAGGAAAGTTATGAACCCCTAATCCTCCCAGCTACGGGTTAAAATAGTATCACTACTGTTCTTCAAGGAGAATGACTTTGGCATTAAATAACCTACAAAGGTTGATATGCCATTAAACAAAGAAACCAAGCCAAACCAAACCATAAGTTGAGCTTATAGTCTTGTAGTCTTGATTTCAATGTTTCTATTTGCATTTATATTTACAGACGCTCTATCATTAAACTTGACGACACTTCCCTCGTAATTAGCGCAAACCTTGTGCACAAAAATATCCGGTCTTAATCGATTGTTCACAGTTGAGGGAGACACTAGTTGCTGTCGGGAAAAATTAAGATCAGCCGTCAACTTTGGAGCAAATTTCCTTGTATGTCTTTTGCTCTCAATTACCAAGTGTATCTTCATTAATAGTAGTCACTTTTGGTACTTCAGCTCTTTTGCTGTCAACATTGGCGCCAATGTCTAACTACCTTTGTAAAGAATATCTCACCCCATGTCTAGAAATCTTAAACTTACTGACAATTTGTCTTTAAGAGTAGCCTTCTTTCACCCTCCTGCTTTGCTGTTTTGATTTTTCCATTTTGTTCAAAATTAATTTACTTCAAAATTAATTTACTTCAAAATTAAGAAAAAAAAACAACAAACTATGAACATGCTTTTGCAATAGTATGATCTTTTTTTTTTTCTTCAAAAAGAGAAATCTATGTTTTGACCAAAATGAGTGTTTCGTGTAAACAGCAACCAGTGCTAAATCATGATTCAGCGTTGCGTTAGCATTTTGAACCTGTATTAATGGTTGATGCTTCCTTGTTGATTGGCTGTAAGTTACATGGATATCAAAAGAGGATGCACCAATATCTTAAGTACATAGGAAATGCCACGTGAATTGCGTGAGTCGCATGCAGAGAGGAAGAGTGATCACAAAGTGCGTGAGCGTCCGGGAAATTATATAACCACTGAAGATTTTCAATCTCAGGATAGAAAAGACCCAGGCAGAAGAGTGCAAGATGTTGCACTGCTCCGGGCGCTGGCTTTGTGACAAACGGCTCAGAGTTGATAAGTAGAGAAAGGTCTGAAATATAAAAGACTCACTAAAGTCAAAAGTGGGTATGATCCTAGAAGAAGAAAAAAAAAAAAGGTTAGCCTAGCGAAGCCCCTGTAGTTGGAAAAACCAATAGAAGCTGAGATAATTAGATGTTTTGAGTTGGCTTGTGCCAGACTCGTGAAATCAGAACGTAGAAAATAAAATTTTCTGAAGATCCTGTATCTTTTTCTCAGTGTATATCTTAACGGTTCCTGACTCTGAGCATCACGCAATTTTCACGCCACCATTTCGTAATAAAAGAAAAGAATAAGATTATATTTTTATACATAAGTGTTGTGGTCTCTTCATTCCAAATATTCAACATTGACATTTAATTTAGTTGAAGATTTTGGAAATCGCAAAAAGTCTGAGTGGTTTTAATGGTGAAAACAAAATATCATGTTTCTCATAAAAATCTTCTTAATTTAGTAAAAATGTATTGTGGATAAGTAAAGTCCAAATTTGAACTTATTGGAAATAATAGGAGTGCCTATGTGAGAAGAATGCCTGGAGACGCACTAAAAATTAAAGCAAATACACCATACTTAGAGAAATTGTCTCTTTTACTTAATACAAAAATATATCATTTTAGGTGTATTTTTAAATGTAGGGTGATCCCAAACATTTTGCCTTTAGTTTATATACGCAAATGACTAATATATATGCATATATACACACGCGCACGAATATATATATATATATATATATATATATACTATTTAAATGGGGGAATTTATACTATATTAGAATTATCATGACTAGGAAATCCGGCAAACACCAACATGCAAAACACTGAACAGCTGTTTTGACCGTATTAGATCTCATCAGCTGTGCACACCGTAATCTCCACCACTGGAAATTGAACCAACAACCAGAGTACGCAGAAGCTGAAACTCTACCACTGGATCACCGGTTCATGTCACATATAAGCGATGCCCAATTAACTATATATATATATATATATATGTATATATAAATATATATGCAGACATATAACAGAAGTAAATAGACACCCATATACACTTAGATACCCGTGGTATAATGGTTATCATCGAAGGAAATGGACACGGCAACACGAGTTCAAATCCTGGACGAGACTGATTGCATTTCACATAGCACTAATACCCTTGGGAAAGGTATGAATCCAATTATTCTCCCTCCAGCTATGGGCAAATAGTAGGGAAGACTAGGTTCTTCAGCCTGGGTGAGGCAACTAGTCTAGGAGAAGGAAAGCTCTGAATTCAAACCTGTTAAACTCCGTTTTAAAATTGACCTTGTGTCGCATCCTGCCCGAACGGAGGGGTTGGTAAATAGGATATACTTTTAGATGTTTATTTAAAGTGTTAATTAGTTTGGTTTGGTTCGGTCTTATGGCATATAAACCACTGTATGTTATTTAACGACAAATTAATTTTTATACGTATGAAAAGTTCTATTTCAAGCAAAATAACAGAAAACCTTTCAATCCCACGGTCCGATACGAATCTAAAAATAAGCGGTATAACTGTTATATAATTACGGAATGATTTTTTTATATTAATCATTTTTCGTTAATTACATTTTATCATTCGGTTTGGTTGGGCTTTGAACTATTCGGCTCTTAGTGCAGGCGCACACACATTGAGTACAGTTCACGCTCGTACGCAGAGGATATGGCAATCACAAATGTCATAATAAAAACCCCAGATAGGAAATAAAACTGGGGTGTGAATGACGTCATGCCCGGAAGCGATGGGCTGAGAATTTGGTGATTTTGGAAAAGACGTTAGTTGAGATACGACTCTGGGTCAGGCCAGTCTAGCTGGGGACTACGGGGTGCGCAGTGCGTTTGTTTGGTCAGATAGTACAGTTAGCATAGTAAAAATTGTGTCTCTCTCCCCTCGTGTCGAAAAAATAAAGTCAAGAAGTTAATAAATGTTTCGGACCTGAACAACGGAGAGTCGTCAGTCTTTCGTATTTCCCTGCATCTGTATATCTGTATAGTTGTATTGTGACTATACAACACAACACACCGCTATAAATAATAAACACTTACAAAGTAGTAATGAACATACAAAAGTAACATCGCCTTTGTAATATATGCACCTCTGACGATGGCCCAAGATCAAGCAGAAAGTACTAGGGAATCAATTAATAATGGAAGTTTCATGAACTAATTCCCGCTAGATACCATATAATCAATACGGCAACTTGAAAGGACATATAGAAAAATGTGTAGACAAAAGAGGTTTACATTGTTTAATAAAATATGTATTAAAGAAGAAATGCTACCCAAATACGTCCTCTCTTACACACACACACACACATACACACACACACACACACACACATACAGATATATATGAAAGTAAATATGGATCAAAATCCGACAGTATGAAGATAGTAGAAAAACATAATCCAAATTCATAATAAATTCACCTATTTGGATTATGTTTTTCTGCTATCCTCACACACACACACACACACACACATATATATATATATACTTCTACCTGTTCGTTTGTAGGTCGCTTGCGCTTGTATATTTAAGTAAGGAGCGGGGGGTAGACAAAAACAAGAAGAGAGAGACATCTTAAATTGGTCGAAGCGGAAGAAAATAAGGCTGGTAGAAGAGTGAGAAGGAAGACAAAGAGTTTAGTTTAGAGTGATATTAATCCCGAATATACTCCGACCTGGAGTGGTTACACTTGATAAGATTCTATTCATATGTTAAATAAAACTGTTTGACATTTAAACTGCATGCAAATAAATGACTTACGTTAAACTTAATTGTTAGAAATAGAACTTTTTGATCATTTAACAGGGTGTAAACCAGTATTTCACAGCGTGCGATGCATTCCCTACCGCAAGGGCATGGTAATATATGGGTGGGGCACGCAGTATTTTGGTGGAGCTTGTTTAGAGACCAAGTTGATGAATATGTAAGAATTACATATTATAGGAGGGGCATCAGAATTTTAGAAATACCAAAGTGGGCCATGGCCTCAAATGGGTTGGGAACCACTAGTGTAAACAAATAGCTGTTATTTAATTGAATATATAACAATACTTGGAATCATTTAACTGTATTAAAAAACAATGAGCTTAGGCTCGTTCAAAAAATGCTATCGACAAAATGTATTTACAAATCCTATATACCTAATATGTATAAATAGGATTTGGCATTAAATAAACTGCAAGGGTCGATATGCCATAATACCCAACTAATCCAAATCATACGAGGATCATTAAATAAGTTTCCAGACTTTTTTTCGTAAGGGCACTTTTATTGATATATATATATATATATATATATATATATAAACAAATTATCAATGGTTAAAAACTTATTGATTGCCAGGAAAACATGTAGGCCTATAGAAGGTGTAGGCATGTTTATTATTTTAAAAAAAAATTATATATTTTTGAACGACCGGTTTCGTCTGGCTCTTGTCAAGATCTTAACGCAAGAAAAATATTTAAAAAATATTATATATTTATATATATATGTGTGTGTGTGTGTGTGTGTGTGTGAATGTTTTTCGTTATAGATCCAAAGAGAGGAAAAAATAAATATTTCAGAATGAAGAGGTCCACTAGATTTGTGTTTTTTTTTTAAAGAATTATTTGTTTTGTTCTTACAGCCGTGTATGTTTCCACCTTTTGCTTTCATCAGAGAACATACAAACCTAACTCACCGATACGAGTGAGTTTGAGTCTCATCGGTGCTCCATTCACATGACCTTGTGTCCAATATGTTCTCTGACGAAAGCAACAACCTGGAAACAGATGTATTTAAGAACAAAATGAATATTTCTAAAAAATACAAATCTCTTTGAGAACCAGTTCCTTTTGAAATATATATATATATATATATATATATATATATATATATATATATATATATATATATAAGAAAACCTTTAAAAATCACTCATATTTTTTTTAATAATATTTATTTCAGTAGACTCTATATTTTTAAATTTTTAGATCTGCATCTTCAAACAAAGAAATAATGAGATATTTCAGAGGAAAATTTAGAAAAACCCACAAAAATCGCGCCACCCTATCTCCCTAACCCAAATTTCATCATTTTTTAAATATAAAAACCAGACCATTTGTTTTTCCTGTCTGGTTGACAAATAAAATCCAATTCCTGTATCAAGATGTGCCATTGTTGACCCCTCTTTCCTTTTCACCTCATTTTCATATAATGACAAACTTCGAAACAAAAATGAAATAAATAAATTTAAAAAATCAAGGAATAAATGAATTTAGGGAGATAAAATTATCTTCTATAAACAGCTAATATGTGTATTAATAACCTCTTAACAAAATTGAATTATACAATATTATATTTTATATTAATACTATTTAATCAAAGTACTAAGAAAATTATCATACCAAAATGTATTAAATGTACTAATATTATAAATACGTCAGACCGCTCAAATCGTTACCTGCACTATGTATCTTGGTACTGCCTATTTCTCAGTCGGTTCATCGCTGAATAAACCCATTGAGTTTATCTAGTGTGGGAGATGGCTGAACACCCAACAAGTTAAAAAGAAAAGACGTATCAAAGGGTGGAGGAAGCTCTTTGCTCAACTGCCAATATTCCTAGGGGTGTTTGACCCCTTATTCATTATCAATTTATTCAAATGGGAGAAAAAAACACACTGATAAAACACCTGTAGCTGAGTTGTCTGCTGATTAACTTTGTGTTGTGCAAGAGTTGCTCACAACAATACCATGATGTTAAGATGTTCCGAAACGATCTTTCCATCTAATATCTTTTCTCCTGAAAAAAATCCATGACAGTGGAAATGTGGCTATGTCTGAAGTCTTGACCTCTTGGAAGCACGCAGTTTCATATCTGTAACTGGGCGGCAGAAGTTATTTAACGTTGTTGCTGTGTCCTCTTGTGACAAGGATTGACCCCGGTGGAGATTCTTTTGTCTGAGCAGCCTTATTTAGGAGAGTGCAACGCATCCAGACAACTGGAAAAGTGCTAGAAAACGTGCCTTAAACATTGACTGTCACATCAAAACTGATTAGTTTCCTGCGAATAACGGTGATTTATTTTTGGTGGAAACAAAATAAATATAAAACTATTTTCAAATAACTGAGTCAAACTAAATACAGGGTGAAATGAAAAAAATTGTGATATATAACTGCGGAAGGATTTTTTTATATTATCATTTTTCGTTGGTTATATCTTATCTTTGGGTTTAGTTAGGCTTAGAACTATTCGGTTTAGTGCACGGGTAGGGGCACACATTGAGCGCAGGTGTTCACACTCGCGCGCAGAGGATGTGACAATCACAGATGTCATAATAAAAAGCCCGGATAGGAAATGGAACTGGTTATGTGAATGAC
This sequence comes from Sepioteuthis lessoniana, assembly GCA_963585895.1. Classification (NCBI taxonomy): domain Eukaryota; kingdom Metazoa; phylum Mollusca; class Cephalopoda; order Myopsida; family Loliginidae; genus Sepioteuthis; species Sepioteuthis lessoniana. Next base: position 31,416,619 of record OY757922.1, on the reverse strand, counting down.
GTCATGTCCGGAAGCGATTGGCTGAGGATTTTGGGTAATTTTTGAAAAAAAAAGCAGTTAGTTGAGATTTGAAACTGGACGAAGCGAATTGATTTTTTGACCTGGGCAAGGCCAGTCCAGTTATGGACAAGGGGATGCCCGCGCGTTGTTGGGTCAGATGGAACAGTCAGCATAGTGAAAATTGTGTGTCTCTCCCTCCTCGTGTTGAAAACCTAAAAGTCAAGAAGGTAATAAAAGTTTCGTACCTGAACTACCGAGAGTCGTCAGTGTTTCGGTATTCCCTTTGTATATTTTACGTATCTGAATATTTTACATATTCGTAATAGGGCTGTTACAATTGTCGTCCTAAAGAAAAAAAAAACACAACAGCATTCTTTTAAAACTTTTGTTGAAAAAATCAATTCAGGAAACTTGATTATGAAGTAGAGCTGACATCTACAGGGTGGAACGATAAAATTGTCGCCTTAAAGAAAACAACACTACAGCTTTATTTTAAAACTTTTATTGAAAAAATCAATTCAGGTAACTTGATTATGTAGTAGAGCTGACATCTACAGGGTGGAACGATAAAATTGTCGCCTTAAAGAAAACAACACTACAGCTTTATTTTAAAACTTTTATTGAAAAAATCAATTCAGGTAACTTGATTATGTAGTGGAGCTGACATCTATTAAATGTAGCCGCCTTCAGCCTCAATCACCGCCTCGATACGGATCTGGAACTTGGACCATACCTTTTCCACGGGCGCCGGCGAGAGCTCAGCGAATACTCGGCGGATGGCGGCGATCAGACTGGCTTTGGTGTTATGGGAGGTCATCTTGGTGATGTTCTCGACGTATGACCAAACGAAGTAGTCCAGCGGGTTCAGGTCGGGGGCCAGTGAGAGAAGGGTACAAAGTCGTAGCACTCCTTCTGAAGCCAAGCCTGGGTCTCTTTGGACTTGTGGGCCGGCGCCGAGTCCTGCTGCCACACCCAGGGTCTGCCCCCGGCCACCTGATTGCACCAGCGGATAACCACAGTCTTCAGTACCTCCAGGTACACTTTGGTGTTGACTTTCAAGCCGACTTCGAAGATGTGAGGTTGCATGATGTGGTCCTCACTTGAAACCTCCGCTCCACCACCTCCAAAGGGTCGTCCGATGCGTTGACCTGTGTCCTCAAGCGTTGAACCGTCCGGATTGGCATTTTTAAGGTGCTGGCAATGGTCCTGTTGTCATAACTTAGATCGGTAGAGATCACGAGTTGTACAGCGGCGCATATCCGATCTCGCTCGTTGAAGATTGTATCACTTTCAGACATGATAGAAGGCTCCTATCGTTCTTGGGATTTGTACACAACCGGTCAACTAGTAGATGGTCTGCAACAAAAAAAGAAAGCCGGTTTTCAGTAAACGGAAATGGAATCATGTCGTATTTTCTAGCGCGACAATTTTATCGTTCCACCCTGAATTTGCTTTTGGAATCTAAGAACTCTTCTTAATTATTGTTTTCGTAACTGTCCAGAAAAAAAAGCACAGCGTTTGTGACTAAATAACTTCACAGATTACAGGTATAATGTTGCTCTCTATCTCTGCCTCTGTCTGTCTGTCTGTCTCTCTCTCTCTCTCTATCTCACTCGGAAATTCGACTGTCAGAGGAGAATCAGCTGATTGAAGAATCGATATTTTATAAATTTTTTGGTTGGTTGGTTGGTTGGTTGTTTTTTTTTTTTTTGTTTTTTGGGTCATTTAACGCTGAACTACATTTTAAACAATTCAGTTTAGTAAAAGTATGATTTTTGTTTACAATCAGTTGAATGTCAAAACTGTTCTATTTCAAACAATTTAGTTTAGCATAAGTACTCAGTTTCAATGTCAAAACATTCCTATTTTAGTTTAACAGTTATAATTCAAACAATTCAGTGTAGTATTAGTGTAGTTTTTGTTTACACACAATTAAAAGTCAAAACACTTCTATTTCAAACAATTCAGTTTAGCATAAGCACAATTTCAATGTCAAAAACAGTTCTATTTCAAATAAACCAGTTTAACATACTAAAACAACTATATTTCAAGCAGTTCAGTTTAGCTTAAGTACACATTTTAGATCTATTTGACCCATAGATAGGACCCTATCAGGTGCTACAACTCTAGACCAGAATGGACCTGAGAGCGATGACAATGAAAGGGAACTCCTCAAAGCTCCAGCACTACTATAACCTCACCATCAGATTGTTTAGTGTCATAAACAGGACACTCGTTGGGGTTTCTTAACTCTCTGCAGAGATGCAGTCGGTGTATTCTACAGCTCCAGCCGATGGGGCAAAAAAAGAGGGTAGTTGCATTTGCCGTTTAAACAACACTTGCAAAAACTTTCGTAATTTGCTTTAAGTGTTAATGATCACATAATGAAACTACGTATCCAACCCCAGAGTAAACGGTATAAGACTTCATTGCCAGGCGGATGGAGAGACTGTCATAACTATTTTGAAGAGGAAGTGCCCGTTGTGTAATGGTTATCGTTGTAGGAAATGGACACGGCGACACGAGTTCAAATCCTGGACGAGACTGATAGCATTTCACATAGCACTAATACCCTTGGGAAAGGTATGAATCCAATTATTCTCCCTCCAGTTATGGGTATATAGTAGGGCAGACTAGGTTCTTCAGCCTTGGTGAGGCAACTAGTCTAGGAGAAGGAAAACTCTGAATTCAAACCTGTTGAACTTCACTTAAAAATTGACCTTGTGTCATATCCTGCCCGAGCGGAGGGGTTGGGTAAATATGATAAATATTTTGAAGTCGCAACGACAAATGATGATAAACTGGTCTTGGTGATTTTAATGCACGCATTGGCAGGGATTTTCCGAATGTTCGAGGTCGATATGGAAATGGTAAATAAATGCAAATGGTCTTAAACTACTTTGGTTTTGGTCAGAGCTCAATTTGACTATTTGTAATACTCGTTACCGGCAAAAATTTTAATATGAGATTACTTGAACTCAACCATTGCAAAGTCGGCTGGGGCTGTAGAATACGCCGATTGCACCTTTACCGAGGGGTAAAACCCCACCCCCAATGAGTGTCCTGGGTATAACACTAAACAATTTGATAGTGAGGTTCTAGTGATGCTGGAGCTTTGGGGATTGTGGAACACCCCTTCATTGCCATTGCTCCCAGGTCCACTCTGGCCCGGAATGGTAGCACCTTATACAGCTCTATCTATGGGTTAAATAGGACTAACTGCATCCCTAAGCTAAACTGAATTGTTTGAATTAGAACTGTCTGACTAAACTGAATACCTTTAAATAGAAATGTTTTTAACAATTAAAATGTACTTGCATTGAAACTGCCTTCTTATGCTAAACTGAATTGTTTGTAATGGAACTGTTTTTAACATTGAATCTAAACTGAATTGTTTAATAGAGAACTGTTTTGACATTTAACTGTGAGTAAACAAAATCTGTACTTATACTAAACTGAATTGGCGGAATTAGAACTGAATAAACTGAATATCTTGAAATAAAAATGGTTTCGGTTTCAGTTTCTATGTTTAATGGCACATCAACCTTTTTAGTCTATTTTATGCCAAAGCCATCCTTCTAGAAGAACAACAGTGATGCTATTTAACCCATAGCTGGGAGGATAAGGGAGTTCATGCCTTTCCCAAAGGTGTTTGTCCGAAAGTGAACGTAATAGCGCAACTAGTATTCGAACTTGCTTATTACGATTCCGCAGTCCAGCGCTTTTGAAATCGGAATGGTTTTGACAATTAAACTGTGTACTCATGCTAAACTGAATTTTGAATAGAACTGACTATTTGCATAAAAATGAATTTGGCGTTAAATAACCTACAAAGGTTGTTGATATGCCATAAAATCCAAACAACCAAACAAGCATTGAACTCAAGCCTCATCAACACATGGCCATATAATAGACTTCATCATAACCTACAGATGAGGCATTTGTGGTGCCTTTAATTTCCGTGTAATGAGTTGTAACAAAGATCACAGTTTGATGTGAGGAAAGGGTTAAACTCCGTGTTGTCAAAAAGATTAGTACGCCTGAAGTAAAAGCCCCAAAGCCTCTCAATATAAAAAAATAAACAAAAAGACGTTTGTGAAAACTTAACTGAACGACTCAATTTTAAAATGTTAATGGTATTGTATCGTGGTAAGGAAGAGATACTCAGTGAAATAAAGAGTCAATTATGTATTAACGAGAGTGGTACAGTCCAACAAATATTATAAATCTCGCGCTGTGGGTGTTACGTCCGAAGTTGGTTTTACTACTGACCGAGATCTTGCAGAACCTATGTGCTAAAGAAACATGACGTCTTTTATACCTCTGCGATACCGGAAGTCACTTGGTACGAGCCACTATACAACAAATGGTATAGGGTGTCTCGATATACATGGTGCCAATGTAACTGCTAATAACTAATAATAAAGTTGTGCTCTTTTTTATTTCAGATTTGAAAATATTATAGTATAACTCTAGTGAGAAGAATGTTCAGCAACGGTCCGGGAGGCCAGGGTTCAATCCCAGGTCATGTCATGCCAAAGACTTTAAAAATGGTACTTGATACCTCCTTGCTTAACACTCAGCAATTAAGTTCATCAGTAATTTGTTTTCTAACAGTACTGGAGTTTTTTTTATATCCCTTTGAACAGCTGAGGGTGTTGGTATTTGACTACTTGGCACACCTGGCCATACAGATGGTGGATTTTTTGGACATATTTTCCATGAACTTCTATGGTATCAAAACTTGAAGGCCAATGTTGTTGACAAATAACAGTACTGTTAGTAACATTGGCATTTGGAACTGATTTTATCCATTGCTCTCTCTCTCTCTCGTCTTTGTTTTTTTGGAAAACGATAAACTGGTATTTTATTAATCTCAACACACATAGTTTTGTCTTGTTGGCTTTTGTAATTTGTTTTACAAGCAAACACACAACACTTCTGGGGGATGGCTTGGAATTAAGGAATATATGAAATGGTAGATTAAACCTCTTTAAAAAATATTTCTCTTACTACTTCAAGCAATATAAGATACGTATCAAGGGTAAAGTGGAGCAATCCAGGGAAAGGAATAGCACCATCCCCTTCACCTCGGTGTAGTAGCTATTGAAAAAGGAGCCTTCTGGTCACCCTCGACTATGGTCGTCAACGTTAATTCTATTTACAATGTTACTTACAACTTAGACAAGAGAGAAAAATATATTGCGTCACTACCTATTTGGAGACAAAATTATTGAAAAAGGAGCCTTCTGGTCACCCCCGACTATGGTCGTCAACGTTAATTCTATTTACAATGTTACTTACAACTTAGACAAGGGTGAAAGATATATTGCGTCACTACCTATTTGGAGACAAAATTATTGAAAAAGGAGCCTTCTGGTCACCCTCGACTATGGTCGTCAACGTTAATTCTATTTACAATGTTACTTACAACTTAGACAAGAGAGAAAAATATATTGCGTCACTACCTATTTGGAGACAAAATTATTGAAAAAGGAGCCTTCTGGTCACCCTCGACTATGGTCGTCAACGTTAATTCTATTTACAATGTTACTTACAACTTAGACAAGAGAGAAAAATATATTGCGTCACTACCTATTTGGAGACAAAATTATTGAAAAAGGAGCCTTCTGGTCACCCTCGACTATGGTCGTCAACGTTAATTCTATTTACAATGTAACTTACAACTTAGACAAGAGAGAAAAATATATTGCATCACGACCTATTTGGAGACAAAATTATTGAAAACTGTCTCCAAATAGATGCAACTCATTAATATGAGAATGATTTATTACTGAGAAGAAAAAAATTCAGAAAAGGATTAAATGTTCTTGAAGCTGATATAGTAACAATTAAAAAAAAACAACGTTGATTTGATGCCTCTAGCTGAAAGGATGCATTTTTTTACAGGACGTCTCCCGAATGACTGCCATTGCGTTTGTCTCTGTAATAAATCAATATCATATTAATGGGTTGCATCTATTTTGAGATACCATGTACATGAGAAAATTTTAGGTACCAAGTTTATTTCAATGGTATAGATGAAATTGGATTTAGAGTGAGGAAGCGCAACGATAACGAACCTGCTGTCAGCTAATTTGTGGAAAGGAAAACAGTGTCTTATTTAAGTACACGGCAAAATAAACCCACACTTAGACCTTCTACCTTGAAGAAATGCACTGAAAATGAGTTACAACATGAACTGAGGAGAAAGAAAAATGAGTGATGATCGGAGGTTTCTACTGAAATTCAGTGAACATTTGATAAGAAGGATCTTAAAATAGTTCTAGAGTGACATGCTTAAATGTTTTGGTTCTCTAATTTCTTCCATTATCCAACTAAAGTCAAGGGAAAATATTGTTATATACTCATGATGAGGAAAATGATAAATGATGAAATCATAACAGTTGATTATAAAAATATAAGTAAAAAGTAAAGTTAGCGACCATAGTCGAGGGTGACCCGAAGGCTCCCTTTTCGATAGCTACTACACCAAGGTGTAGGGGAGGGCGGTACTCCATTCCCTGGATTGCTCCACTTTACCCTTGAACCGTACCTTATAATGCTGAGTGTTAAGCAAGGTGGTATCGAGTTCCATTTTTAAAGTCTTTGGTATGACTCGACCTGGGATTGAACCCAGGTCTCCCGGGCCATTGGCGAACACTCTAACCGCTGGGCCAATGTCCCGGTATAAAAATATAAATCACACTTTATTCTCGAAAACGGGTAGAAGCTTCTGCGGTGAGTGAGATACTGAAACAAATGAAGACAGAGGGAGACTGCCATATTGTATTAATAATATAACTTCTTCTTCTCTTGACCATACCGCGCTGTGTTATAGGCCTTAGTCTTTTCTTCTTACAAGACTTACTCAACCGGTCCTCGCCATGAGGCCGCTCGTACCTCTGCGGCCATGGTTTTCCTCCAGCTGACACGACTGACCACTGCAAGCTGAGACTGACTCAAGACTGAGTGTGACCGTATCTCACGTGGGTATCTGCATATATCATTTCCTAACACCCACACATTTCTGTTCAACCACGTGACTGCTTCCGCTTATTTTCACCAGTACGTCCTATGCAGAGAATCTCTAATTGACGGCTCGATCAAGCTTCAATACGCAATACCACCACCATCAAAGAACCAGAAAAAAAGTCATCCAGCTATAGGAACGGTATTTCATCTTTTATCTGATGATCAATCCATCAATAAACATTGTTGATGTTTTGAGGAGGCTTCCTCAGTACCAGAAAACAATTTGAGAGGAACCGATTATCTACTTATGCTGAAATTGAAATGGAAATAAAACAAATTAACTTTGGAAGACATTATTGATTAGATGGCTTCCCTGTTGAATTGTTGAAATTAAAAATGTTAAGAATGCTGTGGTCGATCTCATTACAGTATGCAGGAAGATATCACCTCTACCAGATAATTGCGTTGACGGTGCTTTTGTGTGTTTGTACAAGGACAAAAGGTAAAAAGTAATTTGTGACAACTACCGTGGAATCACTCTTTTGGCAAAGTTCTTTCCAGAGTCTTACTGAATCGATTGCTTTGCAACATCTGTCCTGTGAATTGAATTACCCTGACCAGAAATCCGGCGAACACTTACGCTTGATATACGGAAACACTGGACAGCTGCTTCGACCTAATTAGGTGTCAGCAGTGTATACCGTGATCTCCATCACTGGAGATCGAACCAGCGACCACAGATTGCAAACCCGAAACTCTGCAACTTTACAACTGACCCACCAGTCCAGTTGAATTCACAATTTAATTCCTCGACCTAAAATAGAAAATGTACATCTATATCCTTGCCCTTGAGGTCATAATTACACGGATTCGTATTTCTAATCCTCTTGGGAAGACGTGGCCCCGGAGGTGGCTGTGTCCTCTGTAAAGAATACGGATGTAACTTACCAAGCACATCCAGGTTAATTGGCTACGAAATTACCATGATTAGTTAATTTGGCGCCACTTGTGTGTGATATGGACTGATGGCTCAGTTATAGAGTTTTGGCTCTGGAATTTGTGGTCGCTGGTTCGATCTCCAAAGATGGAGATGACGGTATACAGTGCTGATAAGACTTAATAAGGTCGAAACAGCAGTCCAGTTCTTTGTTTAATGGCATATCAACTCTTTTTAGGTTATTTAATGCCAAAGCCATTCTCCTAGAAGAACAGTAGTGGTACTATTTAACCCATAGCTGGGAGGATAAGGGGGTTCATACCTTTCACAAGGGTATTTGCCCAAAAGTGAACGTAATAGCACGACTGGAGTACGAACTCGCGTACTACGATTCCGCAGTCCATCGCTTTAACCATTACACCACGAGGACACCCCCAGCAGTCCAGTGTTTCTAATGTCGTGCGAAAGTGTTCGCCGGATTTCCTGGTCGTGGTAATTCAATTCACAATATAATTTCTCTACTTAAAAAAGAAAATGTAGACCAACATCTGTCCTGTAGTTATTCTAGAATCGCAAAACATTTTCTTTAGATCTGCTCGGACAACAAGTGACATATTTTCGGCCTGACAGATACACGAGAAATATAATGAACATCACATCTCTCCCTATCAGGTTTTTGTTGATTTGCCTAAAGCTTTTGTTACGGTTAATAGAGATACACTTTCGACGATACTTGTAAAAATAGAGAGGTAAGTTGTCGGTTAAGATTCCAATAGATATCAGGGTTAAGCAAGGAGATATCTTAGCCCCAACGCATATAACGATATTCTTTGTTGTGATGCTAACACACGTGTTTCAGCACTGTGAGAAGGATGTTCTTTTGGAATTCAGATCTACAAGAAGGTTCGGTTTGGTTTTATGCCAAATCAAACATTGTCGGTAATTGTTATGGTACCCAACTTGCGGACTCTAATGAACTCTACTGCTACTATTAATACCGGGAGAATATTTATGCACCCAGGTTTTTACCCTCTTATGGGGGTTAGGTTTATTGCCTGGCGCCTGAGGCGTCCCTAATAAGGGGAATGCTGACGGGGCCGAAGGTATTTTTGGCATTGCCGGATGCGTGTGGGCTTCGGCCCAGCCACCGGACCAACCTTAAAAACGGCCTTGTGCCATACTTCTCCGGTGTTTGGACGGAAAACAAATACCTGAGTCCTCCCCAGCCTAACAATTTGGCAGTAAGACTGACGTTCAACACCTTTTTTCTATGCTGAATTATACTTTCTTTTATATACTTTGTTCCATGTAAACCCGAGTTCGTGTCTTTCTTGCGGACTCTTTACTGGTTCACAACAGTTATTTAAAATCAAATCCGGTCTATTCATATTGATTATGATTTGCAAACATAGGACAACAAAGTTAAATCGTTCTTAGTATTGCTATGTATCCCTAAATTCAGTTACATGTTGATACACAGTTAAATGATAAAACAGATCTATTTCTAACAATTCGACATAAGTCAACAAAGTTAAACGGTTCCAAGTATTGCGATAGGGAAATGGTAGATTTTGTAAATCATACAAGATATGAAAAAAAGGGGAAAAAATTTCATGAGAACCTGATAAAGTCTTTTTGAAATGAAAACGACATATCATTTTTTAATCTGTTGTCAGTATTGCTATCTATCACTAACAGTTCCATTAAACATTAGTCATTTATTTACACACAGTTAAAATGATCAAACAGTTCTTTTCCAAACAAATACAATTTAACATAAGTCAAAGTTAAATGGTTCCAAATATTGTTATGCATCACTAACATCAGTCATTTATTTACACAGTTAAAGAATCAAATAGTTGTATTTCTAACAATTCAATTTACTATAAGTCACTTGTTTACCCGCAATTTAAATGTCAGATTGTTCTATTTGACCCATAAATAGGACCATATCATGTGCTGCCACTCCGGGACAGAATGGACATGGGAGCAATGGCAATAAAGGGGTACTCCACATTTCCCAAAGCTCCAGCATTACTGGAGTCTCATCATCAGATGCAGTTTAGTATCATATCCAGGACACTCGCTGGGGCTTTAAGCGCTCTGTAGAGATGTAGTCGGTGTATTCTACAACCTCAGCAGACTAGGCTAACTACAAGAAGTGTTTTCAATTTGAGAAGGTTCAACTTCAAGTTAAAGATTTTCCCACACTTATTCAAGAATTCTTTATGCCGACGACATTGCTTTTCTGGTTGATACTGCGCATAACATGCAACATTGTGTCGATCTATAAGCAGCCTCAGGTACTGCATTTAGTTTTAAAATATTATTGACAAAAACAAAAGTAATGTTTACTCTCGTAAAACGTTGAGTTCTATATTAAGCTACAATAAACGTTCATGGTATGGGTTTGTTTCTTTCTTTCTTTCTTTCATTCTTTTTTATAGCATATCAACCTTTGTAGGTTATTTAATGCCAAATCTATTTATATACAAATGAATAGTTCTATTTCAAAAAATCCAGTTTAGCATACGTACACAGTTTAATTAATTTCAAGCTATTCAGTTTAGTCAAACAGTTTTAATTCAAACAATTCAGTTTAGTATAAATATAGCTTTTGTCCACTCACAATTCAATGTCAAAGCAGTTCAATTTCAAACAATTTAATTTAGCATAAGTTTACATGTCAAAACAATGCTATTTCAATCAATTTAGTTCCGCACAAGTACGCAGTTAAAATATCAAAACACTTCTGTTACAAGTTATTCAGTTGAGCATAAGTACGAATTTTAGCAATATTTGGCTCATAGATAAGACCCTATCAGGTGCTACCACTCTGAGTCGGAATGGACCTGGGATAGATGGCAATGAAGTGGTACTCTGCATTCCCCAAAGCTCCAGCATCACTGAAGCATCACCATCAGATTGTTTAGTATCATATTTAGGACACTCGTTGGGAGACTCTCACCACTCAGCAGAGATGCAGTCGGTATATTCTACAGCCATAGCCGACTGGGCAAGGTACTAATTTGGCTGTTGTTGAAACAATATGACTTGTACAATGTGTCATAAAGTTTTTAAGCCAATTTTTCGTTTCAAGAGACATACGGTGGTGTACAAGCTTCAAATTCCTCAATCGGTCAAGAATTCAAAAGTAACACACTTGTTTCTTTTTCCCTGACAGCATTAACATTAAATAGATGGAGCCACTTTTATTTATTTAAATTTTAAAACCCCATTGAAACGAATTAAAAGTTTTTATACGTGAACCCTTTCCCTTCGTTACAGTCAGTTTCGTGAGGTATACGCAATCATCAGACGCGGAATATGATTCTTTCCAAAAGTCGAATTCACTTTCTATTAATGTCTTATCTAACTTTGTCACCTTTAAATAAAATTGGACGTCAAATAGTTGTGATTACCGCTTGCAGCATAGACAAATATAATACTCTAAACACCTGACCGCGGAAAGTTCCTGTGGCATAATGGTTTAAGTGCTCGGCTGCTCCCTTGAAGTTAGTGAGTTCGAACTCTATCCGTGCTATTACGTTTACTTTCTTACAAATACTTTTGGATAAAGAATATATCCCTTATCCCCGGTAGATATTGGTTTAATAATATTACTCCAGTTCTTTTACAGGGTTGTTTTTGTCTCTGAATAACACATGGAAGTTGATATGCCTTTTAATGAAGAAACCGGACTAAACCACATATCATCACGTGAAGTGTCCAATAGATAAATAAATATTTATCTATTGGACACTTCACGTGATGATATGGTTAACAAGCTATATTGTAATATAATTGCGGAGGGATTTCGTTTTACATATCTTGCCTTTCGGTTTAGTTAGAACCTTTTGCTTAATGCATTGGTTAGTTAGGTGCACACATTGAGCGCAGGTGTTCACGCGCGTACGGGGCGGATGTGAGAATCAGAGATAGCAATAAAAACCCCAGATAGTAAAATGAGACCGGGGACGTGAATGGCGTCATGCTCGGAAGCGCTGAGGATTTGGGGGATTTGAAAAAAAGCAGTTAGTTGAGATTCGAGTCTAGAGGAAGGTAGTCGATTTTTGATCTCGCTAAGGCGAGACTAGTTGTGGTCTACGAAATGTGTCGCACGTGGTCGGGTTCAGATGAAAAAGTCAGCATAGAAAGAAATTGTATCTCTCTCTCCCCTTATGTCGAAAAACCTTAAACTCAAAAAGGTAATAAAAAGTTTCGTACCTGAACTAATTTCGTGTTTTTCGGATTCCTATATGCGTTATGAGCATTAGGAACATTCTATGAACATATGTCTCCACGTATTCATATCTTGGTCGTATTTTTGGACGTGGAGCTATGTTACAATATTAGCAGACCATTGGTAGTAAGTTCGATGCTCACTGGATACCTCATACTTCTTGCCTTGTGCTACAGTTAAGTATAGTGAA
>OY757922.1:31354274-31401774 GCA_963585895.1 Sepioteuthis lessoniana | reverse complement strand
TATTGCCGCCTTAAAAATTTTTGAAAAGAGGGAGTCACTCCCCTTCGCAAAAGATTTTTTTTTAGGTCTATAGACGTACTATTGCAGTTATTTGTAGTTTTTTTTCTCTTTTTGAGAACTGTAAATTTCAGCTGGTTGTACTAAAAAAATTAATTTTTTTCTTCTTCCATATCCTTTTTAGGAAATTACCAATTGTTTCAAAAGCATTGACTAATCCTCATCCTGTTGGCGAGATAGAGAATATATCCCCAACAAACGGATGATACCTCCACAAAAAACGGGTGGACCTGAGTCAGATATTAAACTGCATCCGGTTACCAGGTTCTATTATAGGAGCTTTGGGGAGTGTGGAGTACCCGTTCATTGTCATTGTTCCCCACTCCACTCTGAAGAGGAGCTGCATAAACTGTTAGAGTTCCATCTATGGGTCAAATTTTGACATTACATAAACCCATAGCATATTGATATGCTGTTAAAACATTAACCAAGCCAAACATTTACAACTGTTTAAAATTGCTGCTTTAATAACCCAGAAGGTGTTGATATGCCGTTAAAGAACTAAACCAAACCAAATCTTTACTAATAATAAAAATTTCTGCATTAAGTATTTCATATACCGTTAACCATGCTAAATCCAATCCAACCTCTCTCTCTCTCTCTCTCCTTTTCTCTCACTCCTTTTCTCTCTCTCTCTCTCTCTCTCTTCTCTCTCTCTCTCTCTCTCTCTCTCTCTCTCTCTCTTTCTTGCTCAGTTAGCTGGGGCATTAGAATACACTCACTGCATCTCTGCAGAGGAGTAAGATTCCCCTAACGAATGTCCTGTATATGACGCAAAACAATCTGATGTTGAGGTTCCAATAATGGAGCTCTGATGAATGTGGAGTTCCCCTTCATTACCATCGTCCCCAGGTCCACTCTGGCTCGGAGAGGTAGCATCTGATAGGGTCCTATCAATGGTTTAAATAGAACCGTTTGACATTAAAACTGTACTTTTACTAAACTGAATTGTTTGAAACAGAATAGTTTTCATATTTAACTGAGTGTGTAAACAAAAAAGTGTACTCATTCTAAACAGAATTGTTTGAAATATAACTCTTCATGTATAAAAAATGGATTTGGCATCGAATATCCTACAATAATTGATATTCCATAAAACTAACCAACCAACAGGCTTTCTTCCTCCTCCCTCTTCTCCTCTACTTCTTTCTCTCTTTGTTCGCCTTTATTTCTTCTTCTTTGTCTAATCAAATATTTATAAATGAATCAGATTTTCGATATTAAATAAGCCATGAGTTAATATGCCACAAAACAAATTAACTGAACCAAACCATCAAATTTCGGCATTAAATAACCCATAAAAGGTTCAGATGCCGTTAAAGAAACCAAGTCAAAAGGGAATAAGAAAACTAGCGTGATAACGAAACCAATATTAATACGAAGGTCTCGTAATGACATTTAAACCCGTCAATACAGAAACAAAGAGAGAAATTAGCGATTCAATCCTTTTTCAATAAGATAACAACTTCGATGGTAATTTATCTGCCAAGTTCTGTGCTGGCACCATGTCAGGATAACCAGAAAAACAAAAATCAATACGTTTCTACACTTATGAATTGAGCTATCAGTGCTACCCATTTATTCGTTCCGAATCACAGACATCTGGGTTTTCATCAAAACATTCCCATCGCTCTTTCCGAGACATTCATTAGCTTATTATTATTACACATTGTGAGATTTTACACTAGCTGGTGGCCTTCGCCTAAAGCCCAAGTGAGAGCTAGTCATCTGTTTTTCAGAACTCTCCTCAATACCCAAACCGATCCCAAGACCGTCAAAGATTATAAGTGATCTCAGGCTTGTCTAGGATTTGAACTCGGATCACCGATTACACCATAACTATGACGCTAAGCAGGGCTTTTCGGGGGGTGTAATAGTTAACAAGGTAGACTAGCAAACCTTCGCGAGTGAGTTCGAGTCTTATTGGGTGCTCCATTCATGCTGCCTCAGGCCACACCGAAGTAAAAAGCTTAGTGAATTACAACTTTTTCGCTAAGTAAAACCTTATACAGATAGATCCATACAAACATACAGGGTTTAGCGTTGCTGTATATATTTGCCAACCATTCCACACGAGCAGGGTGTGACAAGGTCAATTTTTAAGCGGAGTTCAACAATTGTTAATTCACAGTTTTAATTCTCCTAGACTGGTCGACGAGTTTAGCGTTGCTGTTGACCTCTTAAAACTTAACCTTGTGTCACATTCTAGTACTGTGATTAGAGCTGACAGAATCCTTCTTCCAATGGCCCTGTCGCCTGGGACAGCAGAATAAACGGACTGCTTCTCTGCAGAGTGGTATGACCCCCTCCAAAAAAAGTATCCTGGATATGACACTAAAATATCTTATGGTGCCGATCCAGTAATACTGAAGCTTTGGAGAATGCTGAATACACCTTTCTTGTCATTGCTCCCAGTTCTACTCTGGCCCGGAGTGGTAGCACCTGATAGGGTCCTATCTATGGGTCAAATAGAACTGTTTGACATTTAAACTCTGTACTTATGCTGAACTGAACTGTTTGAAATAGAACTGTTTTACATTTAACAGTGTGTAAATAGATGATTAATCTATCAACAAAATAAATTTAGAAATCACATAAATTTACCTCCCAAAAATGGATTTTGCATTAAATAACAAACAATGGTTGATATGCCGTAAAACCAAACGAAACCTTATAACCTGCTGATAGTTACTGAAGAAAATCATTGTAGTCGTTAAGTTTTCTTTAAACAAACATTTTTTTTATTCCTGTTTATTTATTTATTAGTATTCTAGTTTGTTTTAATGTTATTTTGGCTCAAAACAGAGGTATATAAGAATTTTTTTTGATAGGGTGGGGAGTGGTTCCAATGGTATGATGGGTAAAGATCATCCGTGAAATAAACGAGTTCGAACTCAGCTCACGCTATTTCGTTCACTTTCGGACTAATACCCTTGGGGAAAGTATAAGCTCTCTGTGCACCCCTCTAGCTGTGGGTTAAATAGTAATCTGCTTTTCTTCTCAACGATAGATTTGGTATTGAATAACCTAAAAAGGTTGAAATACCATCGAAAAAAGAAAACAAACCAAAAAACAGGTTGTTTTTTTTACCATTCGGCATTACAACAAGGTTGGTTGAGTTTCATGGCATATTAATACTTGTAGGCTATTAATTGCCAAATTCTATATGTATCAGTTAAACGACCGTAGTCGAGGGTGACCTGAAAGCTTCCTTTTCAATAGCTACTACACCGATGTCGGGGAAGGCGCTACTTCTTTCCCTGGATTGCTCCATCTGCACTTGATCTGTACCTAATCACACTGAGTCTTAAGCAAAGAGGAATCAAGTACGGTTTCTTGAGTCTTACTCCTCTACAGAGATGTAGTCAGTGTGTACTACAGCTCCGTGGTGTAATGGTTATCGTCGCAGGATATGGACACGGCGACACGAGTTCAAATCCTGGACCTGACCGATTGCATTTCACATAGCACTAATACCCTTGGGAAAGGTATGAATCCAATTATTCACCCTCCAGCTATGGATAAATAGTAGGGCAGACTAGGTTCTTCAGCCTTGGTCAGGCAACTATTCTAGGAGAAGGAAAACTCTGAATTCAAACCTGTTAAACTCCGCTTAAAAATTGACCTTGTGTCTTATCCTACCCGAGCGGAGGGGTTGGGTAAATATGACTACAGCTCCAGCCGACTGAGCTGCATTACGACTATGTACGTCAACAAATATCATTATAGTTTTAAAAACAATGTCGTTTCAGTTGATTAATGTATTTACCTAACTCCTCTATCACGAAAGAAAATGACACCAAGTCATTTTAGAAGATTAAATTAGTCTGGGTCTTCGTTTAATGGCATATCAATCTTTTGCCCAGTCGGCTGGGGCTGTAAAATACACCGACTGCACCTCTGCAGAAAGGTTAGACCCCATCTCAACGAGTGTCCTGGATATGATACTAAACAATCTGATGGTGAGGTTCCAGTGATGCTGGAACTTTGGGAAATGTGGAGTACCCCTTCATTGTCATTGCTCCCTGGTTCACTCTGGCCCGGAATGGTGGCATCTATGGGCCGTATCTATGGCTTAAATAGAACTAACTGCATACTTATGCTAAACTGAATTGTTTGAAATGGAACTGTTTTTGACATTGAAACTCTACTTACACTAAACTGAATTGTTTGAATTCGAACACTTTGACTAAATTGAATTGCTTGAAATAGAAATGTTTTTGAGAATTAAACTGTGTACTTACATTTAAACTTCATGCTTATGCTAAATTGAACTGTTTTTGACGTTGAAACTTTACTTACACTAAACTGAGTTGTTGTATTTAGAACTGTTTCTACATTTAACTGGGTGTAAATAATATCTGTACTTATTCTAAACTGAATTAGCTGAATTAGAGCTGATTGAATAAACTAAATGGTTAGAAATAGAAATATTTTTCACAATTAAACTGTGTACTCATGCTAAATTGAAGTGTTTAAAATAGAACTGATTATTAGCGTAAAAATGGATTTGGCGTTAAATAATCTACAAACGTTGATAAGCCATAAAACCCAACTAACCAATCAACCTTCATGGGTGATTTGATGGCACAGATATCCTTGTAGAAGGACTTTACTAATACAATTTCACTTATAGTTTCGGGGGTTAAGGGGTTTCGTACCTTTCCTTTCGAAATAGCTTACAACGATGTTGTGTGGTATATCGGCCGGAAGATTCCTTTGACCTGCTGCATGGGTGGCATAACAGAATATGCACCTGTTTCCCAAAGTAAACAGAACGCATGTATTTCCTTAACAGAAGTGCAGCGTAAGTTGCGTGGGTGGCATGCTAGAAAGGAGGCATGTCCCCGTACAACACGTTGACGAAGAGTGTAACCACGTGGTTTCTGTGGGCGTCCGGAAAATTATATAAATCTCGGAAGACTTCGACCCGAGGGAACAAAGCAGAAAGGCAGAGAGGTTTCAAAGAAAAAATGAACCATCACCCATGCGTATGTGCATTTCAGCCATCGACTCTGTATCTTACACTACCCATACGTACATTTCGGGTAATAAAAAGAAAAAAAGAGAAATAAGCATATTTCATTTTCATATATCAGCGTTGGTTTTCTTTCCTTGCTATACATACTAGCTATTACGCTGCTGAGGGACCACCACCCCTTTTTAAAGTACGGTTAGTTTAAATTCAGAGATTTCCTTCTCCAAGACGGTTTGCCGATCAAATGCTAAAGAAATCAGCCTTTCCTACTATATACGCATAGCTGCAGATGGAGAAGAGCTAGATTTACGCCTTTCACAAGAATATTAGTGTTTTGTTCTGTTCTCGAACTGGTTGAAATTGATTCTAGTGATTAGTAACAAAAACAACATCTTCGCTCGATTGGGACATTCTCACTACTATTCATGTGGCGTTTTATGCTGGGCCGATACACTCGATTCAAAAAAGATTTTTCATATTCGCAAATTCTCTTCACTCGAGACAGCGTTTTCTTTTAAACTAAGATCTAGGGCAGCTATGTTTCTTTTTTATTATTTCACAGAAATATAAATCGCAACAAGAAATTTGAGGTGTGATTTATCTCTAGCTTTATGCAGGACAGAGAAACAATCATTTTCATAATAATTTGGCTGATATATTCGCCGAAATTGAATTATTGTATGGAAACGTGGAAGATAATTTAAGGTCTATGTCTGTATTGAATCGACCCTCTCTAAGCAGGCAATTAAACAATCATACATTAAATATTGGGGGGGGACTGCTAGATACTGGGGTGACAAGTTTTTTTTTTGTTTTTTTTTACACCTCGTATCTGGCAATCCAAATTATATAATTTATACCCCCGTTTTTACCTAATTTCCGGTGTAAACTTAAAAAGAGCCGGACGAAAGGGCCTTCGTTTATTCTATTATTTTATTGCGTTCCCACCTTTCATTACAAATGATGTCTTTGCTAATCAGTTTATATACATATATATATATATATGTGTGTGTGTGTGTGTGTGTGTGTGTGTGTGTGTGTGTGTGTGTGTGTGTGTGTCCGTGGTGTAATGGTTATCGTCGTAGGAAATAGACACGGCGACACGAGTTCAAATCCTGGACGAGACTGATTGCATTTCACATAGCACTGAACCCAATTATTCTCCCTCCAGCTATGGGTAAATAGTTGGGCAGATTGGGTTCTTCAGCCTTGGTGAGGCAACTAGGAGAAGGAAAACTCTGAATTTCAAATCTGATAAACTCCGCTTAAAAATTGACCTTGTGTCATATCCTGCCTGAGCGGAGGGGTTGGTAGATATAGAGAGAGAGTGTGTGGGGGAGAGAGAGAAAAAGAAAGGTGATTAGAATGTAAGATATTAGCGCTTTGTAAAACGCAAACAGGTTGGCTCAGGTTTGAACTCGGGTCACTGATTCAGCTCTTAGATTTATTAAGGATAACAGTGAGATCGTGTGTAACTCTTCTGGCCAAGTTTATCAGTGCAAGCCCTATTGCATGCATAAAAAAATGAACAAGCTATCATGTTGTCCCATGTGGTAACTCAAACATGTGGTAGACCCACAGACCTTGTCACTATCTCCAATTCTTCAAGGCAGATGACTCGGTCTTTTTAAACACACACAACAATCAACAAAAAATAAATAAACATTAAACACCGAAAAAGTTTCCTTTTTCCCCCGGGGAGAGAAAGCAATAGATAACAATTTTTACTTCCCTTTAGAAAATAACTTTTGCTTCTTTCTGTATCACCATTTCCCCCGACCCAAATCCTTCAAAATCTTCTTACCTGCATTATTCGTAAATTCTTTTTCGCCTCTGAAAACTGTATGTCTGCCTTCAATTAATATTTCCCTCATTGCGTTCATTGGTTAACTTAACGTTTCAAGGGACGTTACTCCTACTTTTTTCCAGTGCATAATAATTCCTAAAAAACAAATATTTATTATGACCATATTCTGCCTTCTTTCCCTTTTTACCATTCGTTAACGTGTTCATTCGTTTAACTCCTTTTCAACAGATTATAATATAGTCAATAAAATAAATAAATAAAAACTAGTAAGATGACGGTCATTATTATTATTATAATCCTTGCAAATTTTTCCCACCAGTATTTGAAGATGGTCTTTCACTGGAGCTTGAGTGACAGCAAGTCTCCAGGATTCCTCTCAGTAGTCTGACCGATTCCAACAATGTTGTAGTTTGAATGGTCTCGGCTTGTCTTCTGATTTCTAACAGTTTCAGAAGCCTAACCAAGCTTTTGGTGACTATTCCAATAACAATTGGTATCACCGTCATATTATTATTTTTATTATTATGATCATTATTATTATTATAAAGCAGACTCCTCGTGAATTTTTCACACCAGCTTTAGCTGTTGGTTTTTCACTGGAGTCTGCGTGACAGCAAGTCACTTTAGATCTCCGGGACTCTTCGCAGTATTCTGGCTGATATCAATAATGTTGTAGTTATGATGTTCTGGATTCTTCCTTCGATTTCCAACTCTTCCAGACTCCTTTCTCAGTGAGAGTGTCCCCGTGGTGTAATGGCTAGACTGCAGAATCGTAGAAAACGATTTCGAAATACAGTCTCACGTTTACTTCTGGACAAATACCTTAGGGAAAGGTATGAACCCTCTTATCCTCCTAGCAATGGGTTAAATAATACCACTACCGTTCCTTCTCGAAGGATGGCTTTGGTATGAAAAAAAAACCCATGAAGGTTGATATGCCATTAAACAAAGAAACCAAACCAATCCTTTACCCAGGTTGTTCCAAGTACACCAATAATAATTAGTATCATCGTCACCTTCATTTTGCATAGCTTTTTTTTAAGATCTCAGGCAAGGTCCACGGACTTAACTCTCTTTTCATTTTCTTTGATTTTCACTCTGTAATCCGCCGGGATGGAAAATTATTCTATATAACAAGTTATCTTTTGTCTGTTTTTTGTTGTTGTTGTTGTTGTTGTTGTTAATTATCTCTAGGTGTAGTTTTCTGACCGGAATTTGATGGTCCGTTTGTATATCGAAATCACAGAGACTATTGTGCTTTTCATTTTCCAGTACGGATACTATTTTGTACATATACCATTAAGTAGAATGATCAGTTTTCTATTTTTTGCACAATTCCCAGTGGATCACCTCCCCCCAACCTGCTGTGTCTAGTATTAAACTTCCTTTACGCTACTTTGCTGCACTTGCTTATTGTATGATAATTAGTTTCGTCTCTTTCACCACATAACCTAAACTAACTTTTCTGTTATGTATTATAAACTTTGGTTTTTTTTATTATAGGTCTATAGGGAGTGGTTTTGTACAGCTATTTGAAGAAATCGTTTCTCTGGAAAAGTTTCCCTTTTATGGGAATGTTCACGTCTTCTCGTGTGAGATTTCGTTTGTTTGTCCCTTGAAACTTTCATACAGTTGTTTTTCTTCCCATTTTTGTTTCTTAGTTATTGCTGTTCTGTTCATGTTTTCAATGCTGTTTTTAATTGCTGTAATCAGTCTTGCTTTGCTCTTTTCATTCTAGTCTTCTTGTCCTCTACTCACATCAACCTTAATATATATATATATATATATATATATATATATATATATATATATATATATATATATATATATATATTTACACAGAACATATGCACTTTTAAAACGGCATCTATATATGGATCAAATTTTAAGTAATTCATCCAGAAGTTCCCCAAAATGCCATCTCAATTCTTTTTTTCTGACCATTTTTTTCTGAAACCATCCAATTTGATTTTAAAATTTTCTACACTATCGTTTTTTAAATCTAGTTTGGCAGTTTGTTCCAAAATATATAATTCTCAATTTAAAAAATATAATCGGTTGGGAGACATTTTTCTAAATATCTATCTTAATAGCTAATGTCTAATTAGAAAAGAAATATTTTTAAATGTTGACCATAATTAAAAATTCCATTAATTATTTTGAAAATTTTCAGTTAAGTCATGTATCATTTTTCGCATAAAGTCATCATCATAAAATCACACTGACAGCATGGATTTACCTTAGTCTCTCTCTCTCTCTCTCTCTCTCTCTCTCTCTCTCTCTCTCTCTGTCATCTATCGTTCCTGGAAGTTCTTCTTTAATCCCTATAATCCTTATAACCGTTATTTCACCATTTGTTATATTTTTTGTCACTCTTTTTTGTATATCCTCAAATACCAATATTGCTTGTCAATTCTGCATAAGGCCTTATTGGAGTTTTGCATATCTTTAAACACTATTTGCCTCCCTTGAAGTAAAGTTTATCCCCATGCAACCAATGATTCTCTTTGGTTTGAAATTATTAGTGTTATATAGGAATACTTAAAACTATGCAAACGTGTGAAAGCAAATCATTTTTTAAATAAGAATAGTCATTCAAAATCGTATAAATGTGTATAGATTATTCATATTTGATAACAAATTAGATAAAGCAAAGAAGACTATACGTTAAAAAGAAAAACATCGTAATCGGCCAGTTTTCTGTAATCAAACAGTTTTTATTCTTAATTATTTATCAATCATATTTCAGTAGGTTGGTGCTTTATGGCATATTAACCATTGTGTGTTATTTAATGTAAAATCCCCTCTCTCTCTCTCTCTCTCTCTCTCTCTCTCTCTCTCTCTCTCTTACTTTTGCTAGTATATATATATATATATATATATATATATATATATATATATATATATATGTATGAGAAAAAATAAGTTGAAAATTGAATAAACCGTTTATTTCCTTTTTCACTTATTTTTTTCCATCTTGTCGGACTTCTACCATTTCTCCATATATATATATATATATATATTATATATATATATATATATATATATATATGTGTGTGTGTGTGTGTGTGTGTGTGTGTGTGTGTGTGTGAATTTTCCTTGGAATTAACTTTGAGGCATGACTCTTGGAACTGCCATTCTTGTTTTTTATCCACTGTGAGTGCTAAAACAGTTTTAATGAATCGCTTTATACATATATATATGCAAATTCTAAGCTAGGTGGGTTTTTGGTGAATATAAGACGGCGATTTCTCCTTTAGAATTAGTCGAAGTTAGGCTTCCTGATGATCCGATATGGTGAAACTTTAGTAGAAGATTTTCGACTCGCGATTTAAGTTAATAATAATATATATATATATATATATATATATATATATCTTACATGATCGGCAAAATTTGATGGATGTTATTGGAGGTTTCCAGTGTATAATTTTATTGTTTAGTATATTGTTGTTTCCGATCATTTCTCTGGGGTTATTTGGTCGACAATATTTTAGTATACCTGGTTCTTCAAAAATATCTTTCTACTTTGGATTCACTTTCAAAATGTCCCAACGGTTCTTGATTATTTGAGCTTGTAGTGAAGGCGTGTTTTTAAATATTGTTAAGTGGGCTTATACAATTCATCTTTACTTATGGTTTTACTTTTAGGATATCCTGCCAGGATGTAAAAACGGCTTTGGTACTCTGGTTTTCGATCAATGTAGGGAAATATCCTCGTGCTGAGAACTGCTGTTTAAGATTATCGCTTTGTCGTTTTAATCCATTGATGTCCGTGCAGATTCTTCTGAGTCAAATATGGAAGTCTATTTTTGAGATGTTTAAGCGTGAGAAAATCTGTTATAGAGCTAGTTGTGCGTATAGTGTTATATATATATATATATATATATATATATATATATATTGACATGTCCATAGTGTTTTTGCAAGTGGTAGACAATAGAGATGGATGGAGGGAGAGGGTCAGGGACATCTGTGGTGATGGCGCGCCATGATGATGATGATGATGATGTTTTTGTTTAAAAGTATATATGAACATGTAACAGTGAACACAGATCTTGAGCCCCAAACGAAACGTGTATGTACAGAATGATTTTACCCTAACGGTACGCGATGATTCCGATGAGCACAGCGAGTCGATATAACTGAGATATGGTTTTTCTCCGGAGCCCGTTCTGGACTTTGGTTCAAAGCGAGGCTCCGAAAAAGAACAATGGCAGACTTGAGGCAGTAAGGCTCTCACCTTCGGCTTGGCTACCTCCGGGTGGGCGAGCTGCATTACTGACTTTTTTTGACAAGCTTCGGCACATCAGGCTCACTAAGTGAGCCGATGAGCAACATAGACCAGCAGGGTTCGAGCCTCGGACGTTCCTGACCTTCCCCTCCCCTTATCCCCACTTTAATCGGCCTTCGGGATTTTGACTTTGTGTCGAGCCTTGTCTGGTGGGAGACATTGGCAAATAGAGAGATATGGTTTCTTTATGAAAATAGAAAATCTCTGATATAGAAAATCTATGATACAATTAATATAGCTAGAGAGTATCTGTTAAAGAAGGTAGAATACTTTAACTCAAGTTTATAAAATTCTTTCAGTTTCTTTGTTTAATTTTCGAGGATCATTTAGTGTCAAAGCCATCTTTGTAGAAGGACATTAGTTGCGGTATTTAATCCATACTTAGGAGCATAAAAGAGAGCATACCTTTTCCGTAGTAGGTTTCTTCTCAACATTCTACCAAATCTTAATAATACTGTGTTGAGGACAGTTTGAAACCTTCTCCGATTTCCAGATTAATATTATTGCTTTTTATGTTATTTTGGATTTAAACGAATGTTTATACATATAACGCAGTTTCTTCCAAGCGGCGGTCGTTTTGATACTGCCATAGGGATGCATTACATGGATGCTAACTAAACGGATAGAGAAAAAGCTTAACGGCAACTACACAAGAATGCTGTGAGCAATACTGAACAAGTCCTGGTGGCAACACCCAAGAAAGCAAAAGCTATACGGCTACCGACCATCCATCACGAAAACTATCAAAATTAGACGAAACAGACTTGAGGGAAACTGCTGGAGTAGTAGGGACGAGCTCATAAGTGATGTACTCCTGTAGACCCCTTCACATGGACGAGCAAAGGCAGGCCGACCAGCTCGAACCTACATACAGCAGCTCTGTGTAGATACGGGGTGTAGCACTGAAGACCTGCCGGAAGCGATGAACGATAGGGAGGAGTGGCGAGAGAGGGTCAGGGATATCCGTGCTGGTGACACGACAAGATGAAGATTATGATATATACCTTCGTTTGAAGATATATATATATATATATATATATATATATATATATTCACGTATGCGTGTATGTGTATGTGTATTTTAAATCATACGGTATTTGATCATGGGGGGTAGAGTACTCGAGAGGGGAATGACTGGTTGCCACCTCTCATGAACTGAGCACTCCGTTAGCCGTTAACGTATATGTATATATAAATAAAAATGCCTCCGTTGGCACTGAGGACGATGATAGTTCTGCAGAAAGATATCCGACTGGCGTTAGTTAAGTCAGCCGGTTTTCGATCCCAGTTTGAAGCATCTTGCGTATCTCATCATATTGAAGAGCTGAGATACTAACGAAACAGTCAATCTATGGATGACTATATATATATATATATCTTCGTCTATCACAACTTCTTTCTCTCCTTTTTCATGAAAAGAAAAAGAAAGAGAGAAGGAAAAATAGTATATATATATATATATATATATATAAATATATACTCACGCACACATATTTATTTATTTATAGCAACTACATCATACTTTAAAAAATTTCCGACAATAATTACGTCACATGCTTTTGAAATAGAACGCTACTGACAATGATTGAATGCTAAGAATTTTCTTTCTTTTTTTTTTTCGTCTCTTCTTAAAATTGAAGATAATTCACGAGATAGAATATTGGATATTTACATTGCCCTGATGATGGTTTAATTTGAGATTTTAAAAACTGAAACGTCAACGTAGGCATAATAATTTAACAATAAATGAACTCTTCAGCTGAATACCTTGTTTTTAAATATTTGTATATTCCCCCATATATATATATATATATATATTAGTGATCATACGAAAATCAAGCAGTTAATCGATAACCGTGATGAGTGAGAAAGTCGCTTATGAGTTCCTCCTTACTGCATCAGCCTTGCCTAGCATGTCTAGCTCGTCTTTTCTTCAAGAGTTTGCGAGATGGGAAGTAAGTGGCTGTGTAGCGTCTGTTTTTCTTGAGTGCTGCTTCAAGGATTTCAACAAAACGTAGTTGCGTAGTTTCCATCTAGCTTATTCTCCAAATTTCTCGTGATAGACCAAATGATGTTGCCATACAGTAGTACAGACACTGGCACAGCTTGGCAGAAATCCTTTTTTATTTCGTCAGGTTCTTATTTGGTTGATAACCTGTCAATGGCGCCTCTATTCCAAGCGGCAACCCTTCTCTATGATATTTTGCTTTTCAGAAAGACTCGCTTTACTGCAGAATGTATATTTCTACCAAGTTCTACTTATGCTGGTTTCATTCATAAGCTTTTAAAAAGAGAACATTTTGCCATTTTAGGTCATGTTTCATTTTATTGTATTTTATCTATTTAGTTTCTGTTTTGTTGCCCAGGTGTGTAGTTTTGATACTAAAGGCCAATCAGGTTAGTGACTAGATATCGGGTGGAATAGGCCTCCAGATGCACTGACATGCTTTAGCTATACGAATATTCACATGATGCCATCTTTTTATTTGTAGTTTACATATCTTTTTTGCTTCGATGAGACGCAAGGCTGTAAGAATGAGGCACTTAATGAGATATGAACACACTCGGAAAGGTTAGCTAATCTCGCTTGTTAACCATTACACCAACGGAGGCGCCCATGTCATCTCTTCATAAAATGGCTGAAAATCAGTAGACCAGTTTATATACCTCGGTAGCAATATCTTATTTACGGAAAATGATATCAACTCAGTTGTTAGTCTCATATAAATGTTAGACTAGAGCTCTCTCTCTCTCTCTCTCTCTCTCTCTCTCTCTCTCTCTCTCTCTCTCTCTCTCTCTCTCTGCGTGTGGTTGTGTGTGTGCATTCACCCGATGTTGATCAAGCCGATTACATACGGGCATTTATCGGGAAAGTTTCTCACGGATTGGTGTCCGAAGTTGGTCGCCTCAGTCATATAACAAGTTTGAATTTAGAGATTTCTTTCTCCTTGATCGGTTGCCATAAAATGGTTAAAGAGCCTTGTCTGCCCTACTATTTACCTCTAGATGTATGGAGAATTTTTGAACTTACACCATTCCCAAGGGTATAAACACGATGTGAAATACAAACAGCCTCGTTCAAGATTTGATCTCGGATCGCTGTGTACAATTCCTATGATGATAACCATTACACCACTAGCGCCACTAGTCCTAGCAGCAACCTTCTCTGTGACATTTTGCTTTAAAGAAAGACTCAATTTAACGCAGAGTGTAAATTTCTACCAAGTTCTACCAATGCTGGTTTCATTCATAAGCTTTTAAAAAGCATATATTTTGCCATTTTAGACCATGTTTCATTTATTTATTTTCTATTTTGTTGCCCAGGAGTGTAGTTTTGATACTAAAGGCCAATCAGGTTAAAGACTAGACATTGGGTGGCATAGGCCTCCAGACGCACTGGTTATCGTAAGAGGAAAGGAAGAAAATTTGCTTACATATCTAAATACGTTTTACATGGCCTACGCAGGTCGTAAATTTATTAATATTGAATAATAAAATCACTTACTTGATTGCCGGAACAAAATACAAGAGAAAAAGAATTAAAAAGGAAACAAAATAGTGATTAGATTCGGAGATTTTTATTGCTTTGTTCAACAGACACAAACGCTGGTTGTTGATTTTGTGCTGTTTGTGCCTCCATCCAATGTTTATGAAAGTTTTATTGGAAATAGCCGATCGAAGAAAACTCAGAAGGGAAGGATGAACTAGAAAGAAAGAAAGAAAGAAAGAAAGAAAGAAAGAAAGAAAGAAAGAAAAACCGGTGAGAAAATAAAACTAGGCAGAAAAAAAGGAAAAGATAAAAAAGATAAAACAAGATGGAAAAAGTAAAGAAAAAGAAAAGAAAACTGAAAGAGTAAAAGAAAGAAAGAAAGAAAGAAAGAAAGAAAGAAAGAAAGAAAGAAAGAAAAACTGGTGAGAAAATAAAGCTTGGCAGAAAAAAAAGAAAAGATAAAAAAGGTAAAACAAGATGAAAAAAGCAAAGAAAGAAAGAAAGAAAGAAAGAAAGAGAGAGAGAGAGAAAGAAAGAAAGAAAGAAAGAAAGAAAGAAAGAAAGAAAAAAGAAAGAAAATAAAATGAAAAGCAGGAGAAATAAACTCGGTAGAAAGAAAGAAAGAAAGAAAGAAAGAAAGAAAGACGAAAAACTGTAGAAAGAAAAAGGAAACTCGTCAGAAAAAAAAAGAAAACAAGAAAGTAAACAAAACTACTTTAAAAGAAAGAAAGAAAGAAAGAAAGAAAGAAAGAAAGAAAAACTGGGGAGAAAATAAAGCTAGGCAGAAAAAAAGGAAAAGTTAAAAAAGATAAAACAAGATGAAAAAATAAAGAAAAAGAAAAAAAAGAAAGAAAGAAAGAAAGAAAGAAAAAAGAAAGAAAATAAAATGAAAAGCAGGAGAAATAAACTCGGTAGAAAGAAAGAAAGAAAGAAAGAAAGAAAGAAAGAAAGAAAGACGAAAAACTGTAGAAAGAAAAAGGAAACTCGTCAGAAAAAAAAGGAAAACAAGAAAGTAAACAAAACTACTTTAAAAGAAAGAAAGAAAGAAAGAAAGAAAGAAAATCGATCAAACTCGTTTTACTTTAAAACTTTTTTGCGACAATCTAAAAATTGCTAACCACAACGATATATTCGACATTAGTCCATCGCAAAATTAAAAGTTCTGAAGCCTCCAGTGAAGAGTGAACTTACTCCACTGACAAATTAGTCTGCCAGACGAAATAAACGATATCCGATGAGACAAATGTCTAAAACAATAACGAATTTGATGCTCAGAAAATCTATGACTTCTTTTCTTAACTTTATGCAGATTAATTTTCAATAAGAAATTCTTGCCCGGATGTTGATTGACCCGGACTTAACTGAGTTCAAGAAATGAAGGTTTACCATTGGGTTCAGTTTAATGCCATGGTGGTGGTGTTGGTGCCTTACCTCTCTTCATGGGAGGCAGTCAATATATTCTGAGCAAAAAAAACAAGGTTTTATTTGTAGTGCAGGGCTTAGGGTAGTCCTATAAAACAATCATATCAAGTTAATGCTTCACTTGTAGGTGTCCTGGGTATGACACAAAACTCTATCTGACGGTGAGGTTCAACTTCCGGAAATCTGCGGGTGTGAAATACCGTTTCATATCTATTGATTCCAGATCCACTATAACCCGGAGGGATCGTACCTTTTAGCGTCCGATCTATTTATCAAATACTTATTTTTCTAAAATCAATATCCGATGGAATCGTGTGCCAAAAAATAAGTAAGAAGCAACTCCACAAAAAATGTAAATATGAACTTACAATTAATACGATTCTCCAAGCTTAAAGCATTGAATAACCCTCGACAAATTGATATAGCATAAAAATCTATCACTCAATCATTGCCTCTTTTTATGGATAGGTTTGCAAAAAAAAACTTTTTTTCACTTCCCTGAAATCCTCCAGTTGGCAGGGCTAATCTAAGCCCAGCCAACTGGAGGTTGAGCATAAGAACACAGTTCAGCATAAGAACACAGTTTAGTTCTTTTTGTCCCATAGATATGAAACAAAAAAGAGCACATTATTTTATTCGTAGATTTGTTTGCTTTTTTTAATGACATATCAACTTTCTTTGGTTATTCAATTACACCCGACAAAAAAGAGACGTCTTGAGTATCATATCATGCTTTGATAGTAAGCATTGGACTATGATTTATCCACCGATTTTAGTTGCGTTCAGGTGACTTGTTCAGTGCAAATAAATCTTGGCTAAGGCCACTTTTAGAGTGAAGAATTGAGGCGTCGGTGGTGTAATGGTTACCGTTGTTGGAAATGGACACCGCGAGTTGAATTCAAACCCGGACGAGGATGTTTGCATTTCATAATCATCATCATGTCGTGCGCCTAGCACGGATATCCCTGACCCTCTCTCTCCACGTCTCCCTATCATTCATCGCCTCTGGCAGGTCTTCAGGGTTACACCCCGTGTCATCACACAGCTACTGTATGTATGTTCGAGCAGGCCGTCCTGCTTTTGATTGGCCATATGCGAGGGTCAACAGGAGTACATCACTTACGATCTCGTCATTGCTTCTCCAGCAGTGTCCGGAATGTCTGGTTGGTCTACCTTGTATAGTTTTCGTAATAGGTGGTAGGTGACCGTATAGTTGGTGCCTTGTGAGGTGTTGCTGCCTGGACTTGTTCAATATTGCTCTTAACATTCTTGTATAATTGCTGTCTAGCTTCTTCTCCAACCGTTTAGTCAGCGTCCAAGTAGTGCATCCATATAGCAGTATCGACACGACCGCAGCCTGGAAGAAACTGCGTTTCATTTTATCGGTCAGGTTTGATTTCCATATGATCGAAAGCCTATCACAGAGCGTTAATACCATTGGGAATGGTATGCATTTAACTATTCTCCAGACAGCTAGGCAAAGATAGTAGGGCAGACTAGGCTCCATACCGTTGGTTGGACAACCAGTCTAACGAAAGGTAAACTCTGGATTCAAACCTGTAATACTCGGCTAAAAAGACTGGTCCAGTGTCACATATTATTTGTGCGGAGAGGTTGGGTGGATACATGCATAAAAAGTGGTTTAGACTTTCATCCCAGCATCAATAACCATAACAGACTATTAGATGAATTTCCCATAATTTCACCGAAAATAAACATTTTAAGTTGTTTTGGTTGGTTGGTTGGGTTTATGGCATCTCAACCTTTGTAGGTTATTTAATGCCAAATCCATTTTTATACAAATAATCAGTTCTAATTCAAACAATTTAATTAAGCTTAAGTACATAGTTTAATTGTTAAAAACATTTCTATTTCTAGATATTTACTTTAGTCAAACAGCTCTTATTCAAAAAATTTAGTTTAGCATGAGGATAGTTTTTGTTTACACACAGATAAATGTCAAAGCAGTTCTATTTCGAACATATATATTTTGCGTAAGTAAGGTTTCAATGTCAAAACAGTTCTATTTCAAGCAATTCAGTTTTACAAAAGTACGCAGTTCACACGTCAAAACAGTTCTATTTCAAACAATTCAGTTCAACATAAGAACACAGTTTAGTTCTTTTTGACCCATAGATAGGACCTTATCAGGTTCTGCCACTCCGGGTACGTGTGGACCTGGGAGCGTTGGCAATAAAGGGGTACTCCGCATTTCCCAAAGCTCTAGCATCACTGGAACCTCACCATCAGATTGTTTAGTGTCATATACAGGACACTCGTTAGGTGGGTCTTACCCCTCTACTGAGGTGAAGTCGGTGCATTCTACAGCCCCAGCTGACCGGGGAAAAACATTTTAAGTTATAAATTCATATCGCTCAGTCGGCAGGTGTGGGATGGGGTTGATGTTGAATACGCCAACTTCACCTGTGCTGAGGGTAAGACTCTCTCTTAGTGACTGTCCTAGTTATGGTGCGAAGCTACATTTGACAGTAAAGTTCTTTTCCTGAAGGTTGTGAGAATGTGGGGTACTCCTTCTTTGTCATTACTCCCAGGTCCACTCTGACTCTGTTTGACAGTACCTTCTTGAGCCCCACTATGCGTCAAACAGAATATTCAATGATTTACTAAGGATTATTTTTGTCAGTTAAAGCTATACAGCTGTTTGCAAATTATTTATATTATATAGGTATACTTGATAAATAGAATTACTAATGTTATATTCCAGTACTTGAACAATTTTAAGTGTGTGCATTCATATGCTTTATATTGAATGGAATTCAATCTTACCCGGAACATTGGAACCTATTAGAGTCACATCTCTAATAGAACTATTCAATCGTTTATTATATATAAAAACATTGATATTTCTGTGCAAGCAAATGATTAATATTTAATGAATTTTTTTAGTGTGAGCATTGCTTGAAAAATCATTAGTGTTGGATAACAATACTTGAAACCATTTAGCTATTACTCGAAATGATAGTACCAGTTAGATTCACATATCGCAAAAAAAACTATTCAATCACTTCATATACGAGTGTGTCTCAAAATAGATGCAGCAATTAATATAATAATTCATATTGTATCAATTCATCTTACATCTGAGTCTTAAAAAGCAATCATATCACTTCAGAAAGATCAAACCATAGTACAAGGGCAGAAATTGGTTGACTTTATCCTCGTGTTCGCCAATGGCCAGGGATATTTGGGTTCAATCCCAGGTTGAGTCATACCAAAGACTCAAAAAATGGTGCTTGATGCTATCTTTCTTAACGCTCAACATTGTAAGGTACGTATCAAGGGTAAAGTGGAGCAATCCAGGGAAAGGAGTAACACCCTGCCCTACACCTTGGTGTAGAAGCTATCGAAAAGGGAGCTTTCGGGTTACCCTCGACTACGGTCGACAACTTTACTTTACTTATCCTGCAGTGCACGGGAAAGACCATGTTCTTGGGAACGTCTTCGGGGGGACTTTTTCGAACTCTTTCCGACAGAATCTCTCACCGCATCTACATTGACAGGATACCTTGCTGTCAACTTTCTGCCAGATCTGAGATTTTCTGCCTTCTTGTTGAAGTTGTCAACTGACTCTGTGGCTTGAAATTTGTGTACCCATCGATAAATTTGGCTTTTCCGGGAATAATTGTTAAAGTAAACTTCCCGCAAAATTTTGCTTGCACAGTTTTGAATGATTTTGTCTTCAAATAAGTCGTGACGCAAAATATTTTTCCTCTCTTGTCCAAGGAATTGTGATTGCGGATTCATAGTTGTTATCGTATACTATTTTCAAATATGAAACAAAAAAAGAACAACATTATTTTATTCGTAGATTTGTTTGCTATTTTTAATGGCATATCAACTTTCTTTGATTATTTAATGCTAAATCCATCCTTTTTAAGAACAGTAGTGGTGCTGTTATATACTCACATAATAAATATGCTTATATACACATATACATGTACATGCAGGATACATACTGACGGAATAAATTAATCAAACGCAGTAATAAACGACGCAAGAAGACTTCTTTATAAAAATATTTACCTCTCACTTTATTGCAAGGGTTCGAAAAGGTTGTGTGGGGTTTTACTGTGAGAGGGAACGGCAGACCAAACATAAACTGTAACATTTTCACCCCACTGTTATGACCGTCACGTTGTGTCTTTCTTGTTCTCTTGATGCTCAAACGGAGGCCTAGGGCCCACTCTGCTGGATGCTGGCTTTCCCCACTGCATCCTATCAGCATCTTCTCTGGACCCCAAACTCCATCGAGGTTCCTGAGAGCCCCCTCGGTCGGGTGTGGCTTTCCCTACCACATCTCACTTCAACTGTCTGGAACTCTATTTGCAACTCCACTGGCCCCCTGGGCGTCGAACTCAACTGGAACCGGAACTCAATTCAACTGGCTCGTCGAACTCAACTGAATTATATTATCGTTCGACGCCCACTCGATCTTTGAAATCGAATGTTTAATCGTTATCAAGCGGAAATAACTGTCATGCAGTTCACAGGTCACTGTCTTCCGGTGAATCAGTCTATCAGAGTATCATGGGATTTTTTTTTACCTCGTCCCATTTCATAAGCCAATTTCCGCCCACGCGATTTCCTCTCATAACTGCCATTAGAATGTGTCACTTCCTTCCGGTGCATCACCTTGAATGGCATTTTTGGCCGGGTCAAAACATAACAGTACTATTTAACCCATAGATGGGAGGATACGGGAATTAATAACTTTTGCCAAGGCATTTGTCTTAAAGTGAACGTACTAGCGCGACGAGAGTTCGAACTCGCTCACAACGGTTCCGCAGTCGAGTGCTTTAACCATTACACCCACCACATGTTTAGTAGAATTATTAGCAGCCACAAAGGTACAACGTATACTGAGATACCCTGTACTTGAAGATATTGATGACTCGATGCAAGCAAATGATTATTATTTAATAGAATTTCTAGTGTTTGCAATAATTGAAAAATTGTTGATGTTAAATAATTATACTTGAAACAATATAACCCTTAACCGGCATGGTAGTACCTGCTAGGGTCTCATTTCTGGTCTTAAATAGAACTATACAACCATTTATTATACTCGTAAATAT
The DNA here is from genome assembly GCA_963585895.1 of Sepioteuthis lessoniana. Classification (NCBI taxonomy): domain Eukaryota; kingdom Metazoa; phylum Mollusca; class Cephalopoda; order Myopsida; family Loliginidae; genus Sepioteuthis; species Sepioteuthis lessoniana. Next base: position 31,380,630 of record OY757922.1, on the reverse strand, counting down.
TTATGAATCTGTGCAAGAAAATGATTGATATTAAATGGTGTTAACTGTGTGCAAATAAAACTATTAGTGTTAGGTTGGTTGATTGGTTTGTTGGGTTTTATGGCATATCAACTTTTGTTGGTTATTTAATGCCAAGTCCATTTTTATGTAAATAGTTCTTTTTCAAATAATTCAGTTTAGCATGAATACACAGTTTAATTGTTAAAAACATTTCTATTTCAAACTATTCAGTTTATTTAAATGGATCTAATTCAGCTAATTCAGTTTAGTATAAGTACAGCTTTTGTTTACACAGTTAAATGTCTAAACAGTTCTATATATAACAATTCAGTTTAGTGTAAGTATAGTTTCAATGTCAAAACAGTTCCATTTCAAACAATTCAGTTTAGCATAAGCACGCAGTTTAAATGTAAGTACAGTTTAAATGCCAAAAATATTTCTATTTCAAGCTATTCTGTTTAGTCAAACAGTTCTAATTCAAACAATTCAGTTTAGCATAAGTATGTAGTTAGTTCTATTTAACCCATAGATAGGGCCCTATCAGGTGCTACCATTCCAGGCCAGAGTCGACCTGGGAGCTGTGGCAATGACGGAGTGCTCCGTATTCCCAAAAGTCCGAGCATCACAGGGTTGATATGCCATAAAATGCAAACCCAACTAAATCCATAAACGTCCTTCTGGTTCACTATTTAATCTTTGCAAATTTAAAAGTAAACCTGTCTTTAAACTAAATACATTTAACGATTATATAAAAATTTAAGTATTCTCAACGAATATATATTTTGTAAAAATACCGAGTAAGTCAGCTCACTCTTTTTACGATTGCCGACAAGGATTTGACATCCATGCTAAATGTTTAATGGAACGGCAATGTTGTTTATCGTGATGTCAGTTTAATATTTTCTTGAATACAGATTACAATCTATCTTACCCTCAGACTATTACCTTATTTTTAGTTTGGTGTGCTTTCTTTGTTTTATCGCATATCAATCTTCATGGTTGACATGCCCTGGATGCTAAATTCATCCTTGTAGAAGAACATTATTGGAACTACTTAACCCATGACAAAGGGGAGAAGGGAGTTTATATTTTTTTCCAATAGCACAACTAGGGTTCGAACTTGCTTACAACGATTTCGCAGTCCGACACGTCGGTCACAACACCATGTGGACTCCCTCTATGTCATCTTTTCAAAAATCAGAGGGCTTTTTATCCCGATACAATATTTTCCAGTAACCTGACAACCAATGGTAACTATGTATCAGCCACTCAACAGTCCAAACTTGGAACCCTCGGACTTAGTCAGCCTAGTCAACTGGAGCTGTTGAATACACCCTCTGCATCTCTGCAGAGGGACACTAAATTGCATTTGATAGTGAAGCTCCACTCCAGAGGCTATGGGGAACGTGGAGTTCCTCTTCATTACCATTATTCCCAGCTCCACTCTGACTGAGACCGGTAGCACCTCATAAGGTCTTATCTATGGGTTAAATAGAAGTGTTTAGCCATTTAACTGTGTGCAAACAAATGACTGGTGTTAAATTGAATAGTGTTACATAGCAATACCCGGGACCATTTACAAATAAAACTGTTAGTGCTACATAGTAATACTTGAAGACATTTAAGTTTGTGCAAACAAATGACTGATACTAAATAGAATTATTCGTGTTGGATAGATTACTTTCAGACTATTCTCTTACAAATGTAATATTTGAAGACATCTTACAATGCAGCTTAATGATTCTAGTTCTATTGTCGTACATCTTAAAAGCCACTCCTTTCCCAAATCCAAATTTCGAAAAATTCTAGTTGAAAATATTACTGCAATAGCACATGAAATTAATAAGCCACCACTACAAATCCTAGAATACCTACCTATAAAAAAGAAAACAAACTATATTTAATTTAGAATTAACTTAAGAAGATCGTGACAATGCTTTTAAATTTTTTTTTTTTTTTTTTTGGCATTTAAGATTTAAGAACATTCGAGCACATCAGCTGTCATCAGTCACTGGGTACAAAGGTCTGACGATCAAAAATGTCACGAACCTAGCTTATGCAGGCAGAGTGACCTGTAGAGAAAAATCGTGATTTTAATATAATCCTGCGTGAACTTACACGTGTTGCACTACTGTTCCACTGGTGAGCATCAAACCTCCGGGAACCTTCTATTGATTGCATCAAATCATTATATAAGAAAATCAAGTAGCGACATTTTGGGAGTTCAAGACAGGTTTTCAAACAGGTTTCAACAGAAGCGCACGTCGCACGACGCATGTCATAGACCAGCATGTCATAGCAATCCGACTGATACGATAAACATCCACAGGCCAACGATAAAAACCCCGACGCCATCGCTAAGAAGTGGAAAGTGAACCTTTTCTACGAACGCTAAAGTGCACGGAGGGAAAGAGTGATGAAGGAAGAAGACGTTTGATGGCGACAAAAAAAAAAAAAAAAGAGACAGCGAGGATGAACGCCATCGAACGAACTTTTTAACAACAGTCCGCTGTAATTCCCAAAAATAAAGCGACTAATATTTTCTTCCTTGAGATCCAAGTTTCGAGTGTTTCTTTTCTGCGAATTCATTTCTTTTTATCAGACACAACGTTGTGTGGAGGTGTTCGTGGTGTAATGGTTATCGTCGTAGGAAATGGACACGGCCACACGAGTTCAAATCCTGGACGAGGACGATTGCATTTCACATAGCACTAATACCCTCGGAAAAGTTATGAATCCAATTATTCTCCCTCCAGCTATGGATAAATAGTAGGACAGACTGGGTTCTTCAGCCTTGGTGAGGCAACTAGTCTAGGAGAAGGAAAACTCTAAATTCAAACCTGTTAAACTCCGCTTAAAAATTGACCTTGTGTCATATCCTGCCCGAGCGGAGGGGTTGGTAAATAGTATCAGACACAAGGTTTTAATTTTTGGGTCCTATACTACACAAATCCAATCATTTAACCATGTGCAAACAAATCACTGATGTTATGTTAAATTGTGGGTGTTACATAGCAATAACTTTTGTCATCAAATGAGGTCTGGCTCTTTAAAAAATGTTACCAACAAACTATATATATATATATATATATATTGAAAATATTCATGGTTCTTACTTTTTTGGTCATGATAAAAAAAAAAGCTTGACAGCAGCTACACAAGAATGCAGCTAGCAATATTGAACAAGTCCTGGTAGAAGCACCCCACAAAGTGGCAGCTGTACGGCCACTTACCACCCGTCACGAAAACTATCAAAGTTAAAAGAACCTGACATGCGGCATACTGTTGCAGAAGTAGAAACGAACTCATAAGTGACGTACTCGTTTGGACCACTTCACATGGACGTGCGAAAGCAGAACGACCAGCTAAACCTACATACAACATCATGTAGCCTTGAAGACATGCCGGAAGGGATGGATGATAGAGAAGACAGTTAGGGAGATCCGTGCTGATGGCGCGACATGATGATGATGATGATGATGATGGTTTTACTAGATTACTTGGAAAGTGAATAGGCGACCAAATGTTTCAGTAATATTAAATAGTACTCAATATCAGTGATTGAGTTTATATATATATATATATATATATATATATATATAAAATTAACTTGAATTTATATATTTACTAATCTGCTATCTATCAGCATTCACGGCTACGAGAAAAAAAGGAAAAAAAACCGCCAGGAACAAGTGATAAAAATATCTCGAATCGCCACCCGGGGGAAAAAGAAAAAATATCATAGGACAAAAAGAAAGAAAAGCCAACCCCGTCACACCAGTTGAAAAAAATCAAGAGATATGCAGTCAGTTGGTCAAAAGAAAGATAAAACCCACCGTAAACGCTGCAATGCTACAATTACAAGAGTGCTCAACACGAGTGGAGCCAATTACAAAATTAACTTAAATCCAAGTTATATATATATATATAATTAACTTAAATCCAAGGGCAAGTGTAATATATATATATATATATATATATATATATATATATATATATATATATATATTACATGGTAGTGTCTGTGACTCTGGGTTTCATGTGTTTAGCATTCGTCAGACAGAGTGAATGTTTTCAAAGAAAGATCGATTTATATGGTAGGGTTTTTTTGTTTGTTTGAAAAGGGGATGTCGTTTGTGTGTATTTGTGCCTAAGTTTTCGGGCATAAATGCCTAATTTTGTGTGCTTTTGAATGTTAGAATGTTTGTGTATGTGCTGTTGCTCGCAGGTACACTTATGTGTATGTTTTTGTATATATTGACATGCATCTTTACATATATACACATCTTTCGGCTGTCTGTTGTGGAAAAAGGTTGGGCCAAAGGAGGAGTGCGTAAGAATGAGTGGGAAATGGATTGTTACAATAAGAATGGTTTCTTTTTCTTTTAATTCTATTAAACTTTATTATAGCTAAGTGTTTATTTGATGTGAATAGGAAATATGTTTTGTGGCAAATTTTGATAATTATGATTAAAATTAAAATCATCAAGTTATCTTTAGAATGATATATATATATATATACACACACACATATATATATGTATATATATATATATATATATATATATATCATGATTGTGTTGCCGAATGTTATGTAGTATAGTATTTATAGGCAAATAATAAGAATGATGTTAAGTTTTGGGGAGATTAAGACAAATCAAATCAAAGCGAGAATAGATAAGACGCAACAAAATAGCAAATGTAGGTTATGTGTTGATAGAGACGAAACCATCAATCACATAATAAGCGAATGCAGCAAATTAGCACAGAAGGAGTATAAGACTAGACACCATTGGGTGGTCAAGGGGTTCCACTGGCAGATGTGCGAGAAATTTAAATTTGACCATACGATCAAATGGTATATACCAAGCAGCTGTCCCGGAGAATGACACACGATCTCCTATGGGACTTTGACATACAAACGGATCACCTCATCTCGACCAGAAGACAAGACCTAATCGTAATCAACAAAAAAAAAAAGAGAAAGTGCAAATTTGTGGACTTTGCTGAACCGGCTAACCACAGAATAAAACTGAAAGAATGTGAAAAGAAGGATAAGTACCACGAACTTGCTAGAGAATTTAAAACCCCTACGGAAAAGGTGACGATTATACCAATTGTGATTGGTGCATTCAGTACAGTAACTAAAGGACTATTAAAGGGACTGGGGGACTTGAAAGTTGGAGGGCAAGTGTAGACCATCTAAACTACAGCATTGCTGAGAACGGCCAGAATACTGAGAAGAGTCCTGGATACTTGAGGAGACTTGCTGTCACTCAAATTCCTGTAAAATCCATCAGCTAACGTCGATGCGAAAAACTCTAATGAGTAAATAATAAATGTAACAATTATAAGCATAATGGTCTTTGACAATACTGATTTGACAAGTCGGTTGCGGCTGTAGAATACAATGACTGCACCTCGGCAGAGGGGTAAGACCCCCCCCCACCGCCAACGAGGGTCCTTGATATGACACTAAACAATATTATTGTAAGGTTCCAGTAATGCTGGAGCTTTAGAGAATGCGGAGTACCCTTTCATTACCATCGCTCCTAGGTTCATTCTGGCCCGGAATGGTAGCACCTGATAGGGCCCTGTCTCTGGGTCAAATAGAACTAAAATGCGTACTCATGCTGAACTGAATTACGTGAAATAGAACTGTTTTGATATTTAAACTGCATACTCATGGTAAACTGAATTACTTGAAATAAAAATGTTTTGACGTGTAAACTGCGTACTTACGCTAAACTGAATTGTTTGAAATGGAATTGTTTTGGACATTGAAATTGTACTTACGCTAAACTGAATTCTTCGAAATTGAACTGTTTTGACATTTAACTGTGTGTAAACTAAAATTATTCTTATACCAAACTAAACTGTTTGAATAAGAACTCTTTAGCTAAACTAAATAGCTTTAAATAAAAATGTTTTTTGACGATTAAACTCTGTACTTATGATAAACTGAATTGTTTGAAATAGAACAGTTCATTGTATAAAATCTATTTGGCATTAAATAACCTACAAAGATTGAATAAGCCATAAAACCAAATCAAACAAACAATGCTTATGCAATAATGCGAAAAAATAGTGCTTATATATACATATATATATATATATAAACAGGATGTAACATCAAATAACCTGCAAGGGTTGATTTACCATGAAACCCAACGAACCAAGCAACTAAGACTTTCATCTGTTTGATCCCTTTAAAAAAAACGGTCACAGAGAGAAGACCAGTTCTTCAACCAGCAATAAATGAATACATGAAACTCTGATCTTTGGTGCACATGGATGCACATGTGTGCATCAATGCATATGCCCGTAGGTGAGAATATATCTATACGAATATGTATGTGAATAGGCGTAGCATATGTGTATTTGTATGCGTGCGGTGAGTGAACGCTTCCATACGAGTGTGTGTAGATAGTGGTTATGGATATACATGCGTGTACATGGATGTGTGTATAGTAGTATCAAAAGGATAGCAAAATGTGTCAGTGGGGTCGCCAGATTTTAAAATAAAAGAAAATAGTGAATTTCTTGGTAAGAATAAATTCAAATCTTCTACGCTGGTTCGGTTAGAGACCGGGGGACAAGGATATCGTTTATTTTGAATACTTTTCTATGTTCCTTTACTACAGTGAGATTTATTTCAAACCTTACCCATAACTATCTCTCTATCTATCTATCTTTTTGTCTGTATGTGTGTTTATTTAGTTTGGTTTATGCTATATCAACCATTGTTGTTTATTTAATGCCAAATCCTGTTTTTTTATTATATATTAAATATATGATTCTTAAACACATTTTATCGATACACACAATAAAATGGTCTAACAGTTCTATTTCTAACAATTCAATTTAGCATAAGACTCTATCAGGTGCTACAACTCCAGGCCAGATTGAACCTGAGAGTAATGGTAATGAAAGTGTACTTTGCATTTTCCAAGGCTTCAGTATTACTGGAGTCTCACCGTTAGATTGTTTAGTGACATAAACGGGACACTCGTTGGGGAGTTTTTGCTGCGTGCAATCCTGAACAAGTCCTGGCAGCAACACCCCACAAGACACCAACTGTACGGCCACCTGCCCCCTATCACGAAAACTATTCAAGTTAGGCGAACCAGACATGCAGGACATTGCTGGAGAAGCAGAGATGAACTCATAAGAGATGTACTCTTATGGATCCCCACACATGGCCGCGCAAAAGCAGGACGACCAGCACGAACGTACATTCAGCAGCTATGTGAGGATACAGGTTGTTGTCCTGAAGACCTACCTAGGGCGATGAACGATAGGGAGGAGTGGCGAGAGAGGGTCAGGGATATCCGTGCTGCCAGCACGATATGATGATGATGATGATGAAAGATGCAGTCAGTGTATTCTCCACTTCCAGCCGACTGCATCAGTCTGTGTTTGTGTCTGTTTGTATATATGTATATACATCTATAGATATATAATGTTACGCCGCCATATGCCAGCGGGCTTGCAGGTTTCCGTTCGTTCCCGCCAAGTCCACCAGTTACATAGAGGTGGGCTGTGGTTTGCCAACCTGTTAAACTCCGCTTAAAAATTGACCTCGTATCATATCCTGCCCGAGCGGAGGGGTTGGTAAATAGGAATATTAACAGGTCATCGATAATATGGAAATCTGATCTCTCTGATGAAATAAAACGGAGAATATCTTATACAGTAGCCGTGTCAATAGTATTGTATGGTTGCACCAATTGGTCCCATATGAAACAGAGAAAAAGCTAGACGGAAACTTTACCAGAATGTGGATGGATGTTTTAAACAAACCGAGGAAGCAGCACTCTACAAAAAAGCAACTGGACAGCCATTTACCTCCCATCTGCTAACTTATTTAAGAAAAAAGAGCCAGACATGCCGGGCACTGTTGCAAGAATTAGTAGACAAGTAACGTTCTCCAAGGGATTCCTACACATGGACTCACTAATACTGACTGATCAACAAAATCGTCAATTTATTAGCTCTGTGTGGACACTGGGTACCATCTTGAGGATTTATCCAGGGATGGATGGTGAGAGACGTCTTAATCATAATGATGCATGTCATCATTCAAAGGGGAAATATCATGATTTGGAAAGAACGAGATAAGGGCGATAACTAGATATTTTTGGCCAAGTCAGGTGGGACTGTAGCATATAACGACTGACCCCCAATAAGTGTCCCAGATATAACACCAAACAATCTGATGGTAAGGTTCCAGTAATGCTGGAGCTTTGGGGAATGTAGAGTGCTACTTCAGTGGCATCGCTCCCAGGTCTACTCTGGCCTGGACTGGTAGCACCTGATAGGGTCCTATCAATGGGTTAAATAGAACTAAACTGCGTATTTGTGCTAATCTGAAGTGTTTGAATTAGAACTTTTTGACTAAACTGAATAGTTTGAAAAAAGAAATGTTTTTGACAATTAAACTGTGAACTTACATTTAAACTGCGTACTTATGCTAAACTGAATAAAGGGGGTGTCCTCGTGGTGTAATGGTTAAAGCGATGAACTGCGGAATCGTAGTACGCGAGTTCGTACTCCAGTCGCGCTATTACGTTCACTTTCGGGAAAAGACCCTTGGGAAAGGTATGAACCCCCTTATTCTCCCTCCAGCTATGGGTAAATATTAGGACGGACTAGGTTCTTCAGCCTTGGTGAGGCAACTAGTCTAGAAGGAAAACTCTGAATTAAAACCTGTTGAACTCCGCTTAAAAATTGACCTTGTGTCATATCCTGCCCGAGCGGAGGGGTTGGTAAATAGTACTTATGCTAAACTGAATAGTTTGAAATCGAACTGTTTTAGACATTGAAGCTGAACTTACGCTAAACTGAATTGTTTAATATATATATGTTTTGACAATTAACTGTGTGTAAACAAAATCTATACTTATACTAAACTGAATTGGTTGAATTAGAACTCTTTAACGAAACTGAATAGCTTGAAATAGAACTGTTTTTGACAATTAAACTGTTTACTCATGCTAAACAGAGTTGTTTGAAATAGAACTGATTATTTGTATAAAAATAGATTTGGCAATAGATAACCTTCAAAGATTGATATGGCATAAATCCAACCAACCAACCAACTAGAACTAGATTTGGAACCCGGAGACTTTTGTGTTCATTTTCGGCCTGTTTTCTTATGTATTGAGTGTTTCTGCTATTAAATTTGTTCTAATTAAAAGAAGAGCAAACATCTGGTTAAAAGCATTCAATTTTAACTGAGATTATTCTATAATCCGGATTAGAGACAGTCAAACTAATTCCTTCTCCTATTGATTAATTCTATACAAAAATAACAGGATAAGTTTTAATTAGTCGCCTCAAGACTATCGACCTGATCTTTGTAAAAACTGTTTTAACTCAGACAACGTAGTCTTATGTACAAGTCAGAATAAAATTCACTTTTCAAAGTATTGATGTTAAAGGTGCAAGAAAGCGATGGGTGAGGGTCAGTCACGTTAAGAAATATGATGATTTTGAGAAGCTAGGGTACGAGATTAATAAACCAGATTTGTTGGTGCGTCCTAGACTTTTGGGAATATGGAGTAACACATCGTTACCTCATTACTACAAATCTCAGGCGAAAATATTGAAAATATTCTTTTTCATGCATAAGTAGACATATCTGTAACTCTATAAGCATTGACTGATGGGTATTTTATTATCAAAGAGAAGAAATAGGTCACTAGATTCTTTTATTATATGGTTGATTGGTATTTTATGGCTTGTCAATCCAGGTAGACTATTCAGGGTCAAAACCTGTTTGTAGATATGTACATGCGATTTGTGAATGAATAGTTTGGAGGTAATTTTATATTTAAAGGAGTGGTTAGAGCTCATTTGTTAGCACGGAGTTTAATGTTTGGTGTCTTTGTTTAATGGCATATCAACCTTTTTAGGCTACCTTATGCCATCCCGCGAGAAGAACAGTAGTGGTACTATTTAACCCACAGCTGGGATGATATGGGGGTTCATACCTTTCCCAAGGGTATTTGTCCAAAAGTGAACGTAATAGCGCGACTGGAGTTCGAACTAGCTTACTACGATTTCGCAGTCCGTCGCTTTAACCATTACTCCCCGAGGACACCCACAGCCGTACTTTTGTGTTTTACAAAGATTTACCGTTTTTCATAAACCCATTTTTCAAATTAAAGTTTTATGAGCTCTCCCTTCCAAATACTTTTGACATTATGAATTGCTGGTGATCATTACACTGTGAACAATTTCCAGGTCATTTCGGAAGGACATACAGTTGTGAAAAAGTATTTCCAGATTTAAAAAAAGATTTACCAACAAAATGCGATCACGATTGTTTGATCAATTTTTTTTTAAATTTCTTACCACTCTCAATAACGAATTGATCCTAGAGACGATAACATTTTGCCATAAACAAAAAGACTCAAATGTCTCATTAAAGAATATAATTCTCATTTTGTTTTTGGATTAGATCAGAAAATTATATAATTGCTCGAAATATAATTGAATAAATATAATACAATACAAGCTACTATTTAACCAACTACTCTTGCACAGGCAGGATGAGACACAAGGTCTTTTTAGCAGAGTACAACTGGTTTGAATTTAGAGTTTTCCTTTTCCTAGACTGGTTATAGTAAGTATTTACCCATGTCCTACGTCACGATCTGGATGTGACACAGGGCCAATTTTCAAGCGGAGTACATCTGGTTTGAACACAGATTTTTCTCTAAACCAAACAGGTTAATGGAAGCATTTATCCAATCCCTTCAGCACGGACAGGATGAGACAAAAGGTCAATTTGTAAGCGTGATACAGCTGATTTGAATTCAGAGATTTTCTCTTTTAGCCTGGTTATTGTCGGTATTTACCAATGCCCTATGTCACGAGCAGGATATAACTTGTTGTGGCTCGTTAGGGACAAGAAAGAAGACAAGAAAGAAGAAGAAGTAGTTGGAACAAGTGTACTGAATAAACAGATCATATATACAAAATAAGAGTGTTAATACAGCTGGTAGAAGTGTCTGTCCGAAAACTGTCGGGTTCGACAGCTGGAAGGAAATAAATATTTGTCTCTGCCTCCCACCACACAGGACTTAACACAAGGTCAATGACCCGAAGGTTGATTATAGTGGGGATTAGGAGAGGTTAAGGTCGGGAACGAGCCGATGTTTGAGCCCTACTGGACTTTACTGGTCATCGGCCTCCTTAGTGCAATGTGGGTCTGATGAGCCTAGCTGGACATGGTTCCAAATCTAGTTCCAGGCACGGATGCCTGATTATAGCTTACCCAGCCGAAACTGGGGGCCGAAACTGGGGGCCTTTCGGCCTCAAGTCTGCCATGGAGCATTGACTGTCCTGCACGAATGCCAGACAGTCCACTGAAAAGCCTCAGCACGAAGCAGCCACTGATCGCGTTTCCTCACTGGGAGGAAGTCTCTCCGAGAGTAAATAGGGTTAGTATCTATGAAGGAGGAAGAGGTCATTATCGTGTAGATAAGACGACATAACCAAAGGCCAATTTTTAAGAGCATTTAGGCTGTTTTAAATTCGGAGTTTTCCCTCTTCCAGAAAGATTATTGTACTCATTTACCCATCTCCTCCACTACGGCAGGATCTGGCACAAGGCCAATTTTGGTACATTAGAGCTGGTTTGAATTCAGAGTTTTCCTTCGTTCAGACTGGTTGCCTAACCAAGACTGAAGAACTCAGTCTATCATATTACATAACCATGACTTCATCCCTTTCCCAAGAGCATGAGCGTAAAATAAAACTCAAATGACCGCTTTCAGGTTTTGGAATCGGATCACCGATTCCATTTTCTATTGTTTATATTTTTACCTTTGACCAAACCGTCAACCAGAGAAGCACCTGTGTAAATGAGCAGAAGATCGCATGATTTATCGGAAGTTGTTGGCGTTATGAAATAATATATACAGAAGCCTGTTTGTCAGTTGGAGTCAGTTGGGATCAACCAGAGCCTGAATCAGCCGCTGCTTCGTGCCGAGGCTTTTCAACGGACTATCTGGAATCCAGGCCGGATGGTCAATGCTCAATGGCAGACTTAAGGCCGTATGGTCCCCGGCTTCGGCTGGGCGAGCTGAATCAATAACATCTTTGTCACCCTCGTAGAGCACTGGACCCTGCTGTCTAGTTTAAGCTATAATCAGGCATCTGTGCCTGGACCCAAATTTGGGTCCATGTCCGGCTACGCTCATCAGGCCCACATTGCATTAAGTGGGCCGATGAGCAGCATAGTCAAGCAGGTCTCGAGCCTCGGCTCGTGCCTGACCTTCTCTCCCCTAACCCCCACTATAATCGACCTTCGGGTAATTGACCCTGTGTCAAGTCCTATGTGGTGGGAGGCAGAGACAAATATCGTTCTGAGACAGTTTGCCACTGAGTGCGGTGGCCAGCAGCGAACCTGTTGAGTAACTCCGGCCGAGAAGCAGAAGTGTTAAGTGGGTTCTTGAATATACCACCGCATGCTATGGCCGAGAGAAGAAGTTATGGATCAATATAGCAGTCTGGCTTTATCGGTCTTAGTCTACCCCTGTCTCCGCCCGTCTCTCACACACCACAGAAGTTTCCACCCCTTTCGAGAATAAATTGGGAGAGTTATATTCTTATAAAGAAGTCTTATGGTCATTCTTCATCCATATATCTTCCTTCATTGCAGTATACAACACAACGTCGATAAACATTACTCTGTGCGTGCTTCCTAAAATGGGTGAAGCAGTAACAGACTTTATAGTTATCTTCTGTGTTGGGAAGACCTCACAAAAACCGAAGATGCAACATTGTACCCAACGGTAGATAAAAGAACGTAGTCTTAGATGGCTTGTTTGTTTGGTTTGTATGTTTAATGGCATATCAACTCTTTTTAGGTTATTTAATACCAAAGCCATTATCCTAGAGAGAACAGTAGTGGTACTATTTAACCCATAGCTGGGAGGATAAGGGGGTTCATACCTTTCCCAAGGGTATTTGCCCGAAAGTGAACGTAATAGCACGACTGGAGTATGAACTCGCGTACTACGATTCCGCAGTTCAACGCTTTAACCATTTCACCACGAGGACACCCCCGTACTCTTATAGTGGTGGATAACAATTGCATTCATGCCATCCTTGTAAAAGGACAGCAGTGATTCTATTTACTCAATAGCTGAGGAATAAGCGAGTTCATACTTTTTCCAAAGAGTAAAACGAAATATATGTGCAATAATCAAATAGGCGACATCTCCACACTAGACGGAACCTCTCTGAAACGAGTAGACAAATTTACCTGCCTTGGAAGCAGCGTCTCATCAACCGAAAAAGACATCGACACACGGCTAACGAAGGCATGGACAGCTAATAATAGGCTTTCGATCATATGGAAATCAGACCTGACCGATAAATGAAACAAATTTTCTTCCAAGCAGCAGTCGTATCGATACTGCTGTATGGATGCACTACTTGGACGCTAACTAAACGCTAAACGCTAACTAAACGGCTGGATTAGAAGCTAGACGGCAATTACACAAGAACGCTGCGAGCAATATTGAACAAGTCCTGGCGGCAACACCCCACAAGGAACCAACTCTACGTCCACCTGCTTCCCATCACGAAAACTATCCAAGTTAGACATGCAGGACACTGCTGGAGAAGCAGGGACGAGCTCATAAGTGATGTACTCCTATGGACCCCCACATATGGCCGAGCAAAAGCAGGACGACCAGCTCGAACATACATTCAGCAGCTACGTGAGGATACGGGATGTAGCCCTGAAGACCTGCCAGAGGCGATGAACGATTGGGAGAATTGGCGGAAGAGGGTCAGGGATATCCGTGCTAGCGGCACGATATGATGATGATGATGATTGGTCCGAAAAGGAATGCAATGGCGCTACTGGAGTTTGAACTCGCTTGCAATAATGTCGCACTCAAGTATGCTTACCACTACGCCTCTGATTAGATAGCAAAATGAAACATCTTGGACATAGAAATATATTACTATTACTATTACTTTACTCGTTTGTGAGTTTTTCTCACCAGCGTTGACTAATGGTTTTCCACTAGAGTCTGAGTGACACCAAGTCTCCTCTAGTCTCCAGAACTTCTCTTAGTATTCTGGCCAATCTCAACAGTGTTGTATGGATGACATCTACTCAAGTTCTTATTACAAAGCCCTCCATTTCTTTTTATCATTACGTAGCGTAATGGTTATCATCGTAGGAAATGGAAAGGAGGTGCCCGTAGCGTAATGGTTATCGTCGTAGGAAATGGACACGGCGACACGAGTTCAAATCCTGGACATGACTGATTGCATTTCACATAGCACTAATACCCTCAGGAAAGGTATGAATCAAATTATTCTCCCTCCAGCTATGGGTAAATAGTAGGGCAGACTAGGTTCTTCAACTAGTCTAGAAGGAAAACTCTGAATTAAAACCTGTTGAACTCCGCTTAAAAATTGACCTTGTGTCATATCCTGCCCGAGCAGAGGGGTTGGTAAATATGAATACTTTGGTGACTGTAACGAGTGCACCAGTTAAAATTAGCATCACTGTCACTTTCATCTTCCATAATTGTATAACTATTATCTTTTTACTCATTTTAGAGATTTTCACACCAGCGTTAGCTGATGGTTACTTACTGTGTTATATAGCCATGAACAACTATACATACACATATGCATGCAGAATCATAACGACGACACAATAAAAACGAGCGACACAGTTCCTTAGAAAAATATACTTCTCACTTTATTGAAAGGGTTGTGTGTAAGAGGGAGTTGGAGACCGAACAGAACTGCAACATATTGACCCCCACTCCTATGGCCATAACAGCATTCTTTCCCGTTCTCCTGAGCTGCTCAACCGGGGGCCTGAGGGCCCAGCCTCTTTGGGTGCTGGTTTTCTCTACCGCATCTTATCTCCAACTGATTAAACTTCCTGTGCACCGAGTTATATAATAGTTCGTCGCCCGCCTTCTTCTTGTGGGTGTCACAAATCACACTCATTCAATCCGTCCACCGTCAAGGTTATATTCTGATATTCCTCGACCGGATGCACCTGTTATTTACACAGGTGCATTTCCTATTTTGACTTCCCGGCCGGGTTGGAGGTCAATATACAACAACTGGAGTTTGAGTGACAGCAAATCTCCTCAAGTCTCCAGGACTATTCTCAGTATTCTGGTCGATCTTAATAATGCTGTAGTTTGAAGGGTCTTCACTAGACCTCTCTTTTCAAAGTATTCCAGTCTCTTTACCAAGCCTTTGGTGACTGTACCGAGTGCACCAATTACAATTAGTATTACCGTCACTTTCGTGTTCCACATTTTTTTTAGTTTTATTATTATTATTATTATAGTATATTTCTATGGGGTTTTGAATTGAATGTAAAATGATGATATATTGAATGTAAAAGTTAGATATAAATACAGCCAAGCTAAGTTGTATCACAAGGATAGAAGTACGGAGCACCCAGTGAAAATCAAACTCACATAGGGTACCCAGTGAGACTTAGACTCGCTAACAATAATCTGTTCAACTCAATTGCTAGCCATTACACAAAGTGATGTATCTTGCCAAGTTGTGGCATAAGGCTGGATACATAGGGTACCCAGTGAGACTCAAATTCACCAACAATAATCTGTTAAACTCGATTGCTAGCCATTACACTAAGTGATGTATCTTGCCAAGTTGTGGCATAAGGCTGGATACATAGGGTACCCAGTGAGACTCAGACTCGTCAACAATTATCTCACTTGTAATGATTTGTCATAAAACTATGTGAGGCGCCTTTGAATGTAAATCTATCTGGGCAGGTCAATTTTAATAGGAGAAAATCTGGTTTAAGTTAAGAGTTTTCGTTCCACTAAACTGGTTTCCAAACCAAGTCCAAAGGACCCAGGCTGTTCCATTATTTACCACGGATAGATTCCAGCCTTTCCAAAGGTCATTAGTAAAGTGATATGCAAATTGTTTCGTTCAGGATTTGAACTTGGGTCACCGAATCTAAATGGCCAGCCGCGCCATTGAATTGTCCCCTGTTATGTAATTAGCCTAGTGGGTAGAGTGTTCGCCAATTGTCCGGGAGACCTATGTTCAATCACAGGACACATCATACCAAAAATAGTACTTGATAAGTTGATAACCTGCTTAACACTCAGGGATATAAAGTGCCTATCAAGGGTAAAGTGGAGCAATCCAAAGAAAGGTGTAGTAGCTATTGAAAAAGGAGCCTTCTGATCGCCCTCGATTACGGCTGCCAACTTTACTATACTGGGGCATTGGCCTAATGAGTAGAGTGTTCGCCAGTGGTCCGGAAGACCGGGGTTCAATCCCAAGTTGCGTCATTCCAAAGGCTTGAAAAATGGTACTTGATACCTCCTTGCTTAACACTCAGCATTATAAGGTACGGATCAGAGGTAAAGTGGAGAAATCCAGGGAAAGGAGTAGCGCCCTTCCCTACACCTCGGTGTAGTAGCTATTGAAAAGGGAGCCTTTGGGTCACCATCGACTAAAGGAAGACAACTTTACTTTTATATAATGGCTATGACATTTGTTGTATGTTCAAATACGCATGCACTCATTAAAAGATAAATATTTGCTGATTTATCTATGATTCTAATCGATTATAAAATGTATTTTAATCAATGTCGGAAGGAAAAGATTTCTTTAATTATTTTGGATTTTAATCCTTCAAATATTTCGCGGCGTGTCAAATGTAGTCATTTGCAAAGTATCAAAAGATATTTTAAAACCAATGCGTAAGCGCCGATCAGGCAATAAACGCAAAAATACATGGAGAAAAATTACGAGCTAATTTTGGCCGAAAGATTAACACTTTATTTTAGTAAAGAAACGGCCCATTGGTCTATGGATAGAGTGTTCGCTAAGCACCCGGGAGACCGGGGTTTGATCCCAGGTCGAGTCATACCAACGACTCAAAAAATGATACTTGACACTCCATGCTTAACACTCAGTATTATAAGGTATGTGTCAAGGGTAAAGTGGAACAATCAAGAGAAAAAAAGTAGCTCGCTTCTCTACACCTCGGTGGAGTAGCTATCAAAATGGGAGCTTTGGATCACCCTCGACTACAGTTGTCAACTTTGGCTTAGTAAAGAAATCAGTTTTATCATATTTACCAACCCCCTCCGCTCGGGCAGGATATGACACAAGGTCAATTTTTAGGCGGAGTTTAACAGGTTTGAATTCAGAGTTTTACTTCTCCTAGACTAGTTGGCTCACTAAGGCTAAAGAACTCAGTCTGTCCTACTATTTACCTATAGCTGGAGGAGAATAATTGGATTCATATCTTTCCGAAAGGTATCAGTGCTATGTGAAATGCAACCAGTCTCGTCCAAGATTTGAACTCGTGTGGCCGTGTCCATTTCCTACGACGATAACCATTACACCACGGGCACACACACACACACACACATATATATATATATATACATACATATATATATATATATACTGCTGTTGCTACATAATACCGTTTAATTCCTTAGCCAACATGGTACGCTTGTTCGCCGAGCGGTCTGAAAATAAGTCATACGTAAAGTTGGGCAGGTTTCGATCCCGGCTTCAAGCGTTTTACGAGTCTAGCCACACTGAAGAGTTGTGATATAACGAAAAAAGCTAAATGTGTTTGACAATATATATATATATATATATGAAACAAACTATATATACAGAGAGAGAGAGAGAGAGAGAGAGAGAGAGAGAGAGAGAAATGACCTCGTAGTGTAATGGTTACCTTCGTAGGAAATGGCTACCGCGAACCAAGTTTATTATTGTTCTGGTTGTTACAAAAAGTATTGGATTCTTCCTGTTGGTTTGCGTACACAGATTTCACATTATTTTAATTCTGATTGATTTATGCATTTGGCATTTCTGATCAGCACTGCATTTAATTAAAAAAAATACAAATAAATTAAAACACTATCGATCTTAATGACAGGAATAAAAAATTTATTGAAGGCTTCGGTTAAATCGTTTAGAAAAGTACATATAGTTTAGATTGGTTAGATGGTTTCGCTGGTTGGATTGGTTTGGTTTAGTTCTTAAATGGCATATCAACTCCTCATGGTTTATTTAATGCTGAAATTTGATTAATTTGGAAACGTTTGCTTTATGGCATATCAACTTCCAATGGGTTATTTAATGGTGAAATTTGATTCATTTGAAACGTTTTATTCATGGCAGATCAACTCCTCATGGGTTATTTAATGCTGAAATTTGATTCATTTAAAAACGTTTGATTTATGGCATATCAACTCCCAATGGGTTATTTAAAGCTGAAATTTCATTTACTTGGAAACGTTTGATTTATGGCATATCAACTCTTTATGGGTTATATCATGCTAAAATTGGATTCATTTGGAAACGTTTTATTCATGGCATATTAACTCGTTATGGGTTTTTTTATGCTAAAATTTGATTTATTAAGAAACGTTTGCTTTATGACACATAAAATCTTTCGGGTTTATTTAATGCTGAAATTTATTCATTTCAAAAGATTTTATCGGTTCATTAGTTTAACGGCATATCAACTTCCTAATGGTTATTTGAGGCTAAAATTTAGTGAAAAACTTTGGCTTGTTTTATTTGTTGAACAAAATCTCAACTTCTTTAGCGTTCGTAGTATATTTATATATATTTTTAATTTTTATGTTGTTGTTAATTATTCTATTCTTATTATTTTATTTTTCTTTTTTTGGGACACAGTCTTTTATAATATGAGTATTCTTTGAAGATATCTATTAGAACCTTTGATTGTGCCCAAACAGGTACCACTACTTGGGAGCGAGTAGACCTAGGAGTAATAGCAATGAAGGGTACTCTACAAGCCCCAGAGCTTTACAACTAGATATCACTATCAGATGAGGTTTAGTAGCATACCGAAGATACTACTTTTGGGGAGGAGGGTTCTCAATTCTGAACAGGGGATATAGTCATCGTCTTTCAAGCCTCGCCGGCAGATCGAACAGTTCTGGAAAGAAACGTCTGAATTCAAAATCAGGTGGCTAACAACTCCACCCTACAAGAACCGGATTTGTTAATGAAACAACAGCACCATCATATTTGTTGATTTTTAGGAGGTGGTATTAAGCAGATAGTAAAGAGAAACTTTTTGAATTTTCAGCTTTTTGTTGCTTTTGTTTAAATTTATTGTATATATATATATATATATATATATATATATATATATATATATATATATATATATATATATATATAATTATGAATGGAGGAACTGAAATATTAAGTTAGAAATTACCATGACAAGAAAATCCGGCATACGGAACACTGAACAGCAGTGCACACCGTGATCTCCACCACTGGAGATCGAACCCACAACCACAGTATGCAGAAGCCGAAACTCTACCACCGGTTCATGCCACATATAAGCGATGCCGAATTAACAAGTCATGGTAAATTGCGTGGTTGTTCGTTCGAGCTCCATTGGTGGAGATCACGGCGTGCACTACTGGTGAGACCTAATAAGGTCGAAACAGCTGTTCAGTGTTCCGTATGTCGCATGTAGGTGTGTCCCGGATTTTCTTGTCATGGTAATTTCTAACTTATTTCCATTCCTCCATTCATAATTATAATTATTTCCTGCCTATGGGGCTTATGTTATGAGGACTCGTAACTCCGACTCGGGAAGACGTAGCCCTGGAAGTGGCCGTGTCTGCTGTAGGGAATACGTAACTATAAAAAAGACACATTTGGTCAAAGTGGTCGCGCAATTTACCATGAATTGTTAATTCGTTATCGCTTAGATGTGGCATGAACTGGTGATAGAGTTTCAGCTTCTGCATACAGTGGTTGTTGGTTCGATCTCCAGTGGTGGAGATTACGGTGTGCACTGCTGATGAGACCTAATAAGCTCGAAACAACTGTTCAGTTTTCCGTATGTCGCATGTAGGTGTGTTTTCTTGTCATGCTAACTTAATATATATATATATATATATATATATATATATATATATCATTAGTATAATTAATAGTAGTAGTAGCATCATTATTATCTGATTTTTTATGTAAATTTTAAGACGAGTGCAATTTATCTGAGGACCCCAGTCTACTCTTGCAAAGTTAATAAATATGTGTCTGTCTGTCTGTCTATCTTAGCCGAGTCGTTCTAAGCTGCATCTCTGCAGAGGGGCAATATTCTTCAACAAATGTCCTAAATATGACATTAAACTAGCTGATGGAAATTTAGGGAATGTGGTGCACCACTTTATTTTCATTATTCCCAGGTCCACTCAGACCCAAAGTGCTGGCGATTGATAGGGTCCTGTCATGGTTCAAATAGAACAAACTGTGTGCAAGCAAGTGACTGATGTTAAATTATGACTGTTATATAACAATACTTGAAATCATTTAACTGTGTACAAACAAACGAGCTCAGGCTCGTTTAAGAACCTTATCAACAAAATGTGTTTACTAATCCTATATATTTAATGTATTTTTATAAAAAGGATTTGGCATTAAATAACCTACAATGGTTGATATGCCATGAAATTAAACCAATCAAATCTCTATATATATATATAGTCATCCACAGACTGACTGTTTCGTTTTATCACAACTCTTTAGTGTGGCTAGACACGTTGGACGCTTGAAGCTTCTATCGAAACCCGCTCAAGTTTACGTTAGACTTAGTATCATACCGCACAGTCAACAAGCGAACCACGTCAGCTCGGGAATTATAAGGCGTTAAGTAGTAGCTTTCGTTTGTTGATATTACCGGATACCAGAGTGCTCAATTTAAAGAGCTTATCATTATTTGAGGGACAGCCGTAAATTCCTTCGCCAGAGTGATCAACCCCAAAAACTAAAATAAAGGGTGAATTTTTTTAGTAAAAAAAGGCACGAGAAGCTGTAATATCTGTATCGGTATTTTTGCATTTATTAAACAATCGGCGCTTATGCACTATACCTTTTCCAGTTCAAAATGGGAATAGTTCAGTTCAAAATGGGAATAGTTCAGTTCAAAATGCGAATAGTTCAGTTCAAAATGGAAAAATTACTATAAGTATAAATATAAAAAATATTTTATAAATTATTTTAGCAATAAAATTGTAAACATTTTATAATATAAAAAAATCCTTCAAGACATTTAATAGAACACAACATCTTCTAATGCTACAGCTGCAGGAATTTTTGATTGAATTCCATCTATGAAAAGATTGCATACTTCTGGTGTAACGCTTCCCAATTCTTCCTCAATTAATGAAGTCAAAGCTCTTGCCCTTTCTTCAGTAATTGATTAGCCATCTCTTCTCTCGATTGCAAGAATACTCACAATTTTAGCAGCCAATTCCTGCTTGACGTAAGCTTTGATTAAAGACCATACTTGTTCAATCGGATTAAACATTGGACTGTATGGTCCCAACCTAAGCACTTCACATCCTAGAAATTCTTCTTCACTAAAAACTTCTTCAATGTTTGAGTGACATGGGGCATTGTCAACAACCATCACAACTGGACCCCCATATTGTCTCTTTGCAGCTTTTTTATATTTATACATATAATAATTTTTCCATTTTGAAATGAACTATTCCCATTTTGAAATGAACTATTTCCATTTTGAAATGAACTATTCCCATTTTGAACTGAACTATTCCCATCTTGAAATGAACTATTCCCATCTTGAAATGAACTATTCCCATTTTGAAATGAACTATTCCCATTTTGAACTGAACTATTCTCATTTTGAACTAGAAAAGGTATAGTTTGAGATTTCTTGAGATATTTTGCAGACGACAATATCTGACGACAACAACCAATTAGAACTAAAGATAAATCATCAAATTTTAATCTAATTTCAAACCTACATAAGCCTTATAAATAGTAATAAAATAAATAGATGTTTAGTATATTTTACAGATTTAATCATTACTCTACTAAAAAAATCGGTCTTATTTCTTTTAAGTAAACAAATAAATATTCTGTTCTTTAAGAATGCATTTAACTTCAACATCGCTAAAATAAATTGAACGAACTTTTGTTCACATCAATAATCAAATTTTACCTCTTCTGAAGAAAGTTTTTGCTGCATCCGTGTACATATTAGCGTAAAACAATCATACAAAAGTCTTTTATACATACTAATCTATGGACAAGATTAGGGCTAAATAATGCTGCTCTTCCAGGCAGCGGTCGCATCGATACTGCTATATGGATGCACTACATGGACTCTAACAAAACGGCTGGAGAAGAAGCTAGACGGCAATTACACAAGAATGCTGCAAGCAATCTTGAACAAGTCCTGGCGGCAACACCCCACAAGACACCAACTGTACGGCCACCTGCCTTCTATCACGAAAACTATTCAAGTTAGACGAACCAGACATACAGGACACTTCTGTGAAGCAGGAACGAACTCATAAGTGATGTACTCTTGTGGACCCCAACACATGGCCGTGCAAAAGCAGGACGACTAGCACGAACATACATTCAGCAACTATGTCAGGATACGGGATTTTGTCCAGAAGACCTGACTGAGGCGATGAACGATAGGGAAAAGTGGCGAGAGATGGTCAGGGATATCCGTACTACCAGCACGACATGATGATGATGATGAACTTTTATTACTTATAATGTAAATATTGACAAATATTTACGCTAAGACTGATATTATCTTTTCTTAGAAGAGAAGACAGTATTTTCCGTTTTTCAGCAAATTTTTCACCCAATTAAAATTAATAAAATTTATTAATTTGTCGATCAGTGTTTCATGCAATCATCTAAACACTTTCCATGTGTATATATATATATATATATATATATATATATATATATTAAACAGGTGGTCCAGTTAAACCAGAGTTGGGAGAAATTCCATCAGGACAAGAAAACCATTCAAAAATAAACATTTAAATTTTCCTGGTATAAGAGCTCAATGTAACAGATATTACAGAGCAATAATTTCTTTAAGAAAAAATAAAACCGGTCATATTAGGATTATAAATTTATTTCCATCCTGTTATGTGTTTTTGATATAAACCAGAAACACGAAGAAAATTTAACAGGACTTCTTCAGATCTTAATGATAAAATAAATCAGAATAGACCCAGGAGGGGAAGGGTTAGAAGAGGGGTGAAGAGTTATCTCTTCGTTTAGCCCACTTCGGTTTTTTATTCTATTTATTTATTTTATTTTATTTTATTTTCGGTTGGAATTATAGTAATTTAACTTTTTTATTTTTTTATTTTATTTTTTAACTTAAGACTCCATAATTTCATACTGAATTAGATAATTAAACTTTTAAATCTATTTTTAAATAACTTTACCGTAAGTAAAACAATAGTAAGTAAGTAAAGTTAGCGACCATAGTCGAGGGTGACCCGAAAGCTCCCTTTTCGATAGCTACTACACCAAGGTGTAGGGGAGGGCGCTACTCCATTCCCAGGATTGCTCCTTGAACCGTACCTTATAATGCTGAGTGTTAAGCAAGGTGGTATCAAGTTCCATTTTTAAAGTCTTTGGTATGACTCGACCTGGGATTGAACCCAGGTCTCCCGGGCCATTGGCGAACACTCTAACCGCTGGGCCATTCAAGCCTATTTCCTCAGTTACCTATTTTTTGCCGTGTACGTATACAAGATAAGTTTTTTTCACATTTCTTTATTTTTATTTTATTTTGTTTTATTCTAATTTTATTCATTTCTCTTATTTCTCATTCTAATTCTATGTTTTTTATAACCCTTATTTATGATAATTAGTCTATATTTTAAATTTAGTCTGATGTCTACATCTAGCTGTGTGTTCTTAATGAAATTACAATGCCATCGCAGAAGTGTAAGTGTAGCCTCACACTCCAATGGGTTTGAAGGATACAGTTTTTGTCTTCTATGTTTATAGAGGGACTTAAGCCCTTGAAAGAAAGTTTTCGGAATCCTCAGCTTTTTGTTGTTGTTTTTTTAGTTAATTTTTTTTGCTTAGTTTAAACTGAGAAATAACAATCAGTACTGTATGGTTTCCATATTTCCATTTAAAAAAGTAGATTTTTCATAATAATAATACTAATAATAATAATATACATAGACCTTGCTAAAGAATTGAAAAAGCTGGGGAACATGAAAGTGAAGATTGTACCAATTATGATTGGTGCTTTTGACACAGTAACTAAAGGATTCTCAAAGGGTCTGGAGGACTTGGAAGTTGGCGGACGAGTGGAGACCATCCAAACGACAGCATTATTAAAGACGGCTAGAATACTGAGAAGAGTCCTGGAGACTTGAGGAGACTTGCTGTCACTCAAACTCCACTGATAAAATATCAGCTGACGCTGATATGAAAAACTCTAAAGGATTAATAATAAGACGGAGAAAAGGAAAACTACACATTCTTGGGCATCTTGGAGGCTGACACCATCAAACAAGCGGAGATGAAAGACAAAATTAAGAAAGAATATCTCAGAAGAACTAGAAAGCTATCCAAGACAAAACTATCTAGCGGAAACCTTATAAAAAGAATAAATACCTGGACTGTATCCCTCGTAAGATATTCGGGACCCTTTAGGAAGTGGACCAGAGAAGAACTTAAGAAAATGGACCAAAGAACAAGGAAACAAATGACCATGCATAAGGCACAACATCTCAGAGACAACGTTGACAGACTATATGTATCAAGAAAGGAAGGAGGAAGAGGACTTTCCAGCATTGAAGACATCGTTGACGCATCGATACAACGACTTGAGGACTACAAAAAAAAAAAAAACCTTATAATAATCAACAAAAAAAGAGAACTGGCAAAATTGTCGATTTTGCTGTACCGGCTGATCACCGAATAAAAATGAAAGAAAATGAAAAGAAGAACAAGTACCTCGACCTTGCTAGGAAATTGAAAAAAAAAATCGATGGAGGGGAAGGTGACAATGATACCAATCGTGATTGGTGCTTTCGGAGCAGTAACTAAAGGATTATTAAAGGAACCGGGGGACTTGGAAGTTGGAGAACGAGTGGAGACCATCCAAACTACAGCATTATTGAGAACGGCCAGAATACTGAGAAGAGTTCTGGAGACTTGATATTACGTAAACTCCAATGAAAGACCATCAGCTAAAACAGATGTAAAAAACTCTAATAATAATAATAATAATAATAATAATAATAATAAGAAGAAGAAGAAGAAGAAGAAGAAGAAGAAGAAGAAGAAGAAGAAGAAGAAGAAGAATATTTTGTGAATTGTTGACCGCTGATAATTAAAACTAACAAAACAATCACACAGCCTAAACGGATTCTATTGAGCATTATTTCATTGCCCAATGGATCCAACGTGGCGACATCCACACCAGACAATCAAAAATAAATCGTACCTCCACCGTCATTACCGCAGTGTATTTTGACAGCCCGTTGCGTATGCACATTAAACACATGAGTGTAGGAACAGAATCTTACGAGTTATTTTTAGTCAGCAATTTCCCTGTTTTTTACTTCGTTTTCATGTGTCTATATTTCGCCATTTAGTGGTTTATCTATTTTTCGTTTTTTTTTTTTTTTTTTTTTTTTTAGGAGGAGGATGGGGTGTTTTTATATTTGTGCTTCTGGTGTGATACAAAGACTGTCTACAATAAAACGTGATCAGCAAAGCCGAAGTAATTTAAAAGAATTATTCTTTTCTTTCCAACAACGATGCTATTTTTTGTTAGTTGACATTTTCATTCTTGCTGTTTGTCTTGCCAACATTGACACAGATGAATAAATATACAATTGTCACAGTAGATAGGTAGATAGACCGATAGATAGATACATACATACAAGTATACATACGTACATAGAAACCGTGGTGGATGGACAAAAATATATAGGGAGGGAGAGAGAGTAAATTATATGAGTGTATGAGTTATCAGGCTAAAATAACTTTAAGGATATATATATATATATATATATATATATATATATATATATATATATATATATATCCTTCAATCTATTTTAGATTCATGGAAAAAGTTCTGAAAAAAATTGCTTTTTTAAATAAATTTCTCCTTAATTTATTGAATGACCATCATATATATATATATATATATATATATATATATATATATATATATATATATATATATATATATATATCATGGTTATTCAATAAATTAAGCGAAAATTTATAGAAAAAAGCAATTTTTTTATAACTTTTTCCCATGACTCTAAACTCAGGATTGGTTTTAAAGCAAAAATTATTTTAATCTTGCAAAAACATTTTTTCAGAGGCTATTCAAAATCAAGCAAACATCTCTAAGTTTGAAAAAAGGTCTGTCACCAAACATTTTGGTAGCTGAGCCGAGCATACCATGTGAGGTTTACGGGAAAATGTATGATGTGTTGGGAAAAGCATGAAAAAAAGTTTA
>OY757922.1:31316774-31349274 GCA_963585895.1 Sepioteuthis lessoniana | reverse complement strand
TATGACACAAAGTCAATTTTTAAGCGGAGTTTACAGGTTTGAATTCAGAGTTTTCCTTCTCCTAGACTAGTTGCCTCACCAAGGCTGAAGAACCCAGTCTTCCCTATTATTTACCCATAGCTGGAGGGAGAATAATAGAATTCATACCTTTCTCAAGGGTATTAGTGCAATGTGAAATACAACCAGACTAGTCCAGGATTTGAACTCGTGTCGCCGTGTCAATTTCCTACGACGATAACCATTACACCACGGGCACCTCCTTTTTCCCTACGCTCAGGTAGGATATGACACACAGTCAATTTTTAAGCGAAGTTTAACAGGTTTCGAATTCAGAGTTTTCCTTCTCCTAGACTAGTTGCCTCACCAACGCTGAAGAATCCAGTCTGTCCTAATATTTACCCATAGCTGGAGGGAGAATAATTGGATTCATACCTTTCCCAAGGGTATTAGTGCTATGTGAAATTCAATCAGTCTCGTCCAGGATTTGAACTCGTGTCGCCATGTCCATTTCCTACGACGATAACCATTAAACCACAAGCACCTCCTGTTTTGATGTCTGTAGCTCAAAAGATGCACTTCTTACTGGACGTGTTCCAAATGGCCGCCATTTCGCTTGTCTCAGAAATACGTGGTGCCTTCAATAAGTGTCCAGACTTTTTTGTATAGGCATTTAAGATTGTCGTAGACTCTTGAATAATCAGTATGTTATTGCTATACATCTTATGAGATGACAGGCTAATTTTTATGATTTCAGGTACCAATAAACAGCTACAGCAGCAATTGAAATACACCATACAAAAGCCTGATTGTCACAGCTGATTAATTTCAAAAATGCAATCTGGACGAGAAGAAGAACGATATGCAATAAAATTCTGTCTTAAACTTGGAAAAAAGTCCCATGTGATGAAAGCTGGATCAACTGCTATGGCCAGAGACCAAGAGACAGAGTTCCCAGTGGAAGCATGCTGGCTCTCCCAAATCCAAGAAGGCCAGACAGAGCAAATCCACCTACAAACTTTTGATGATCCCTTTTTTTGACAGCACTGGCATGAGCTACATGCACAGGTTTCCCACTGGACAGACAATCAACAAGGAATACTCTGTTGAGGTTTTAAGGCAGTTCAGGAAGAGTTCCGTCGGAAAAGACCGGAACTCTTCAAAGAGACAATCGAGGAGATGAAATGAGGCTGTGACGAAGGTCATTGACATGCTCACACAAGAGGACTTCCATGGGGCTATCCAGAAGTTGTTGGGACGATACAACGAGTACATTTCAGCCGGAGGAGATTACTTCGAAGAGGACTAGAGTTTAATGTGAGTACTATCAATAAAAGTGCCCATATGAAAAACGTCTGGAAACTTATTTAATGATCCTCGTAAATCATTATCATATCAATGGACTGCATCTATTTTGTGATACCTTGTATTATATAGGGGTGTCCTCGTAATGGTTAAAGCGATGAACTGCGGAATCGTAGTACGCGAGTTCGTACTCCAGTCGCGCTATTACGTTCACTTTCGGGCAAATACCCTTGGGAAAGGTATGAACCCCCTTATTCTCCCTCCAGCTATGGGTAAATAGTAGGACGGACTAGGTTCTTCAGCCTTGGTGAGGTAACTAGTCTAGGAGAAGGAAAACTCTGAATTCAAAACCTGTTAAACTCCGCTTAAAAATTGACCTTGTGTCATATCCTGCCCGAGCGGAGGGGTTTTGTAAATAGTACCTTGTATTATATCCACCAATAAATTGAAATTTGGAGGTTGTATAACGGATAAGGGGCTTTATCTTTGAATACCGAGAACTATAAAATGATTTTATCTAATTTGGATTATCTTGTTTTCTTCTACTTTTTTCGTGCTGTTGGTTTTATTTCCATAGTTACTTCCTTCTATACTGTCCTTTTGGGAAAACAAATACCAAATACAATCTTATAAGACATTTAAACATGGATGACTTCAGGATGCTCAATAAATATAAAAACTTTCTGATCTCTGCGCATTCCTTTAAAAAACAGGAGGACTTTTCGGATCTTTTTGAAATCCAACAAATTTCAAGTATTATTCCACGTGCCAAACACCTAATGAATATTTTCAAATTAAGAACGCTGAATGTATGGTTATGTGTCTTCCGTAATGTACATTTTCTTTTCTCTTTTATTTTGACAAGCATCCATCGCTGTCGAAACATTTTTCAGGATTTTAAAGTTCTGATGACAGATATCAAAACCGAAACGTTTAACGTTGGCTTCACATCAAAATAAATTAATCTAATTTGGATAATTTTGTTTTTTCTACTTTCTTCATTCTGTACTATTTATTTCCATATCCACTTCCACACTGAGGATTCTATCAAGAGAAAACGACAAGCGAGAGGTCAAAGTTGACCGGGAAGGAATAGCAATGAAGTGGTAATCCACCACCCCTCAAAATCTTCAAAACTGGAGCCACATCATCAGATGGAGTTTAGCGTCATACCGATAACACCCCCTTTTTGAGGTCGTCTTACCCCTTCTGCAGGGGATGCAAGTAACTTATTCTAAGATGCACCGTCACTGCAAATATATCTTCAAAACTGGAACCACATCATCAGATGGAGTTTAGCGTCCTACCGATAACACCCCCTTTTTGAGGTCGATGCAAGTAACTTATTCTAAGATGCACCGTCACTGCAAATATATCTGTCTGAATGTTAATAGTTATCAGATACCAGCATGATTTACCCCAAATTCGAATATAAGTAGGTAGTTAGTACAATATTAATATATAGATTTTATGGAATGTCTCTTGAGAAAAACCAGAGAATTTCCTGATGAAATAATGGTACATCGAATAACTAAAGAATTACTCGTGTGAAGTATATGTTTATTTCTTGTGTGCAATTTTGGTAATTCCATGCAACAAGAGATCCAAGAAAGCTGAGCTTCTTTTCTGTTATAATTTGTAATTAGAGATGATTGCTAATTTTTCATTTTTATTTATTTATTTATTTATTTTGAACTGAAGAAATTCTTTAGATGAGTCGAGTTCCACTGAAGAAGGAAAAGTGAAATATCTATTGGTTTGCCTCTCAAGTGCAAATAACACATATGGAAATAACCTGTTGGGCTGACTGAGGCAAAATAACAGCATTCGTCATTTACTAAATTTAGTTTAGTAGAGGATAAGACTTGAGACCTATCTTGCAACCTGGTTTGTTTGATGGGGTGATACTGTTGTATTGAGTCTTAGGCAGGAATAACCTGGCTGAGCTCATCTTTCTTCAGATCTACTTTGAATTCATAGATCGTTATACCAAAGTTAAAGAGCCCAGTCTGCCCAACTAATTATTTATCTCCGGAGGAAGAAAGATTTGATACTTTTCCAGGGATAAAAACTCATGAGTTAGAGTTTCACGTCAATCCCCAGGTGAGCTACAAAACGATATAAGGAAATTTAATAAATAAAGATAATTTAGAAAACTTAACTTTGATTTTCAAAAGGAATTAAAACGAGACAAACTGAAAATAAACAGTTAGGCAATGATTTCTGTAATCAATGAGAAACAGTGTCAACCACCTAATAAGCTGATGACTCAAAAAAAGGAGTACTTATTTGTTTTATTGAATTAACCAAATAAGACGTGTTGAATAATAGCTAACCTGAAGATCGAGGACGTGAAACACCGAGTCGTTTGTTTGTTTTTATCCCATTTTATCATTATCTTATTACATTGCGATATATATATATATATATATATATAGTACATGAAAATATTTGTATATATATATATATATGCATATATATATATGTTTGTGACTATAGAGAATACATAATATATATATATATATATATATATATATATATATTGAAGGTGCTCGTCGAGCTGTTTGCATTTCACATACTGCTAATACCCTTGGGAAAGTTATGAAATCAAAAAGTCTTCCTCCAGCTAAAGACAAATTGGGCAACTGGTATAGGAGATGGACAAACTCCGGTTAAAACTGATTTTGCGCGGCATTCTACTCATGTGGAAAGTTTATATATATATATATATATATATATATATATATATATATATATATATATATAAGGGAAACGCAGTTTCTTCCAGGCAGCGGCCACATCGATACTGCTATATGGATGCACTACATGGACGCTAACAAAACGGCTGGAGAAGAAACTAGATGGCAATTACACAAGAATGCTGCGTGCAATCCTGAACAAGTCCTGGCAGCAACACCCCACAAGACACCAACTGTACGGCCACCTGCCCCCTATCACGAAAACTATTCAAGTTAGACGAACCAGACATGCAGGACATTGCTGGAGAAGCAGAGATGAACTCATAAGAGATGTACTCTTATGGATCCCCACACACGGCCGCGCAAAAGCAGGACGACCAGCACGAACGTACATTCAGCAGCTATGTGAGGATACAGGTTGTTGTCCTGAAGACCTACCTAGGGCGATGAACGATAGGGAGGAGTGGCGAGAGAGGGTCAGGGATATCCGTGCTGCCAGCACGATATGATGATGATGATGATATATATAAGGTATTCTTCAATCCAATAAATCCAGAGAAGGGAATAGTTCCGTCAGGACAAATGAATTATTCAAATTTCGAATATTTAAATATTCCTGCTAAAGAGCTCAATATAATTAAATTCATAGAGCAAACATTATTTAAAAAAAAACAATATTTGGTCATATTAGGATAATAAATCTATAATCCTAATGTGACACAATATTGTTTTTTCTTATATATATATATATATATATATATATATATACATTTGCGTGTGTGTGTGTGTGTGTGTGTGTGTGTATCTTTTAAGAACGGGGTCCCTGCTTACAGCAATACCTCAAAACACCGTTATCTTTGCGGATGAAAAAATGAAGGATTTTAACGAAACCACCTCCACGAATAGCGGCGTGGGCCAGTTATTAGGTATTTTTTTTTGGGTTTTATGGCATATCAAACTTTTAGGTTGTTTAATGCCAAATCAATGTTTTACAGATGAACAGTTCTATTTCGAACAAATTAGTTTAGCATAAGTATTCAGTTCAATTGTCAAAAACATATCTATTTCAAGCTATTCTGTTAAGTCAAACAGTTCTATTTCAAACAATTCATTTCGTTTACATTATTAAAGTTTTTTTTTTCTATTTACACACAGTTAAATGTCAAAACAGTTCTCTTTCAAACAGTTCACTTTAGCGTAAGTACAGTTTCAATGTCAATAACAGTTCTATTAAAACAATTCAATTTACCATACAAAAACAGTCCCATTTCAAATAATTCAGTCTAGCATTAGTACGCAGTTTAAATATTAAAACAGTTCTATTTTAAGCAATTCAAGTACGCAGTTTAAATTTCAAAACAGTTCTATTTTAAACAATTCAGTTTAGCATAAGTAGGCAGT
This sequence comes from Sepioteuthis lessoniana, assembly GCA_963585895.1. Taxonomy (NCBI): domain Eukaryota; kingdom Metazoa; phylum Mollusca; class Cephalopoda; order Myopsida; family Loliginidae; genus Sepioteuthis; species Sepioteuthis lessoniana. The sequence continues at coordinate 31,343,872 of OY757922.1, read as the reverse complement.
TTAAATAAAGTACGCTGTTTAAATTTCAAAACAGTTCTATTTCAAGCCATCTACTTTAGCATAAGAGCACAGTTTAATTCTATTTCACTCATAGATAGGACCCTATCAGGTGAAACCACACTGGGCCAAAGTGGATATGGGAGTGATGGCAATGAAGGGGTACTCTGCATTCACCAAAGCTCCAGCATTACTGTTTAGTGTCATATTTAGAACAATCATATATATGGAGTCCTACCTCTCTGAAGAGAAGCAGTCAATGTATTCTACAGCCGACTGGCCAATGTGGCAAGAGGTAGAAAAGTCAATCTATTAAAAAAAAGTGAATGTTTAGATAACTACTAATTAATATTTTTATATTTTTATATGAACGTTATTGAATAATCAAAGTAAGCGTTTTGGAGGCGGGTAAATTATATGATTTTTGGGTAGTTTAATTTTTTGGTGAATCCTTTTGTGATAAAGATTTATTGTCGTAATATACATTAATTTTCTAGAAATGGTTTTGTTTTTGATGACTTTTCCCATTGTTCCCTTATATAGTCAATCTAGCGTCTCAGTTAAACGCATGATTTTTTAAGTGGATCTTGGACCCTGTAGGAGGATCAATGTAAGTTATATGTATTAATTACATCACAAATATTATATATATTGTCTCGTTTAAATATATATATATATATATATATATATATATATATATATATATATATACGATCCGCCTCGGGTTTTATGCTCTCTGGCGAGGGAATTTACGACTGCCACTTGAGCAATCCGGTATCTGGTAGGCAAAAATGTAAACAAACGAAAGCGACTACATAATGCCTTATAAATGCCGAGCTGACGTGGTTCGCTTGTTGGCTGAGCGGTATGATACTAAGTCTAACGCATAGTTTAGCGGGTTTCGATCCCAGCTTCAAGCGTCTGACGTGTCTAACTACACTGAAGAGTTGGGATACAACGAAACAGTCTGCCTGTGGATGACAATATATATATATATATATATATATATATATATATATATATATATATATATATATATATATATATAAAAACTACACTCGTATATATATATATATATATATATATATATCAAGAACTGCAAATAACAGGGTCGCTCGGCAGAGAAAAAAAAAAACGAGATTTCGCAACCACCGGACGTTTACTGTGCAAGAGACCTCCAGAACCTAAACCTTGTGCTACTCTCCGATTGAAACACCCGACAGCTGAAAACTTAGGTTGCTGATAGATAAACGGAGAAAGAAGAGACAAGGCGGAGAGAAGCCAGCAGATTGAGAAAACCTCCTGAGCCCGAACATTGTACCAGACACTCGAGAGCTGAGAACTTGGCTAACTGCTAGATTGTATTCGTGGACGTCAGAGTCACGTCACAGAAATAGATGTTGTAACGGTTGACACATATAATCGAAATCATATACCCGTGGTGTAATTGCTATAGTCGTAGGGAAATGGACAGGGCAACACGAGTTCAAATCCTGGATGAGACTGATTGCATTTCACATAGCACTAATACCCTTGGGAAAGGTGTGAATCCAGTTATTCTCCCTCCAGCTATGGGTAAATAGTAGGACAGACTAGGTTCTTCAGCCTTGGTGAGGCAACTTTGAAGGAAAACTTTGAATTCAAACCTGTTAAACTCCGCTTAAAAATTGACCTTGTGTCATATCCTGCAGGGGCGGAGGGGTTTGTAAATATGTATACCAGAATATATATCTAAGAAAAATATTCACGTTGAATTATGTTCCTTTCTTTTGTCGAGGTCTTGTTTTTTTTTATGTAACCTGCGGTGGTGTTTGACTGACTGGAGAGACTTTAAATACAGCGACTAGCTCACCATCTGAATCAAGGAACATCGTGTGAGCAGAGCATTCGATTCAGGCGACGAAATCCAACTGTTCGGCCAACAAACAGACACGTTCGAAGAGGAGCGGCTAGTTAGAAGATATTGGTTGGTTGCTGTTACAGTGGTGGAGTGAGATTGATTGTGGGGGCCAGGATCGACACCCTCGTGCTTCTGTGTACCCATTTGTTAGCCGTGAGAAATGAACTTCACTTTCTTATTTTTTTAAACCATGTAACTATGTGCAAATTAGTTATATTACATCGGAATACATTATTTATAGAATTGTTTATGTTAAATAAGAATTACTTGTAATTATTCAACAGTATGTAAATAATTAATCATTATTGAAAAGAACTATTAGGGTTTGATTGTTTAGTTTGGGTTTACGGCATATTAACCTTTGTGGATTATTTAATGCCAAATTCATTTTTATACAAATAAACAGTTTTATTTCAAACAATTCAGTTTAGCATAAGTACGCAGTTTAACGTAAGTACACAATTTAATTCTATTTGGCCCATAGATAGGACCCTCCCAGGTGCTAACACTCTGGGTCAGAGTGGACCTGGGAGTGATAGCACGGAAGACGTACTCCGCATTCCCCAAAGCTCTAGCATTACCGGAGCCTCACTATCTGATTGTTTCGTGTTATATCCAGAAACCCTCGTTGGGGGCATCTTACCTCTCTTCATAGATTCAGTCGGTGTATTCTACAGCCCCAGCCGACTGAGCCGAAGAGTGTTGGATAGGATTAATTATAAGCATATAGCTGTGTGCAAACAAATGATTTATATTGAATATAACTATCAATGTTAGTGTGACGCTGGATCCTGGACGGGGTTCATCGTGACATCAAATGTAAGTGGAATAAGTGAAAAACGTAGGGTTATAGTCTTTTGAAACTTTAAAGTACTGAACAAAGATAGTATGACTTTGACAGACTGTTGGCCCGAGCAGGAAAAGGTAATCAGGATTGTTTCTGAGATTTTCATCTATGTTGCAGATTCCAGTGTCACTCGACAAAGACTGACGAATCACTGCAGCCGTTGGAATGCACATCGGTTTGCAAGACCTTCTGAACCAATACCTTGTACCAGCCTCCGAATACTTAAGACTTGTCTCGCTACGTGACTCTTTACAGCTGTGTTTCAGATTTCAGTATCACTTGACTAAGACAGTAATAGGAAGGGTTAAAACCGCTGTATACAACCAATAATATAAACAACATATATAAACAAAAATAAGTTGGTGTGTTTCTCACCAATGTTGACTTTTTTTTTCTTTTTTTCCTTGAAACCTAGTTAGCAGTATATTGTGAGTCATCGTCCCTGTCATCTAGTTGTTAATCTCCAAGGTCTTCCCCATCCCTATTATTTTTGCATCTCAACCCTTATTTCAGACAGCTTTTACTGAAGATCTTGGAATTTCACGAGTACAAAATTCATATTACCTGCCATTAATTGCCCATAACGCGCCCAACCCTGTCTTTTTTTACCCCATTAGATTAGGAATCCTCTCCCACTTAGGGGGTAGGCCCGGCTTGTTTTCGGACACTGGAAAACAGTCGGCTTTCACTTCGTAGACGGGGGGATGGGAGGGAAACCTAACAGGGAATTTTTTCCTGTTTCGTCTTTTGGATATTTCAGGGTTTTTCTCCCATCCCCATCATATAACATTTTTGTAAATAAACCATATATTGTTAATAAAATCATTCATTCCATTCGGGGTTTTTAAGTAGGTTTTTTCAAAGAGCAAATGTGGTATTTTGGTGTTTACAGCGTGATTGGTGATGGATGATTGTCTATATATTGTACTGTTGAATGGGTCGGCGAATGCAGCTAGCGAGGCTCCCTTAGAATTTATCGAAATATGTAACCGTCTCCTTCCCCTCCCCCATAAAATTTTAAGGCTTCATGCTTTCCTTAAAGTAAATTTGAGGAAATAGTGTTGTCTTTGCTTTTCGCGTTGGAGAACTATTTTGATGCAACCATTGATCGTCGACCAATTCATCACCTCAGTGACTTCAAACAACCTTCTCACCTACTGCGATCAAAATACTACGTGAGCAGATTGTCGAGAAGAACTTCGACGCCATCAACCTAAACAGAACCGTGCCTAACCGCGCCACACCAGAAGAGAGTAGCGGTCATCAAACAACTACATTATTTGCTCGCAAATTCACTTCGATCAACCAAAGAAGTTTACTTCAGAAAGCTATACTTACAACTAGTCAACTGTGTGCAAACGTAGGATTAATATTAAATTGAATCGGTTGTGTTAGATAGGAATACTTGAAACTACTTATTTGTCTGCAAACGAATGATAACTATTAAATAGAATTACAGTGTAACCCTGATATAAGAGAAACCGGATATAAGATATATATATATGTTGATACATGAAGACTTTATAATTCCCTTGGCCAACGTGGTACGCTTGTTGGCCGAGCGGTCTGATATTAAAAGTAAAGTTGGATGGGTTTCGATCCTGGCTTCAAGCGTCCTACGTGTCTAACCACACTGAAGAGTTCTGACAGAACGAAACAGTCTGTCTCAGGATGACAATATATATATATATATATATATATATATATATATATATATATATATATATATATGTGTGTGTGTGTGTGTGTGTGTGTGTGTGTGTGTGTGTGTGTATGTATATTTACAAGAGGTGTCCGTTGTGTGTTGTTTACCGTAGGAAATGAACTCTGGGACCAGGGTTCATTTCCTAGAGCGCTCATATCTTTGGGAAAGGAATGAATCCGACTGTTCTCCTTCCAGCTATGGGTTAATAGTAGAGTAGACTGAGCTCTTTAACTTTGGTATGGCAACCAGTCTTGGAAAAGGAAATCTCTGGATTCAAATCTGTTAAAAATTGACCTCGTACATAGATAGATAGATAGAAACAAGATTTTTGGAATTAGATAGTCTACAAGAGTTGATATGCCGTAAAACACGTACCAACCAGCCATCCAAATGACAATACGTTTATTCGGGATTTCCAACATATTTGACAATATATGTGGTATAATAAGAATACTGGCAGTTGTGGGTTTCCATATTTTTTGTTAATTATTAATAGATAACTTTATCCATACCGGCTTCACGTCAATGATTATCTATATTGGCCTATGTAACACCTTTTTATGACTTTCTTTTCTGGTCAGTTTTGACGCTGCCTCATAGGAGTGGTTTCAGTTGCCATTAACTAAGCTGAGCTTATTTTATATAATGCCTTGTTGCATGTCACTGGATGAGGGTCATTTGGGGTCAATGCCTATAAGTCTTCAAGAAGGCAAAAGATATTTGCAGGTGAAGGTTCACGGGGTTACGCTCCATTATATATATATATATATACATATATATAGTCATCCAATGGCAGATCTGTTTCATTCTATCAGAACTCTTCAGTGTGGCTCGACAGGCTAGATTCCTGAAGCTGGGATCAAAACCCGTTTGACAAGATTCTACCACTCAGCCACGAGGAAACAAGTCTAAGTGAGGGAAATTTAAACGGTAATGAATCACATTTGTTGTTGTTTACATATATCCATATAGCTTAACGGCAACCGAGAGCTCGATTCATATGAAGGGCTTTGCATTACGCTAATATATATATATATATATATATATATATATAGCTAATTGATAGGATTTTCACGGGAAAAGACAGATCCTCCAGGCAGTTGGGTTTCAAAAACCGAATGGGATAGGTTGCATTACGGCCAGTCCCAATCAGGGGCCAATAATCTGGGGGAGCGATGGTAATTTTGAGTTGGACGGAAGAATTTTTCTTCTGGCTGAGATGTCGGCTTAACATGTCAAACCTCAACTTAGTGCTCGGTATGGAAAAAACAAAACTGAATAAAGCGGATGACTACAAATTTGATAACATATTTGTCAACCTTTTCCGTCATCTATGTAAAAACACTGACCAGTCGGCTGGGGCTGTAGAAAATACCAACAACTTCTCTGTCCTGGTTTGGTTTGGTTTGGTTTGTTGGGTTTTATGGCATATCAACCTTTGTTGGTTATTTAACGCCAAATCCATTTTTATGTAAATAATCAATTCAATTTAAAACTATTCAGTTTTGCAAACGCACGCAGTTACTGCTGGAGAAGCAGGGACGAACTCATAAGTGATGTACTCTTATGGACCCCCACACATGGCCGTGCAAAAGCAGGACGACCAGCTCGAACATACATTCAGCAGCTATGTGAGGATACGGGATGTTGTCCTGAAGACCTACCTAGGGCGATGAACGATAGGGAGGAGTGGCGAGAGAGGGTCAGGGATATCCGTGCTACCAGCGCGATATGATGATGATGACATTTTAATTGTAAAAAACATTTCTATTTCGAGCTATTCAGTTTAGTCAAGCAATTCTACTTCAGCTAATTCAGTTTAGTATAAGTACAGATTTTGTTTACACACAGTTTAATGTCAGAACAGTTCTATGTTAAAAAATTCAGTTTAGTGTAAATACAGTTTCAATGTCAAAAAACAGTTCTATTTGAAATAATTCAGTTTAGCACAAGCACGCAGTTCAAATGTAATCACGGTTCAAGTGTCAAAAACATTTCTATTTCAAGATATTCAGTTTAGCATAAGTAGGCCGTTAGTTCTATTTAACCCATAGATAGGGCCCTATCAGGTGCTACCACGCCGGGCCAGAGTGGACCTGAGAGCAATGGCAATGAAGGAGTGCTCCGTATTCCCCAAGGTCCAAGCGTTACTGGAACCTCACCATCAGGCTGTTTAGTGTCATGTCCAGGATACTCGTTGGGGGGGGTCTTACCCCTCTGCAGAGGTGAAGTCAGTGTATTCTACAGCCCCACCTGACTGGGCAATTCTCTATCCTCATTTTGACATAAAAATAATCGATGGTGAGGTTACAGTAATGCTGGAGGTTTGGGGAATGCAGAGTATCCTTTCATTGCCATCACTTCCCAGTCCACACTGGCCCGGAGTGGTAGCACTGATTAGGTCCTTTCTATGGGTCAAATAAAACTAAACTGTGTACTTATGCTAAACGGAACTGTTTGAAATAGAACTTTTTAAACATTTAAATGAACTGTTTTGACATTCAACTGCTTGTAAACAAAAACTATACTTATACTAAAATGCGTTGTTCGAAATTTAATTCGGCATTAAATAACCCGAAAAGGGTTGATATGCCGTAAAACAAAACAAACAAATAACGATGTAAAAACGACGATGATCGGCTTTTGAACACTGTCCGACATGTCAACGCAGCACATAGACAGTCAGTCATATGATTGATTAATTTTAACGGCATTAAAACCCGTCTACCGTTATTTTATGCCAAGAGGTTGGGGAACCGCGTACATTGCGTGTTTATATTTTCATTTTTGAATAGTTGTTACTTGATATTTTGTTCTTTGTGTGTGTGTGTGTGTGTGTGTTGGCACATAATGATATGATATCAAGTATTTCAATATAATACAAATAATTTGTGTGTTTTATTTTTATTTGTTGGCACGTGCATATGATATCAAGTATTTCAATATAATATAAATAACTTGTGTGCGTGCTTTTTTTTGTTTGTTGGCACATAGTGATATGATATCAAGTATTTCAATATAATACAAATAATTTGCACACAGTTGTATTAAATTGTTTCAATTGATTATTTCTATTTAATTTCCACACAGTTACATTATTGCTATTTGATAATCTGATTCCCGCAGTTATATGATTATATCTATTTAATTTCCTCACAGTTACATGATTATTTTGTTCTATTTTCACAATGATATAATTATCTCTATTTGATTTCCACACTGTTATATGATTTAATGTAAAAGTAAACTATTAAAGTTTCAAGTAATTATTCTTAATACAAGCAGTTCATAATTATATGCCGTTTGGCCAAATGAGTAGAGCGTTCGAAAATGGTCCGGGAGACCGGGGTTCAATCCCAGATCGAGTCATATCAAAGACTTGATGCCGCCTTGCTTAACACTCAGCATTGTAAAATAAGAATCAAGGGTAATGTGGAGCAATCTAAGGAAAGGAGTAGCACCCTCCCCTACATCTCGGTGTAGTAGCTATTGAAAAGGGAGCCATCGGGTCACCCTCAACTATGGTCACCAGCTTTACATGTATTAGGTAATCCTGAAGAACGTGAATAATTTTTTAAACATTTATTTGATTTATAGGATCCTAAAAAGTACTGTCAGTCTGGATCAGAGTGGACCTGGGAGTAATGACAACTGGAACTTGAGGCAGTTTAGTCTCATACCCAAAATACATCAATTTTCGCACAAAGCTTCATTTTTTTTAAACAAATTGTTTAAGAAACGGGTTAAAAATGATCGGTGTAATCGGAACTGAGGAAATTCTGCAAAAACAACAAAAAAAATTATTTTTCGGATATTATATTAAAAATATCGATTGCAGCTGTAGATTCAGGAAGGATGCTATGTTCAGGCGATAACTTCAGGGACACACACACACACACACACATATATATATATATATATATATATATTCTAAGTTGACCGAAAAGATTTGCAATATTTTGATGCGTGCTAGTTTGCGGAGCCTATATCATAAGACCAAAGGAGTTCAAACCGTGGCAGCAACCAGCTGTGGATGTTAGTATCGTGGTAGTCAGTACGCTGACACGTTGTGCATTATTTTACTCTGAGTGTGATTTGAAAGCTGCCGAGATGAACGTGCAACGTACTCTAATTCGTTAACATATGCTGTACGAGTTAGAACTAGACAATAACATCACGAAAACAACCAAAAAGATTTTCTGTGTGAAAGGTAAAGATGCAGGTGATCGCAATATAATAATCAGCAAAGCTTTTTGCTTAGATGTATTACACTGCCACACAAATGGGACACCCATTGAGACTCGAACTCACTCGTGTAGTTTGTGTTGTGGCCCCGGAAAGGGTCACTAATGAAAACACAAACGCGGATATTAGATAACAGATTATATTAGACAAGAAAGATAGAGTTACATAGAAAATGTAAGAAGTCTCGTTTTGTTCGGATAACACCGATATTGATCTGCCTTGTGGCAGCAAAATCTCTAGTACTAATAACGGTGAGAAGAGTCCATTATGGTAAGATGGGTAAGGCTCCTACAACAGTTTGTTAGTTTAGCGACGACAATATAGTAACCAGATGGCTAACGAAATTTGGCTCGGGTTACAAGTACATCGACTATCTGGTTAGATCAGATAGGCCGAAAAAACGAGAATTTTACGTCCATGCACTGAGTCATTGAGCAAAATTCAGCAAGTACCATTCAGAGAGTACCAAGAGAACTCAACATTTCTTTCTCCATTGCAGTGGCTGCCTTCCTGACCATGACAAAAGCCGCGGAATTGTGCCTCAAGTCACCAAAATATTAAAAAAAACTTTTTACTCACTCTTACATATATAAGATAAGTCGCCGTGGTGTAGTGGTTAACGTGCTGGACTACAGCATCATAGTAAGCGAGTTCGAAATCCAGTCACGCTACCACGTTTATTTACTGACTAATATCCTTTGGAAAGGTATGAACCCTTTCTTCCCACCTATTTATGGGTTGAATAGTACAACTATTGCTCTTTGACGAGGGTATGTTTGGCATTAAATAGCCTACGAAGGTTGATATGCCGTTAAAACAAAAGCAGTATATATAGGCTGTATATAAATAGTATATATATATATACCCATGGGATCCACGTGACTGCTAATAACTCTACTAATAATAGTGTTGTGTTCTTTTTTGTTTCTGATTTGAAAATAGTATACTATAACAACTATTAATCCTCGATTACAATGCCTTAGACAAGACAGGAAGAAATGTTGGAGACAAAATTAGTCAAAATTGATTTGAAAATAGTATACTATAACAACTATTAATCCTCGATTACAATGCCTCAGAAAAGACAGGTAGAAATGTTGGAGACAAAATCAGTCAAAATTGTCTCAAAATAGATGCAACCAATTAATATGATAATGATTAATTACTGAGACAAGAAACTCAAAACAAAATTGCGTGTCCTGGAAGCTGATATAATAACAATAAAAAACAGATTTGATGTCTTTAACTCAAAGGATCCTTTTTTTACACGGCGTGTTCCAAATGACCGCCATTGCGCTTGTCTTCGTAACAAATGGTTATCTTATTAATGGGTTGCATTTATTTTGAGACACCCTGTATATAAAAAAAGAAAGTTGGAAACCTTTGTCGAGGGCGACCCGAGGCTCTTTTTTCATTAGCTACTACACCATGAGCGTCTCTCTCTCTCTATATATATATATATATATATATGTGAGTGAAATCAACTGATTTTTTATTAATGTAAAGTTGGCGACCATAGTCAAGGGCTACCCGAACTCTACCTTTTCCTAAGCTATTACACCGAGGTGAAGACGAGGGCGCTTCTCATTTCTCTAGATTACTCCACTTTACCCTTGATCTCTCCCTTTATAATGCTGAGTGTTAAGCAAGCAGGAATCAAGTACCATTTTTTAGTCTTTGGTATGACTAGATCAGGGATAGATAAATATATAATCCCGAAATTTGATGAATGTATTTTTTGAAGTTTTGTAAGAAGTCTTCATTTGCTGAACAGTAAATTGGCATTTGAATGTACATGAGCTGAATTCTAGAATTTATGTATGTTATCAGATATAGGTTTAATTGGCGCATTGATAACTATATGAATATATGCAAGCCAGTCATAGAGAGTGTGGGAGATATATGCTTCTGTCATGGACGTGAGGGCAGGGTCATTGTATTCTGTCATTTGAAATACTGACTACTTGGGGGTGGGCATGCGTTCGCACGGGGATGTTTCCATTTTTCTGTGATTATTGGCCTGAACGAGTATCCTGACGATTATGGCTGTGAAGATTGTTTTGTGCGATTGTCAGGGCGTCTGGCGTCTGGCGTCTTCCAGCGTACTGCATATAATGAGTTTTTACCAGCCAATGAATATATATTATATTATAGAGATTTCTGGATGTCTGTATGCGAGCATATTAGGTCAAGAAAAGTTCCTGGTTACTGGTAGTATGCAAACCAGTGCAATCTGTCTTTTTTTTACTGGGTAAGGAGCGGGATATCCCCAATAATCGGTTTTATTGTTATGAAGATAAAATTACATGGCATACTGGGTGCGGTAGTGGAATTAGGAATATTCTAGTTTAATAATAAACGAGTCTGTTAAAAAACAAGATTAATTTTGATTTTAAAAAAATAAACAAGATATGAAAATTGACACAAAACAGTAGATTACTCAACATGGCCACATTTTTTCAATTATTGTATCAAGATGCCTTCTAAATGATTTGCATGCTTTCAAAATAAATTCTTCAGATATTTTATTCTATTACTTCTCAGTAGCAGTCTTAAGCGAACCAATATTTGGATGGGAAGTTACATTTGTTTCGATTTCTAAAAAGCCCCATATAAAGTAATCAAGGGGGTTATGGTCTGGGCTTAAATCTTGTTTGATTGCTGTCCTCACAGTTTTCTTGTAGACTTTCAATTCATCAGTGTGCTTTCTTATTGACGTTATGGTTTCCTTTTTAATCGCCCTAGCGACAGCATTTAAAAAGGCTCCCTTTTTTTTTTTGTTCACTCGTCCATTCTTCCTTTTCCTCCAAAAGCTCTTTTTCTGAATTTTTTTTGTTTTTGTTTTTTGTATACAGTAAACAAAGAAACTTTAGGTTGGTTCTGGCGTTAAGCAAATCATAGATGCTTTGTCGTTTTTTTTCCTTGCTCACTCATATTAGTCTGAATTTTAATTTTTTAAAATGCTTGAATAATAGAGCTAATCGTGAAAATTTAAGTAGCTAAAATAATAACAAAAATAATAAACAAAAACTTCAGATTCTCGAAGCACTACATATTAGAAACCTGCAACCAACACTCAATAGAATTAATTTTCGAACCAGTGCTAATGTACTTTAATGTCTTTAGCTCCTGGCACTAATTATAGAATTACATTTAAAAGCAAACGCCATAATCTTCAACGGCAAAGACGCCCTTACACAGTAGTAATATGCTAAAACGAAAATTACATCACTTTTGTAATAGATCCTCCCCTGATGATGGCCCAAAGTCGGGCAGAAAGTACTAGGGATACATACAACTATGGCCAATACATAAATCAATTCCCCCCGAATACGATAAAAGTAATACAGGAATTCGAGCGGATCCAGAAGAAAATATGTAGGCATAAAATGTCTATTATGTTTAATGAAATTTGCATTATCGAAGAAATGCTGTCTAAATATACATATATATATGACTTGTAAGTCAATGTTTTGTTGGTAAAAAGTATTCCTCACTAACGTTTCTAACTCTATTCAATATCAATGATTTGTTTGCATAAAGAAAGGTAGTTCGAAGTATTGCTATGTCATTCCAGTAATTTAATGTTTGCACACAGTCAAATGCTTTCAAGTATTCCTATCTAAGACGAATGATTCTGTTAAGAATTATTTTTTGGTCTGAATACACTTTAATTACTTCACATATCGCTATTTAGCAGCAATAGCTTTTATTTTGCCTGCAGTTAAATGATCTGTCATCTGTTTGCACCCAGTTATATGATCAAACAGTTTTATTTCTTCCATAGATAGTATACTATAAGGTATTACCATTCCGGGTCAAAGTGGACCTATAAGTAATGGCAATGAAGGTACTTCCTATTCCTAAAAGCTCCAGGATTGGAGCCTCACTTTCACATAGTTTAGAATCATAGAATCATGGGCCTAAAAATTTAATTTGAAATTCGGCGTATTTCACTAGCAAATTGATTATTTGAGGTAATTTTTTCACCAATGGGCTACTCCTCGGTATAGTGGCGATTGAAAACAGAACCTTCGGGTCTCCTCGACAAAAGTCACTAACTTTACTTTCTTATTATAACTATCATTTTCAACCATCCATATAGTCAGCAGGGCTTAGAATACACTGATTGCATCCCCTGGAGAGGAGTAAGACTCCTCTCAAAAGGGTTGTCTTAAATATGATTCTAATCTGCATCTACTTGTGAGGGTCCAATCCTTGATCTCTGAGGAGTGTGGAGTACATCTTCATTGGCATTACTCACAGGTCCACACTCACACAGAGTAGTAGTTCTATCTAGGATCCCATCAATGGGTCAAATCGATCTGTTTGAAGATTATAACAATTGTGTAGGAATACGTGAAAATATATAACTGTGCAAACAAGTGAATATCATTGGTAATAAACATAGTTATTAGTATTATATAGAAACACTTGAAACCATTTAAATCATTTGTATTGAGAGTAGTCACTTGAAGCTATAATTGTTTACTAAGGATCATTATTATACTCCTTACGGCTTTTCCAAGCCAGTGTTAGCTGATTGTCTTTTTGTAACATATTGACCTCCGACCCGGCCAAGCAGTCAGATGAGAAATGGACCTGTGTAAATAACAGGTGCATCCGGTCGAAGATATCGGGGGATAACCTCGACCGTCGACGGGTTGAATTGAGTGCGAATAGTGACGTCACAGGAAGCATGTGGACGTCAAACAAATTTATAACCCCGGTTCGACAGGAAGTCAGAGCAGTTGGAGAGAAGATGCTGGAATGAGAACCATGTCCAAGCAGAGGCAGGGCCCCCAGGCCCCCGGTTGAGCTGCCCAGGAGAATGGGAAAGAAATGCTGCTGTAGCCAGAAGAGTTGGGGGGGGGTCAATATGTTGCAGTTCTGTTCAGTCTCCAACTCACCTCTCACACATAAAACCTTTCGTAACCCTTTCGAACTCATTCGAATAATGTGAGAGGTATATTTTTCTAAAGAACTGTGTCCTCTTGTCCTTATTGTGTTGAATATGTTTTTGTATATGAGTATGTTACATATTACTGGAGTCTGAGTCTACTCAGATCTCCAGAACTTATTTCAGTGTTCAGGTTTATCTCAATAATGCTGTAGCTTGGATGGTTTCGGCTCATCCTCTTATTTCCAACACTTCCAGCTTCTTCTCTAAGCCTTTGGGGACAGTTCCAAACATTACTATAACAACTGGTATCAATGTCACTCTCACATGTTCCACAGATTTATCGAACAAGGTCCAAGTACTTTTCGCTTTCTTTGATTTTCCCTCTGTGGTCTGCTGTGACGGCAAAGTAAACTTTACGACAAGTTCTCTATCTATTTATTTATTGTCTATTTTATCATTTACTCTATGTCCTCTTGGCGGGATTAGATGATCTGGTTGGATCTCAGTATCCTAGAGAATTTTATGCGCTTATTTTCCAGGACGGATTCTTGTTAGTGTATTTACCATTTGGTGGTATGATCGATTTTTAATTTCTTGCACAATTCCTTGAGGATCACCTTCCCCACCCAATCGTGTTTAGTTTTTGCGCTAGTTTGTTACATTGGTCGTGGTTATCTTTCGATGGACCCCTTCACATGGCCGAGCAGAGTCAGGGCGACCAGCTCGCACCTCAGCGAGGATACGGAGTGTAGCCCTGAGGACCTGCCAAAATCGATGAACGATAGGGAGGGGTGGCGAGAGAGGACCAGTGATATACCGTGCTGGTCCTATTTACCAACCCCTCCGCTCAAGCAGGATATGACACAAGGTCAAATTTTTAAGCGGAGTTTAACAGGTTTGAATTCAGAGTTTTCCTTCTAGACTAGTTGCCTCACCAAGGCTGAAGAACCCAGTCTGTCCTACTGTTTACCCATAGCTGGAGAGAGAACAATTGGATTCATACCTTTCCCAAGGGTATTAGTGCAATGTGAAATGCAATCAGTCTCGTCCAGAATTTGAACTCGTGTCACCCTGTCAATTTCCTACGACGATAACCATTACACCACGGGCACCCATAATATATATACCGTGCTGATGGCACGAAAAGATGATGATGATGATGATGATGATGATGATGATGATTGTTATATTGGCTAATAATACGATTAATGGCTTCGTCTTCATCTTCATATAACCTACACTAGTCATTCTTTTGAGTATCTACAAGTTTCAGTTTTATATCATTGGTTTTTATGGCGTTGTTTTATACTACCCTTTGAAGAGATTCAATTTTTCTTTTAACGTTTCTCTTTCTATGACGTTTTTGTATCATCTTGAATGTTCCAAATTCAAAAATAGCAAGGTGTGACTCCTTTAATCAGATATGAAAGAACTTATTTTGAAAGCATACAATTTCCAAGTACTCATCGAAGCACAACAGACAGACAGACAGACAGAAAGGCCTACTGTTATACATAGAAAAGGTGAAGAATAGACTTCTGCTGCTGTTGCCACAAAGGGCTCTGAAACCGACTTCCGAACAACGCAACTCGACTCGACTCGTCTCGACTCGACGGCCTACTCTCGAATTCAAATCTATCTTTTCTTATATGATCTATTAATTATCTCATTTAGCTAATGCTATAAAGACACGTCATCTTCTTAATTATTGCACCATTCTATCATGAATCATTCACACGTGTCTTGAATTTTCATTGTCTTTTATTTATTTTCCATCAAACTTATGTCACGACATGAATCCATTTTATTTACATTTTGAGTTTCAGGAGCCCACAACGTTATTTTAACTGGAGCTGATATCTTGGTCGACACCTGTGCTCGTGTATGACTTTTCCAATTCGACTTATATTTCCATTCAAAGATTTCTAACCGATCTTCAATCTTTTCAAACTAAATAATAAAATAGCTGATATATTTAATTACAAAATGAAATTAATATAATCTATTACCACCCGAATTATTTTTCATTTCATTGCATATGCAGGTCTTCTCGTGGGAGATTTCGCCAGTTTGTGTTTTTTTATAATGATGATGATTATGATGATGATTCTTTTTCCTCTTCTTCTTCCTTGAGAGTTTTTCACATCAGCGTTACCTGATGGTCAGAGGTCCCCACGGACTTTCTCGAAATCTATGTATGGCACTAGACCTTGCTGTCTAGTTCAAGTCATAACCCGGCATACGTGCCCGGACCCAGATTTGGGTTCGTGAAACAGCTTGCCTCATCAGGCTCACATTGCACCAAGTGAGCCGATGATCAGCATTGACCAGCAGGGTTCGAGTCTCGGCTCGTTCCCGACCTTCCCATCCCCTTTATCCCCACTTTAATCGGCCTTCGGGCTTTTGACCATGTGTCAAGTCGTGTCTGGTGGGAGGCAGCGACAAATAAACAGCGTTACCTGAGGGTCTTTCACTGGAGTTTGAGTGACAGCAAGTCTTTTCAAGTCTTCGGGACTCTACTCAGTAGTCAGGCCGATCTCAATAATGCAGTAGTATGGATGGTCTCCACTCATCCTTTAATTTCCTAATCCTCCAGTCCCTTTAATAATCCTTTGGTAACTGTACCAAGAGCACCAATTACTATTAGTATAGTTCTTACTTTCATGTTCCACAGTTTCTTAAATTCCCTAGCAAGGTCCTTATCCTTCTTTCGCTTTCTTTCCGTTTTACTCTGTGGTTGGGCGGGACCGCAAAGTTCACAATTTTGCAAGCGCTCCTGTATTTGTGTGTTGATTATTATAAAGTCTCGTCGTCCGGCTGAAATCAAGTGATCCATTTGTATGTCAAAATCCCATATTGTTGCTTTCACGTGATTGGTTATTATAGCATTGTTTTGCGCTGCGATCAGGAGAGATTCAGTTTCTTTCTTAAGGGTTCTCTATCTTAGCCACGTCCATGATTTCTCGTGCGTTTGCAAGCTTTTCACACCTGCGTTAGCAGATCGTTTTTTTTCTGAAGTCAAAGTGACCGCAAGTTGCCGCAAATCTCCAGGACTCTTCTCAGTATTTTGGCCGGTCTTAATGCTGGGATTTGGATGGTCTCGGCACGTTCTCCGTGTTCCTCCTTTTCCTCTCTCACCAAGTTTTTGGGGACCGTTCCGAGTGCACTAGTAATAATTAGTATAACCGTCACTTTCGTATTCTATAACCCTTTAATTCTCTAGCAAGATCCAAGTACATGTCTCTTTTGTCGTTTTATTTGAGTTTCACTCCTTGGTTCATCGGGATAGCAAAGGCCACTAATCGGCAGGTTCTCGCTTTTGTTTTTTGTTATCACTGTGACACGATGTCCAGTTAAATACTTAACTGACATGAAAAATTAAAATTTATGAAATTTATGAAAATTAATATGTATATATCTCAAAAACAAAAAGATCCTTAAAATAAGTATCTTTTTGTTCAAGGCTTAAATTGACCTAAAAAGCTGGTTGATTCTTCCTAAAGGTCAGTTAAGTGCGAAACAATATTTTTGATTTTATGGGTCAACGAATTCATTTAATTTTTCGGTTGTCATCTAACTCCGTCGATCATAACGATGAAACGGGTCATTTCGTAAAACATATTTTTCTAGTCCTTATCTTAAAGGTCAAAGACAAAAGGGAGATTTAATTTTGCTCCACCCTAAATATAGGTGAGCTGGGCATGGCTCATCCAGTCAGGTGAGGCTGAGAATTTTTAGTTCAACTACATTACTCTAAACCTGTTCCCATTGGTCAAAGCATCTAAAAAAGGTTTTCTCTATACCTGTAAGATATAATCTTGAACTAGGATTGGCTGAACAATAGGAACTACACTCCTAATTGTCTCTTATTGGACAACCAATTTGAAACTTTTTAGTCTAGATATTGATCTATAAAAACAGGATGGTAAAACGAATCATCAGAAGCATCCTTCCATTCTAGAACCAAGGCACTCCGAACAACCTTCAGACTTTACAAGAATTCAAAGTCCCAGACTTTAGAGACATTAGTGTCATACTATCCGCACCTCATCGTCACTCTTCCTCTCTCGATATTCTTTCTTCTTCTTTTTGCCAGGAAAGCAACCATTATTTGCTTGTTATTTATTGTCTCACAAACGTGTTCCCATAAAAACCATCTTTTTTATTTGTTAACAACGGATTTTCTCTATTCTTTGAGTTGCTTGACAATCTAGCCACTCATATTACCAGACCGCCAGAAGAAGATCCGGCAGAATCGTGTCAACCCCACTTCGTGGACCTTTCAAATACAGCGTGGGCACGGAAGGATTTGACAGTCGGGAGGAAATGTGGTTGACACGAACACAACAGCCACAAGTACTGCGACTAGTAGTCACACCACAATGGGCTCCGGGTTAGTAAATATGGATACTGAAAATTATTTGCTTGCTTGCAAATTATATATATTGTTCGGTTGGGTTAGTTTCTTTGTTTAATAGCATATGAACCTTCGTGGGTTATTTAATGCCAAAACCATCTTAGTTAAATAAGAACAGTAATAGTGCTGTGAGGATAAATAGTTCAATACCTTTGGCAATGGTAACAATTTGAAAGTGAATCTGAATGAAAGTGAATGCACGAGTTGAGTTCGAACTCGCTTACTTCGAGACCGCAATTTAGCACGCAAGTTATTACGTCACGGACACTCCACTGGAAACCGTCAAACTATGTGCAAATCAAGAAACCATATAACAAATGATTATAATTATTATATAGTTATATGTGCGAATCCAAGAAACCATATAACAAATGATTATAATTATTATATAGTTATTTTAAACGATATAATTATGCATAAATTATTAGCGCTAGATTTAGAGAGCGACCAGAAGGCTACCTTTTCAATAGCTACTAGACCGAGTTGTAGAGGAGGGCGTTACACCTTCCTTGGGATTGTTCCACTTTACCCTTGATACGCACCTAATATTGCTGAGTGTTAAGTAAGGAGAAATCAAGTACCACTTTTAAAGTCTTTGGTATGACGTGACCTGAGATTGAACCCAGGTCTCCCGGACTCTACACCCTGGGCCAATGAGCCGGTTAAGAAAGGAATACTTACAAAAAATCATGTATAAACATGGACAAAGGTTGGACGACCAGCTAAAAACTATCTACAACAGCTTTATACTGTATGTAAAGAAATAATTTTGGACAAAAATTGCAATTAAAAGATTTACAATTGACCATTGAAAAAATGGTTATCATAAGAAATGAATCAAATTTCAGAAGGAATGTGGAGTACCTCTTTATTGCCATCAATCCCAGGTCCACTGTGGCCCGGAGTGGTAGCCCCAGATAGGGTCCTACGTCTAGGTCAAATAGAACTAAACTTTGTATTTACGCTAAACTGAATTGCTTGAAATAGAACTGTTTTGACATTTAAACTGGGTACTTATGCTAAAATGGACTGTTTTGAAATTTAATTTTGTGTAAATAAATGAATATGTTTATTTGAATTGTTCGTGATTCGTAGCAATACTTGAAACCATTAAACTTTATTGACTAAACTGAATAGTTTGGAATAAAACTGTTTTTGACATTTAAACCGTGTACTTTGGGTACACTGAATTGTTTGTAATAGAACTTTTTTTTATATTTAGCTGTGTGAAAATAAAAGACTTTATTTATGCTAAACTGAATTGTTTGAAATAGAACTGTTTTTACATTTTGATGTGTGAAAACAAAAAAATGTTCTTATGCTAAACTGAATTCTTTGAAACGCCCCCAGACACAACAAAATCTCTAAAATTAGTGCGAACGAATTGGATAAAACAACCTCAAAACAACCCAAAGCAATTCCACGCGAAGCAGAGATAGACAACATCCGTAAACTTTAAATTTATTTGGAGGTGCCTGTGGTGTAATGGTTATCGTCGTAGGAAATGGACACGGTGACACGAGTTCAAATCCTGGACGAGACTGATTATATTTCATATACCCTTGGGAAAGGTATGAATCCAATTATTCTCCCTCCAGCTATTGGTAAATAGTAGGGCAGACTAGGTTCTTCAGCGTTGGTGAGGCAACTAGTCAAGGAGAAGGAAAACTCTGATTCAAACCTGTTAAACTCCGCTTAAAAAAATCGACCTTGTGTCATATCTTGCCTGAGCGGAGGGGTTTGGTAAATATGAGTAAACTTTAAATTTATTTTCAAACCCACCACACAATAAAACCCTCTCCTGTCTAAAATAAAAGTATCGCTTAAATAACAGGAACACATAATGATTAAAATTGTTTCTAACAACGAAAATTTAACAGTAACAAATTACGAAACGACAAAAATAAGAAAAAAAAATAATTCTATGAATTGCTATTAATTACCCAAATACACTCGAATTACCTCCATCCACAACAAAATCGATAAAATTATTTCATTTAAAATATACTTAATACAACATGACTAAAAAACATTAAATAAAAAACTATCATTAAAAATAAATATGACAACACATCAACGTCACGGACGCTGATGCTGCTGTTGCTACATAATACCTTAAAACGATGTTCGCTTGTTGGCCGAGCGGTCTGAGATTAAGTCTAACGTAACGTTGGACGGGTTTCGATCCCAGCTTCTAGCGTCTTGCGTGTCTGGCCACACCGAAGAGTTCAGATAGAACGAAACAGTCTGTCTGTAGATGACTATATATATATATATTCGCACACCATGCATTATCGTAGCCTAGAGAGAAAAAAATGAATAAATAAACCCCTCATTGTCCCCAATGTTAACTTAAAAAATTGTGTCAGTATATGATTTAAGTCCGGGTAGAGACAAAAAATAATGATTGTTCATTCCGTCGAAATGATAGGTTGCCAACTTTTCGCTCTCTTAATCCCCAGCCATCTAGAAGCCTTTTCTGTGGTGTCTATGATTACCCAGTTTGATGTCCTATTATCCCTACAAACCAACCCCGACCTGGTTAAGGCTTTACATAGCGACTGACCCTTGAATCCCCGGCAGCTAATTTCAATTGGATTTCAGTGAGCCCGCCATCCTTTCATCATTCACTTCTCAAGTTCCTCATATTTAGTGAGCTTCCTTTTGTGGGACATTGGCCTAGGGGTTAGAGTGTTCGCCAATGGCCCGGGAGACCTGGGTTCAATCCCAGGTCGAGTCATACCAAAGACTCAAAAAATGGTACTTGATGCTTCCTTGCTTAACACTCAGCATTATAAGGTACGGATCAACGGTAAAGTAGAGCAATCCAGGAAAGGAGTAGCGCCCTCCCCTACACATTGGTGTAGTAGCTATCGAAAAGGGAGCCTTTGGGTTACCCTCGACTATGGTCACCAACTTTACTTTTTTTTACCTTTTGTGGGACTCTGCGATGTTTTCCTTCCTCGATGCCGTCAACTCCCACATGAACACTCGCTTCGTCGTATTCGAGACAAGAATCATGTCTGGCCGAAGTTGTGTTCGAACAATATGATCAGGGAATTTCACCTGATCATCCAAATCAACAAATAACTCCCTCTCGCCTTAACAACATTGATTCTCCTTCTGAGAGGCTTGAATGCGCTAGTTCGAAGACATTTGTTAGATACCCCCACAATTTCTCTCAGCACTTGATTATGACACCAGCGATAGCGTCCATTGCCAATGCCCTAAGGCGGCTACTGAGTATGTGTTTAAGCGATTATCTCTTTTCACACAGAAGGAATTGTGGAGTGTCAGCGCCCTCCCCTCCAGTATGAAGATTTTCTGGTCTCGGTAATGTATCATAAACAGCCTGAATGAGGAATCGTATCTGGACGAAGTTTGAACCACAAATGTCTGACCAGCTAAATTTCCTTTTTGAAATACCATCCCATTGAGTCTAAGCAACCATTTTGTCAAATTTTAATTATTCTACACCAGTTTTCACCTCATTCTGGAGGAGTTGTCGATATTCTTCCCCCGTGGCTCTTCTGATATCTTTGTTGGTACAATAGCCTAGACCAGTACGGCCTACACCTATTCTCCAGAGTCTAGTGCACCAATCTTTCTTCTTCAATTTGCAATTCAAGTGAAGCATTCCATCTCTTACCGTGCACCTCTATACCAGCTGTCGCTACTTTCAGGTCTTTTGAGTTCTTAAACATCATCACCTCTCTGGTCTTGATGACCATGTATTCTCCCGTTAACCCCTTGAATGGAAGTTGTAGAGTGTTTGTTGACCCATATAAAGCAATAATGCTCAGACTTCGCGGTAAACCCAACCACCTACGTAGGTAGCTGCTAATCTTCTTCTCCATAGATATTATAATTGTCATTGTAATATCATATATCATGATAGGCCAAAATATCCTTGGATTGACTACGGAATCGTAGTAAGCGAGTTCGTACTCCAGTCGCGCTATTACGTTCACTTTCGGGCAAATACCCTTGGGAAAGGTATGAACCCCCTTATCCTCCCAGCTATGGGTTAAATAGTACCCCTACTGTTCTTCTAGGCGAATAGCTTTGGCATTAAATAACCTACAAAGGTTGATATGCCATTAACAAAGAAAGTCACAAAGAATAATATTCTTGGCAAGACTGTATGCTGGTAAATCCAATATTTGAACCTCCCTGGTAAACCCGGTTTATCTACCATCGTCAACCATAAGCAGATATCTCTAGTAGGGTTCTCTATGGCCAAAGTGTCCTTCATGCTGAAGTTGTTCAGCCTTCCTAGACTTTTCACTGGTTTCTCTCTCAGAGTAGGGATTATAGAACCCGAAGCAGAATCTATCAACAACGACACCTCTTTTTATCACCAATGACCAAGACTTTGCTGGTTTGAATTGCATTCTTGCCAATGAAACTGATCTCACCAGCCCTCTAAGTAACCATCTGCAACCTGTGACCGAGACAGTAGTCACTGTCAAGTCATCTATGTAAGCCCTAATCGGGGGCTGACGCACGCCCGTCTTCATTAGAGGACCCCGACATTCCACCTCAGTTGACTTAATCAACATGTTAAATACGATAGTGAAAAGGATCACTGAAATTGTACAGCCAGTGATAACGCCCCTTTCCAACCGATGCTGCATCCGCAGTCGTCTTAATGTAACATTTAGCATAATAGTCATACAATAAGTTCCTAGTTGCACTTGGTATATGATATCGTTTAAGTGCCTCTTCAATCAATTTCTGTGGTATAGAACCATACGCGTTAGCCAGATCTAACCGCAAAACCGCAAGATCTCCTTTTCCTTCTTTAGCTTCCCTAAGGAGTTGTGTCACCACTCCAGTATGTTCTTGCCCAGTCGGCTGGGGCTGTAGAATACACCGACTGCTTCTCTGCAGAGGGGTAAGACCCCCGCCTAACGAGTGTCCTAGATATGACACTAAACAATCTGATGGTGAGGTTCCAGCAGTGCTGGAGCTTTGGGGAATGCGGTGTACCCCTTCATTGCCATTGCTCCCAGATCCTCTCTGGCATGGAGTGGTAGCACCTGATAAGGGTCCTATCTATGGGTTAAATAGAATTAACAGCATACTTATGCTAAAATGAATTGTTTGAGTAAAACTGAATAGTTTGAAATAGAAATGACTTTTACAATTAAACCGTACTTACATTTAAACTGCGTGCTTATGCTTAACTGAATTATTTGAAAGAGAACGGTTTTCGACATTAAAACTGTATTTACACTTAACCAAATTGTTACATACAACTGCTTGAATAGTTAGAAATGGAAATGTTTTTGACCATTAAACTGTACTTATGCTAAACTGAATTGTTTTAAATAAACAGATTATTTACTTAAAATGGATTTGGCGTTAAATAACCCACAAAGGTTGATATGCCATAAAACCCAACGAACCAAACCCTCCAGTATGTTCAATACTTTTTTTTTTACAGTCCGTTTAATTCTATCACAAGATCTAAGTTAGCTATACTATAAACACGGTTGGCTCTCTTCATCAGATTTAAATCGTTTGAAATATTCATCTTCTGATTTCAACTAGACTGTCGATATACAAGAGTCATTCAATTCAGGTCAGTTTTGCCTAAATAGTCTGCAAGAGGAAACACTTGTTTACTGTTGCACCTTTTTCAAAGAAACCAACTGTGATGGGTCCTTTCAAGTACTGGAAGACTGTCAGCATGACTTCCTTTATTGAGTGCCCCGTCATGACTTTCTTCTTCATCAGAGAGACCAAATATTTCCACCACACGGACTGTCTTTTCGACTCAGGCTCGTAGAGGCAAACCCATTTTCTGACTAAAACATACTTCTTCGTACACGTCACACGTTCTTCTGTAAATTTTACTTGGTTTGCGCTTGTCAACCAGAGTTTTGTTTAAACCTGGTTTTGTTTGGTTTGGTTTCTTTGTTTAATGGCATATCAACCTTTGTAGGTTATTTAATGCTAAAGCCATTCTATATAGTATAGTAGTAGTACTATTTAACTCATAGCTGAAAGGATAAGGGGGTTCATACCTTTCCCAAGGATATTTATCCGAAAGTGAACGTAATAGGGCGACTGGTGTTCGAACTCGCTTACTACGATTCTGCAGTCCATCGCGAGGACACCCCCGTTTGAACCTAGAGTATTCGGTTTAATTTGCCACTACTTTGACTAGAGACAAAACAAATATTTTCGAGAGGTTAGAATTATTATTGCAATAAAAATCCAAACAATATAGATTTAACATTTATTGAAAAAAAATGATTTAACATCATCATCATCATCATCAAGTCGCGCTGCTAGCACAGATTTCCCAGATTTTCTCCCGCCATTCGTCCTAATCATTCATAACTACAAGCGGGCCTTCCAGACTACATCCTGTGTCTGGACTGAGCTGTTGTTGGTAAAGTCTTGCTGGTCGGACTCTAATTCAATTTTTTGAAAATCCCGGTATTTATTGACTGAGCCTTGCATCTGAAAGGATATGTTTTTTTGTGTCTGCATTTAGACATCAACTCACGTATTTTTAAGGAAATTCTATTTTTCATTATTTTTCTCTGAACACATTCAACAAGATTTTGAACCCACTTTGCGTACGTTAATACTTTTTATGAATTATATTCGATGTGAGGTTCTAATCCTCTCATGTCTTTTAATTCTAGTGTATATTTAAACAGCTTAGTGCTATTCGTGTAACGTCTATTCTAGAAGGACATTTTGTGATTATAAAACGTTTGTTTGTGTTCTTCCCATATAAATAAAAGTCTATTTAAACGAAAATATTTAAACGGGAAAATAATGACGTCCATATTCATCTAGTTTTGTTGCCTAGCAAACATTCATGAAGCTTGAGCAGTAGGAAAACTTTGTGATTTTATATATAGATAGCTTTCTTAATGGTTTAAGTTATATATATATATATATATATATATATATATATATATATATATATATATAACTTAAACCATTAAGAATGCTACACTGGTAGTACCTTTATTTTTCGCACAACTGTTTACCGGTGTGGAGATTACGGTAACTCGAATTTTCTTAATTAAGGCTCAGAAACTCAGTACTTATATACACACATATATATATATATATATATAATCATGTCTTGCTCCTAGCACTTATTTCCCTGACTCTCTCTCTCTCTCTCTCTCTCTCTCTCTCTCTCTCTCTCCCCAGTCGTCTCTATCGCCCATCGCATTCGGCAGGTCCTCTAGACTATAAACTAATAAACTACTATAAACTAATAAACTACTTCTCTAGCAATGTCTTGCATACATTTTTCGTCTGATTTCAATGGTTTTAGAGATGGGAGGGAGGTGGCTGTACAGCTGCTGTTTTGTGGGATGTTGCTTCCAGGCTTTTTTCAATATAGCTCGTAGAATTCTTGTGCAATTGCCGTCAAACTTTTTTTATCCAATAAATCAGCGTCCATATGGTGCATCCATATAGTCGTAAGGACACGACCGCTGCTGGGAAAAAAACTACCTTTTATTTTATTTAATATGTCTGACCTCCATATGGCCGATAGACAAGATCAGAGATTGTATCAGGAATTAGACAGTATTTGTACATTCGAAGAGAACGCCCGACTAAAATTTCCGCTGCCGAAACATTTTCTGGATTTTCTGTTACATTGTAAGAATAAAGCTTCATCAGGTTTTTTGCTGTATTCACAAATTTCCCGCTAATGAAAAAAGTCCAGCTATAGAGTATACACTCAATAATGTTAGACTAGAATTAACTTTACGAGATGGCAACGTCAAAGCACTCGACGCGAAAAGAAATTTCAACAGGAAAGTCGACACAACTCTTTACATAGTTCAAGATGAAACAATTCCTTTTATAGTGTGTGTGTGTGTGTGTGTGTGTGTGTGTGTGTGTGTGTGTGTGTGTGTGTGTGTGTGTGTGTGTGTGTGTGTGTGTTAAACTGGAAGATCGTGCCGACAAACAAATGAATCTGTGGTGTGCTGTGGTGAAATCCTGACTCTGTTTTCCTTGGATCGATTTCCAATTTCTGCTCGAGATTTACGCCGTTATCGACACAGGCGTCCGATTTTAATGAGATGACAGTTTGCGGACGTGATCATGTGAATATATACAGACTGCAACAAGACTATATATATATATATATATATCGAGTGGGAGAGACGTATTTATATAGAGAGAAACAGAGAAACAGCGACTGATATATATACAAATTAAAATTATGGACGCTAAATGTCCATTACATTAAGTTTGATGTGATCTACACAAGCATCAGACGGAAATCTGAGAAAAGTGGTTAATCAAGCGTCTACATAATTGTAACCGATTAGTCACTTTTCTCATATTTCCACCATATGATTTTGAAAATCATATTAAACTTGAAGAAAGGTACCCTTAATTTATATATTTCTTATGTTTTATACCTTCCCTGCAATATTAGCATCGAGCACAGTTTATGAAAAAGTTTTCATATCAAAATTTATTTTAATATTATATTCTTTCTCGCTTTCATTTTCTCACTAACATTAATCCACCTCTTTCTGATCTAATCTCTGATGAAACCTGATATATCTGACTCTATCTAGCTTCCAGCATATTCCCAGACTGTCACAGTCAAAACCAATAATCCCCAAGACCATCTTTTAAACCCATATCTACCATCCTCCCTAGTCGTCCCTTGTCTGCATCTTGTTTTTAGAGCCTTTCCCTTCCTTCATATATTTCTTTTATCTATTTCCTCGAATTGCTAAAAAAAATGCAAAATACAAAAAATGTTTACTTTGAAAAAGTTCTGTAAATAAAAACGAAATATTACCAGCAAACCAGTTGTAAGTGTCTAATTTATCCACTCTTCCACTTATTTTTATCAGCTTGTCAAATTCACTAAAATCTACTATTTACCATACATATATACATATACATATATATATATATATAGAGAGAGAAAGAGTTACCGGCATATATATATATATATATATATATATAAGAGACAGAGAGTTACCGTGAGACATATATATATATATATAGAGAGAGAGAGTTTTCGGTGAGAACTATTAATGGTGGATTAATCCTGAAAATGAAATCTCATTT
>OY757922.1:31179274-31311774 GCA_963585895.1 Sepioteuthis lessoniana | reverse complement strand
ACATACACATATGCAAATGCATGCAGACTCATAACGACGCAATGAAGATGAGTGACACAGTTCTTTAGAAAAATATACTTCTCACTTTATTGAAAGGGTTGTGTGTGAGAGGGAGTTGGAGACCGAACAGAACTGCAACATATTGACCCCCACTCATATGGCCATAACAGTATTCTTTCCCGTTCTCCTGAGCTGCTCAACCGGGGGCCTGAGGGCCTAGCCTCTTTGGGTGCTGGTTTTCTCTACCGCATCTTATCTCCAACTGATTGAACTTCCTGTGCACCGAGTTATATATTAGTTCGTCGCCCGCCTTCTTCTTGTGGGCGTCACAAATCGCACTCATTCAACCCGTCCACGGTCAAGGTTATATTCTGATATTCATCGACCAGATGCACCTGTTATTTACACAGGTGCATTTCCTATTTTGACAGCCTAGCCGGGTCGTAGGTCAATATACAACAAAGGAAGCTTTCTGGTTGCCCTCGTCTCTAGTCGCCAACGTAACTGTTGTTGGAAATGTACAACAATCTCAGCCACTAACCAATGGATAGATCAGTAAGTCGGAACCCTGATATGATTATAAACGCCAAGGAGTCGATAAAAGATTAATACTGAAATGAATAATACATAAAGAATAAAAACAGTTATCCAAATAATTGGAATCTTAGTTGAACACACGTAGTGAATTTATATGCTTAGAAATCTTTAGTTATGCTAAATAATATAGAAAAGAGTTTCGTGTGAGTATTATTTTTTAAATTTTGTATGCACAGTGTACGTTATTGTTTGTAGTCGTTCTCTTTTGTGTGTTAATCCTGAAATGCATTGCAGATAAAACTTGGTAATCGTCGGGAAATTCGGGACTCACTTTTTTGTCGCTTATTCAAAAAATGAAGGTACGTAACGTTGTCACTCAAAATAAATGTTTGTGTCGTTGTCACTGGTGAATGTTTTTTCGGTGAGGCTATTCGTCGGATGGGGAAAAAAGAACACAAAAACACAAATTATGTTAGCGTTTTGACCTTTTGTTATTTTATTCTGCCCGTTTAGTCACTGTGTCTGTGAAAATAGGAAGAAATGGGCAAAAAACGCCACGTGGAATCTTTTTCGTTCTTTGAGGAACAGGCTTATATATATATATATATATATATATATATATATATATATATATATATATATATCCACACACACACAAAAACAGACCTGGGGGGCCATGGTTGTCGTTATCGGAAATAGACACGGTGACACGAGTTTAAATCCAGGACGAGGCTGATTTCATTTCGCATACCACTAATACCCATAAGAAAGGTATAAATCCTATTATCCTCCCTCTTGCTATGGGTAAATAGTAGGGCAGGCTGAATTCTGTTTAGTCTTGTTTAGGCAACCAGTCTGGGAGAAGAAAAACTCCGAATTCACATCAATTAAACTCTGCTTAGATGTTGATTTTGTGTCACATCCTGCTCGTGCGGAGGGTTTGGTAAGTGCATGTATACACAGGGGTTCACAGACAACCCCACCCACACTTTTGCCAACATCGAGTAACATCCTCAAGTCCTGCCACCACTTCGTGACCAGATCCCGTAGTGCTAGATCAAACGTATCATGCTACCCCTATTTCAGAGGAAGAGTGGTTTGTATCAACTGGGGCCTTAAAACGCTGCATTTAGTTCTGTGACAGGAGTAGCAGGAAAATCTATTGGCTCTGTTCTCTTTGAATACGAGATTTCTATTGTTTAGGACGGGGATAACTGGTATTCAGACCCACTTGTTATAGGCGGCAAAAGAGAAAGTTATTTGTGGAAATGATTCATATGGTTGTTTTTTTTTTCTTGGAGAGGGCAATTCTAATTTAGATATTAAGTTTGGTTATTCAGTTAAATTGCATATCATCTCTTGATACTTATTTAATGCAAAACGTGTTTATGCATATATATATATATGATTTGTAAGAGAATAATTTGTTGATAACATTTTAAACGAGCCACATCTCATTTGTTTACTCATAGGCATATGTATACAAGTATTCGTATATATGGTCGGTTGGTTGATTGGTTGGCTTTTATAGCATATAAACCTTTGTAGGCTATTTAATGCCAAATCCATTTTTATGAAAATAGTTCTATTTCAAACAATTCAGTTTAGCATTCATACACAGTTTTATTGTCAAAAACATTTTAATTTCAAGTTATTCACCATGCGGCACGACATGATGATGATGATGATGATAGACTGGGCTAATTTCTAAATATGATGAAAGCATCATCATCATCATAGCACGGATATCCCTGACCCTCTCTCGCCACTTTTGCCTATCGTTCATCGCCTCTGGCAAGTCTTCAGGGCTACATCCCGTATCCTCACAGAGCTGCTGAATGTATGTTGGTACAGGTCGTCCTGCTTTTGCCCGGCCATATGTGGGGGTCCATAGGAGTACATCACTTATGAGCTCGTCCCTGCTTCTCCAGCAGTGTCCTGCATATCTGGTTCGTCTAACTTGGATAGTTTTCGTGATGGGAGGCAAGTGGCCGTATAGTTGGTGTCTTGTGGGGTGTTGCCACCAGGACTTGTTCAATATTGCTCGCAGCATTTTTGTGTAATTGCCGTCTAGCTTCTCCTCCAGCCGTTTAGTTAGCGTCCATGTAGTGCATCCATACAGCAGTATCGATACGACAGCTGCCTGGAAGAGAGTCCATGATGAAATACTTGAGTCTTAATAAGGAACTTGCTACTCTAATTCGCTCGCTAATTTTAATGAATCAAGACACCTCAGTTGTTTACTTAAAATTTTGATTTCTTTGCTTAATGGCATATCAAACTTCCTGGGTTATTTAGTGCCAAAGCCAGTCTTCTAAAAAAAAAAATAATGGTACTATTCAACCCATCGATGGAGAGATAATGAGTTATGTACCTTCCCTTAGCGTATTAGTCCGAAAGTGAACGTAATAGCGAGACTGGAGTTCGAACTCGCCTACTACAATGTCGCAGTGCAGCGCATTAACTACACCACCAGAGGGACTTCTCTTCTTATGTTTTTGCATCAAATTCTAAGGAATTTTTCGTACGTTGCATTTATAATCTTCTTGACAGATGGAATTAAGTTCTTGGAAGCAATGGAGGTTATGTTAATAATTACATGTTTCTATAGTTATAAGATTTTTCATCAATTATAAATATTCTAAAATCTGATATTTCATTAATTCCAATCTGATACTCCGTGTGTCTGTCGTACTTTGATAGTATGCTCCAAAGAGCCTGACTGTCTACCATATCAAAGGCCTTCGTCAGGTTATATGAATGCCATAGCTAAATATTACATCCCCCAGAGTTGGTGGGCTATGGATCTTACGAGGATCATTCAAAAAGTTCCATGCTTCACCTAGATTTTAGAGTTGTCACACCTCTTTCACATTTGTAAGAGCCTCACCTGCACAGCAATTAATAAATCTGAATTAGTTTTCCTAGTTTTATAGAAAGTGCTCGCGTGTTACCAAAATAAAAATGTTTAGCTAAGGCCTTTCTTTTGGGGTGAGGCTTAGAATTTCTTGAACAATCCTCGTATGTCTGCTGTGTCTATAGAAGACACACGGGATTTGAGGAAGTACTTTCTCGGACAGTGTTAACTGTCGATCTGAGCAGCTTTTTTAGGACCCGTTATGAGATGGAGCTTAAAAAGATGTCCTAAAAATTGGCCGTCTCAAAACTTCCTGACTGGTACATTACATCTAGCGAGGATCAACACGCTGCTGTCTGAAACACAAAAAGATAAAGATGAACTTTGAATTCTGTAATATGCACACCGTAGTGGGTGATGAAAACAGTGACTGGCGGGAAAGGAGAGCAGCAATTCCCGACGAGGAGCTGAGGAAAAGCCACATTAGCATAGCGACTCCCTAGTAGAGTTGACTTTTGTAATAGATAATACATAATAATTATGTATAGTCATATGCTACAACGATACACATATACATGCAGAATCCATATTGACGCAATAAATAAAAACGAGCGACACAGTTCTTATATAGCTATCCCTTTATTTGTGTGAGAGGGAGTTGGAGACCGAATAGAACTGCAATATATTGACCCCCATTCTTACAGCCATCAGCGTTGTGTCTTTCTCGTTCTCCAGGGCTGCTCAACCGGAGGCCCGAGGGCTCAGCTCTCTGGTGAGTGCCGTTCTCTCTACCTAGGTAGGCTCCTTTCTCGGTAATAATGCATACCTGAATACAGAAGTCATATTTTCCCCTGATTTGGCATATTAATTCCTGGATGCAATTGATTCTCACGCGGGCAAGATTCATTTTACATATTATACAGAATTCTAAAACCTGGATATTACAGAACATTTCCATTCCTATCAGGTCAAATGTAAACTCTTTGTTTCTATTAAGATTCGTGTGATCTATATTAATGTTGAAATACACCTGTAATCTGCTTCATATTTTAGGTTCTAGGATCGAGTAAAATTTGTGTTTTATATCAACGCTTGTTTAACTATGAAAATATTTACTTGAACGTCGATGAACAGATAGCGCAACGGTTAAAGGTACTGGGACTTGAATAATTAGACTATGTGAGGTCGACCCATTAGAATGCAAAAATAGATGAGGTCACAAGAGGTCATCAAACGACAAGACATGCTACTTTCAGACAAACGGAGTATATTTCAGACTTTGATAAATGTTAAATTGTTTTTGATCTCATCAAGGTTTGAAGGAATATATATATATATATTTATATATACCCAGGTATTCTGCACCCGCAGGATAGGTCACAAGTTTTCCTTTATATATGTATATATATATATACTTTTTCTCTTGGTTAACGATTCAGTGGGAAAAATCTGGACTTTAAACCCGTGGTAAAAGCCGAACCCTTGCTTTGTTGAGATTTTTTTTTTTACTTATACGCTGCCAAAATTGCCGAAATGGTGCAACTGGAGTTCGAACTTGTTTTGAGTCTGCTCTCTAACATTTTACTTTTTGCGCCACGGTGACTAACCTAATTTTTAAAAACATATTCTTATATCTTTAATTGTAACTTTGTAAACAGATGTTTGGTTGGTTGGCTGGTCTATATGGCATATCAAACCTTGTGCGTAATTTAACGGCAAATCCTGTTTACAAATATATATATCACATATCTATGATTGGTAAACACATAGTTTGCAGAAAACATTTTTAAATGAGTCTGACTTCGTTTGTTTGTACACATTCAAATGGTTTCAAATACTGTTATGTAATACTATCAATTTAATCTAACATCAGTCATTTGTTTGCACACTGTTAAATGGTTAAACATATATAATTCGTAAATGAATAATTCATAGGCTATTTTATTCATAGATAAGTTAGAGTTAATTTGTTTGGACACAGTTAAATGGTTTCAAGTATTCCAATTTAACAGTAATAATTATACTAAGCAAAATTCATTCAATTGTTCAGTGAAACAGTTCCAAGCATTGCTATGTAATATCAATCATTATATTTTGTAAAAAGTAAAACAGTTTAACTGTGAGACCGGGGTTCAATCCCAGGTTGGGTCATACCAAAGACTTTAAAAATGGTACTCAGTACCTCTTCGCTTAACATTCAGCATTATAAGGTACGTATCATGGGTAAAGTGGAGCAATCCAGGGGAAGGAGTAGCACCCTTCCCTACACTTCAGTGTAGTAGCTATTAAAAAGGGAACCTTCGGGTTACCATCGACTAAAGGTCACCAACTTTACTTTTTTACTGAAACAGTTTCAAGTATTCTTGTCTAGCACGTATAATTCTATTTTGTATTCAGTATTTGTTTGCACACAAATGGTTTCATTTATTGGTATCCAACACCAATAGCTTTATTTGCACACAGTTAACTGGTTTGAAGTATTGCTATGTAATCATCATCAACATGTTGCATTCCAAGCATGGATTTCCTTGACCCTCTCTCGCTACTCGTCCCTATCGTTCATCGCTCCCAGAAGGTCTGAATGGCTATATCCTGTATCGGCACAGAGCTGTTGTAGATAGGTTCTAGCTGGTTGTTCAACCTTTACTCGTCCATGTGAAGGGGTCCGCTGGAGTACATCGCTTATGAGTTTGTCCTTAATTCTCCAGTAGTGTCCTGCATGTCTGGTTCGTCTAACTTGAATAGTTTTCGTGATAGGTGGTAGGTTGCCGTACAGCTGCTCTTTTGTGGGGTGTTGCTCGCAGCATTCTTGTCAAAATACCGTCAAGCTTTTTCTTCATGCGTTTAGTTATCGTCCATGTGGTGCATCCGCATAACAGTATTGGCACAACCAAAAAATTGTTTTATTTTATCGGTCATGTCTGACTTCTATATGACAGATAGACTATCTGTAGCTGCCCATGCCTTTGCTAGTCGCGTGTTGCAATTTAACATCATTCATAGAAATGAACCTAAGATTTAATCTGGTTTGGTTTGGTTTTATGGCATACCAACCATTGTAGGTCATTTTATAGCAAATTCTTTTTACACAAATATTAAATATATGATTTCTAAACACATTTTGAAGATCACATTTTAAACAAGCCTCTGCTTGTTTTTTTGTTTTGTTTTTTTTTGTACTCAGTTAAACGGTTTCTGATAATTTCAAAATATTCAGTATATCATGAGTACAGTCTTTTGTTTACATACTTAGTCATTAGTTTAAATACAGTTTTTTTTGTTTATTCACAGTTAAACAATTAAAGAGTACTATTTATATGATTTCATGGGATGTGTGTGAAGTATCCTGCAAGATATGGTTGGTTGGTTCATTCCTTCGTTCGTTTAATGGAATTGAAACTGTTGTATAGCCATGAATAACTATACATACACATGTTCAGATGCATGCAGAATCATAACAACGACACAATAAAGACGAGCGACACAGTTCTTTAGAAAAATATACCTCTCACTTTATTTGAAAGGGTTCCAAAGGGTTACTAAAGGTTTTACTGTGTGAGAGGTGAGTTGGAGGCTGAACAGAACTGCAACATATTGACCCCCACACTTATGGCCATAACGGCGTTTCTTTCCCGTTCTCTTGGGCTGCTCAACCGGGGGCCTGGGGGGCCAGCCTCTCTGAGACATGGTCTTCATTCTAGCATCTTCTCTCTAACTGCAACTGCTCAATCAGAGGCCTGGGGGTTCCCTCTGCTGGGTGCTGTTTTTTTCTACCGCATCTTTTTTCTCCAACTGATTGAACTTCCTGTGCACCGAGTTATATAATAATTTGATATCCACTTTTCTTCCTGCAAGCGTCACAATTTCCCACTCAATTCAATCTGTCCACGGTCAAGGTTATATCCTGATATTCTTCGACCGGATGAACCTGTTATTTACACCGGTTCATTTCCTATTTTGACAGCTTGACCGGATTCAATATGTTACAAAACCATTGGAGGTTATTAATGCCAAACCTATTTTATACAAACAGTTTTAATTCAAACAATTCAGTTTATCATAAGTACAGTTTTTTTTTGTTTGTTTACACACAGTTAAGCGTGAAAACAGTTAATTTCAAACAACTCAATTTAGCGTAATTATTTGGGAGCGATGGCAATGAAGGGGTATGCCGCATCCCCCAAACCTCTAGCATTACTGGAACCTCACTATCAGATTAATAAGTATCATATTTAGGACACTCGTTGGGTGTTCAAACCTCTCTGCAGATTCAGTCGGTGTATTCAAAAGCCACAGCCGGCTGGTACTGGGGAGCGAATAGATACATAATAAGAAAAGGCTGGCTGTCGGAAGATGAGGTGGCTTGTGGTCTGGAGGTAACAAGATGCGCTTAATCTAGCACCCTGGACCTAGGTCTCCAACGATTGGCCATGTAAGTGGTGACGTCAATTGGTTGGATGACATTACCCACCCAAGGTGGAAATAGGGATGGAATGCGATTCCACCTCTCTTCTCTCTTTTAGTGGCTTATGTACGAGGAGAGAAATGTTGGACTGAAAGGAGAACGCGAAACGAATCTGAGATACAAGAAGAGTGCTGTTCCAACAAGAATGAAGAAGCCACTCCACGCGTTGTGCTTGTTGAATATTTCTTCCGGCTTTTCCGGCTTCAGAGACTAAACGATTGAAGAGAATAAAGACTGGCTGGTAAGACTTTTGTTTTTCGTTTTCTGCATTCAACGATAAGCTCTCAACGACTGAGCAGTTAACGGTGAATACATTACACAAATTTATAAGTTATTTATAATATCCGGAAAGTAACGAATAAGAAAGATTAAATTGAAAATAAGAAAGTTGCTCTTTAAATGTGTCAGTCTTTTGAGAGCCATTTTAGATTTATCTAAGCACTCCACCATAATTAGTATAATTATAGTATAAAGTTATTTATTACAAAATCTTGTTCAAGCATATTTGATATATGAGTCGTAAACAAATAGTTCATAGTTAATATATTCAAACGTGTCAGACCTCATTTCCTGGAACTAAGTTAAATGGTTTCAAGCATTGCTTTCAAACATAAATGATTCTGTTTATTATTACTCGATTGCTTGCTCAAAGTTAAATAATTTCAAGTATTTCGATCAAACACGAATAATTCTATTCAATATCTATTATTTGTTTGCACACAGTAAAAGGCTTCCAAGCATCGATATGTAACACTGACAATTTAATTTAATATCATTCATTTGTTTGTACACAGTTAAATAGTTATATATATACGAGGGTCATTAAATAATTTTCCAGACTTTTTTCGTATGGGCACGTTTATTGATTGTACACACATGAAACTTTAGTCCCCTTCAAAGTAATCTCCTCCGGCTACAATGCACTTGTTGTACCGTTCCAACAACTTCTGGAAGGCCCCATGGAACTCCTTTTGTGTGAGCGTGTCAATGACCTTCGTCACAACCTCTTTTATCTCCTCAATTGTCTCATAACGACAGCCTCTTAGTTTAGGGAATAAGAAAAAGTAACAGGGAGAAAGGTCTGGACTATAGGGACGGTGAGGGACTGTCTTGATACCCATCTTGGTCAAATAGTCTGTGACAAGGATGAAATTGTTGACTGGTGCATTGTCCAGCTGGAAATGCCAATGACTCGATTTGAAGAGTGCTGGCCTCTTCCGACCGAATCTATACCTGAACTCCCTGAAAACCTCAACATTGTAGCCCTAACCGTTTGGCCAATTAACTCTGGTGTATTGACTTCCTTACTCCTCCCACACTTCTGATCATCCCTCACAGACTCTCTGCCTTCCTTGAATCTCTTATGCCACTCAAAAGCTGATGCTCGATTCATGCAAGATGGTCGCAAAGCAGTCTGAAGCATTGCATACGTTTCTGTGGCATTTTTTCCAAGTTTAAAACAGAATTTTATTGCATATCGTTCTTCTAAAATGTTCTCACGTCTAGATTGCACTTTTGAAATTCACTAGCTGTGACAATCAAGCTTTAGTAGTGTGTATTCCGATTTCTGCCGTAGCTGTTCATTTGAACCGGAAATCATAAAAATTAGTCAGCCATCTCATAAGATGTATAGCAATAACATATTGAATTTTCAAGAGTCTACGACAACTTTAAATGCCCGTACAAAAAAGTCCGAAAACCTATTGAAGGCACCATGTATATATATATTTAAAGATGGTTGAAGGCCCAAAGAAAGAATAAGGATATATTTCAAAATAGGAAAGTCCACGAAGAGATTTGTATTTTTTAATGTATTTATTTTTTTCTGAAATACGTGTTATATATATGTATGTTTCCTGCTTGTTGCTTTCGTCAGAGAACATGTGTGGCACAAAGCCTTTTAAATCGGGTATTCAATGAGACTTGAACTTACTCTTGTTTCCAGTATAAATGACTCTTGTCTGGTCAGACATGTTTATATAGGGATCCTTGTTCCTCTTTCCTGAAATGTGTTTACTTTGGTCTGCTTTACCCTTCTTTGATATTTGATATGTTTATAGTTGTGTGTGTGTGTGCGTACGTGTGTTTTGAAGTTGGAGTGGTTTTGGATTTCACTTACGGCTTTTTTTTTTGTATCATGGAGCGTTTTGTGGTTTTTAAATTTACTGGTAGTTATTTGTCCCTTTTTCCGTCTGTGAACATGTTTGGCATAAGGTCTAGTTAATGGGTATTAAATGAGATTTTAATTCACAAGTTTGTAGTTTGAATGGTTTTTAAATGCTCATGTTTTCGTGTGCAAATATATATATATATATATATATATATATATATATACACACATATATATATATATACGTATTCTCATCTACACATATATACATATACACACATACACGTATATATATATATATATATGTATGTTTGTTTATTTCCGTTTTTTGTGTGTATGGTTCATGTTTTATTTAACTTAGGTTTGAAGTTATCTATAAAGGTTATTTCCTTTATTTGTAGTAGCGTGTAATCGTTGTTTTGGTAGATCGGCATAATATTAAATTTTCATCTGCTACATTGGTATAAGTGTTTCGAAACATTTCATTTTCTGTTTTCTTCTATTTTGATATTTCTCTTGTGCAGTGATGTTCTTGTATTAAGTGCCTGTGTTGATCCTATGTATATTTCTTTGCATTCGTTACATTTATATTACGTTTTTTGAGTTGCAGCAGAAGTTTTTATTTATTTTGAATTTGGTTTCAGGGTTTTTTAAAGTGTAGGATTTACCTTATATAATTATATCACATATTTTGCATCGTTTATTTTTGTATTTGGTAACTCCTTGTGCTATGTTTTTTTTCCGAATGTAGAAGAGGTAGGTATTCTTTTCATATTTTTGGGTTGTCTCTAGCATTTAATTATTTTTGTTGTGTCTAGTATTTCTTTGATTTTGTCTTTGTTTTCAATTTCTTTCAGATTTTTCATTATTTCTGTAAATAGTTCTGGATTATTTTTGTTGTAGGTTGCAACGTATTCAAGGGGTTTTTCGTTGTTGTTTTTTTTTTTGTTCCTTAATTCTCTTAGGGCATTTTTTCTGCTAATTCCAACCCTATATATATATATATATATGTGTGTGTGTGTGTGTGTGTGTGTGTGTGTTATTTGTAGCGAATAATTTCTAGGTAATTTCTTTTTAAGTTAGAGCAAAATTGTTTGACTGCCAATATTGCCAATGTTTACAAAGAGTTAAATCGTTTCAAGTACTGCAATCTAACGCTAATAACTCTATTTAGTATTGATTCTTTGCTTGCACCCAGCGAAGTGGTATCAGTTTTCTTTGCACACAGTTAAATAGTTTCAAGTATTGCTATTTAACACTTGTAATTCTATTCAACATTATTCATTTTTTGTTCAAACTTAAATGCTTCCAAGTATTGCCGTATAATATCAATTATTCGCTTTTTGCATACAGTTAAATTGTTTCAAATATTGCTATGTAACATTAACAATTCAATTTAACCTCAGCCATCTATTTGCATATAGCTGAATGGTTAAATCATTCTATATAAACTTTAACTTAACAGTTAAATGGTTTCAAGTATGGCTATCGACAACTGATTGTTCAATTTGCCTACTATTGAATGGTTTTAAGTATTGCTATTTATCATTTTTTGGTCCATACTTAAATAGTTTCAAGTATTTCCAATAATTCAATTTAATTTGTTTGCACACAGTTCAATGGTTTTAAAAATAGTGAATGATTAGTTAGATCTATTTGAGCAATGGAGGTGCCCGTGGTGTAATGGTTATCGTCGCAGGATATGGACACGGTGACACGAGTTCAAATCCTGGACTGATTGCATTTCACATAGCACTAATAGAGATAGCCTCCAAGCAGAGTGGAGCGTATGCACTATTCTCTGGGAGGCGCTGGGCTGGGACGCACTTCGGTCGGCTGCGCTCTGTCTAGACGCAGATTTGGTCGGGTGTGTCCTGGTTCCGGTGACAGGTTCTAACCCACGTTGGAGGTGTTAGGTTTATCGCCGGGCGCTTGAGGCGTCCCTTTTTAGGGGAATGCCGACGGCATTTTTGGAGCCGTCGGGCGTGTTTGGGCTACGGCCCTGCGCCAGAACCCACCTAAAAAAAGGTTTCGTACCTCACTCGTCCTGTTGATGGGACGTGCAACAAATACTGATAACCTCAAAGCTGTCTGACAGTACCGGAAGGACATTTTTAACTGTGGTATAACACCTGTATTCTGAATATTTGTTCTGTTATTGTAATATATTTGTTTCAACCTACTTCTCTTGTTTGCGTGTCTTCATTTTGACCCCTAAACACCAAAACACGTTGGTGTATTCTATAGCCCATTCCCACCAGCTGACTAGGCAAGTATTATTTAATTATAATATAATTATTTAATTATAATTATAATTGGTATCAATTGAGTATTTTGTATCGAGTAACGGTTATCTAGGCAAGCAAACCATTAGTCGTTAGTTTGGCCCCATACTTCTGGCCTAATAAAAACTTCGTGTTGTGTTCTGGTTAGTGAACACAAGTCGTAGTAATAATAAGACAAACCACGATATGTGAGGAAAATTGTTATATTTACAAGAAAGAGTATTTATAAGAGAGAGACTGTTAGTAATAAGAATATAGGATTAGTGATAGAGTAATGATATACTTCAACAATAGGAACGGCTCTTCTGGTCTGACTCGTAGGCTTATCCCCATATATGGCAGATGGAACAGCTCATTATGCTGAAAAGGTAGGTGATACCCAACACTTAGCAAAGCTTAGTAAATGACAGTATAAATTTGAATTAATATCTCGCCATGAACTGTACTCTGTGGGAAAATGCACGATACGACATGAAATCTATTTCTAAACAGGGTTGTGCTGGTTTGAATTTAGTCATTTCGTTCTCCTTAACAAAGATTATAAGATAACGTTTTAGGATCTGTATCTATTTAGTCTCGAACATGAGGAAAATGTTTCAGGAAGAGCCCTCCAGATGTATGCTGTTCAGTTGAAGGCACTGTTTAATGCTGAGTGCGAAGTTGTTGATAACGCCAACACATTTTCCCTTAGTTATTTAGAGGCCCAGATGATGAGGAATCCGTTACCCAACAATCTTCACAAGTCCTAAGAGCTTCAAATTTCTTGACCAACTTGAAAATCTGACACCTGTTAGGAAATATGTTGATCCTATTTACCCAATCCCTCCGCTCGGGCAGGAATTGACACAAGGTCAATTTTTAAGCGGAGTTTAAGAGGTTTGAATTCAGAGCTTTCCTTCTCATGGACTAGTTGCCTCACCGAGACTGAAGAGAACAGTCTGTCCTACTATTAACCCATAGCTGGAGGGAGAGGAATAATTT
Organism: Sepioteuthis lessoniana; assembly: GCA_963585895.1. Lineage (NCBI taxonomy): Eukaryota > Metazoa > Mollusca > Cephalopoda > Myopsida > Loliginidae > Sepioteuthis > Sepioteuthis lessoniana. The sequence continues at coordinate 31,298,539 of OY757922.1, read as the reverse complement.
GATTCATACCTTTCCCAAGGGTATTAGTGCTATGTGAAATGCAATCAGTTTCGTCGAGGATTTGAACTCGTGTCGCCGTGTCCATTTCCACCGACGATAACCATTACACCACGGGCACCTCCTTTTTTTCCATACCAACCCCTCCGCTCGGGCAGGTTATGACGCAAGGTCAATTTTTTTTTAAGCGGAGTTTTACCTGTTAAACTCCGGTTAGGAAATATGTTGATATTGAACTTCCTTTTGTATTTTGCTTAAACAATCTCTAAAAAATTAATTTCGTGATATGTCTTCACACAAAAAAAGCTTCTCTTCTCTATCATCCAAGGAAAGATCTTATAATTTCTAATTAGGTATATCAACATGGTAACTATCTCCCAGCAATTATCTGTGAAACAAACGGATAAAAAGTCAACTGGGATGATCTGATTAGTCACTAGATTGTATCAACAATTGTGAAACATCTAAATATACGAATGTATATACGTATATACATATTTTCTACGAATAGGTATATGCATACGAATACATATTATATACCTATAAGTACATATCAAATACGACCCGGTAGACAGCATAAATTCTAATAAAAGGCAAATAGCTTCGTCCAGGAATTGAACTTTGCTCGTCGAGTCAATTTTCCTCTACAATAACTATTTTGTCAAATGCGCCATTATGAACATCGAAATTTCGTATAAAAATAACAGCAAGGAAAATATGGAGAAAAATGTTGAAATTTCCATATTGAGAAAGTTACTGTTAGATTTCGTGCTTTTTGGGGGATATTTTAACTATTTGGCCTTCATATATTCTAAGCCAATTTCGATTTGCAACAAAATATAAAATAGATTTGATAAACATGTTAAAAACGAAGTAACAGAAAATCCAATATTTATTCACTAAAGTAGAAAATTTCCGACAGAAATAAAAACTTAGCTTAACAATGAAACTATTACAATAAATATAGAATATATTTTAACTACACAGAAAAAAATTAAAATGTCCAACAAAAATCAAACGATATAATCTCTCTCTCCTTCTTTCTCTCTCTCTCTCTTTAGATAGATAGATAGATAGATAGATAGATAGATAGATATGAACAGACATAAATAGGCTGAAAGACACTGAGATAGATAGATAGATAGATAGATAGATAGATAGATCTAAGTTAGGACAACTTAGAGCTAGAATAATCGCCTCTTTGTGACTGGTAGTTTCTCGACGATGCAATCATCAGACCAAAGGGGTTCACTCAGGGTAGACAGTAGACTGAAATAGGCTGAGAGACACTGAGATAGATAGATAGATAGATATATAGATAGATAGATCTAAGTTAGGACAACTTAGAGCTAGAATAATCGCCTCTTTGTGACAGGTGGTTTCTTGACGATGCGATCATCAGACCAAGAGGTTCACTCAGGGTAGAGATCACTCTATATACTGTTGTGTGGAGCATGATGGGAATCTGGATCTAATCTGTACGGGATTCTGTGGAGGGTGTTCTAGTTTATACTGTGTGGTTATTTTCTCGGTAATGTTTTACTATTTTTGGGGTTGGTAATCTATTTACTCTATCATGTTTTGCTTATTATTTTCCTGCGTTTTACTTATTTATTTATTCGTCTATTATTATTATTATTATTATTATCATTATTATTATTCCTTGAGAGTTTTTCACATCAGCGTCAGTTGACGGTCTTTCACTGGAGTTTGAGTGACAGCAAGTCTCCTCAAGTCGCCAGGATTTTTCTCAGTATTCTGGCCGATCTCAGTAGTGCTGTAGTTTGGACGGTCTCCACTCGTCCCTTTATTTCCATGTCCTCCAGTCCGTGTACCAATCCTTTGGTAACTGTACCAAGAGCACCAATTAAAATCGGTATAACCCCTCTTCATGTTCCACAGCTTTTTCAATTCCCTAGCAAGGTCGAGGTATTTATTCCTCTTTTCGATTTCTTTCAATTTTTCTCTTACATCAAAGCCTACAAATCATCCAGTTCTCTCATTTTTTGTTGATTATCATAATGTCTGGTCGTCTGGGCGAGGTTAGGTGATCCGTCCCAGAGGAGTTTGTGTATTTTATTCTCCAAATTCTGAGTTATGTATATACCATTGGTTTTTATGGTCAAATTTCAATTTCTTGCACAATTTCCTGGGTATCACCTTCCCACCCAGTCGTGCCTAGTCTTATAATCTTTCTGTGCTAATTTGCTGCATTATCTTATTATGTGATTAATCGTTTCGTCTGGATCACCACATAACCTACATCTGCTGTTTTGCTGCGTCTTATCAATTCTCGTTTTGATATGGTTGGTACTCATGGCGTTGTTTTGTGCTGCTATTAGAAGAGATTCTGTTTCTATTGTTATTATTTACTCGTAAGAGTTTTTCACATTAGCGTTAGCTGATGGTCTTTTACTGGAGTTTGAGTGACAGCAGGTCTCCTCAAGTCTCCAGTACTCTTCTCAGTATTCTGACCGTTCTCAATAATGGTGTAATTTGGATGGTCTCTACTCGTCTGCCAACTTATAAGTCCGCCATGCCCCTTGATAATCCTTTAATTACTGTACCAAAAGCACCAATAATTGTCACCATCATGTTCCATAGCTTTTTTCAATTCCCTAGCAAGGTCCAGGTACTTATCATTCTTTTCACTTTCTTTCAGTTTTAATCTGAGGTCAGCCGGGACAGCAAAGTCCACAATTTTGCAAATTCTCCCTTTTTTTTATTGATTATTATTAAATCTGGTCTTCTGGCCGAGATTACGTGATCTGTGTGTATGTCAAAGTCCCATATGTTTATGTGTACTATTCTCCAGGATCGGTGATGGGTTGTGCATATACAATTTGTTCTTATGGTCAAATTTCAATTTCTGGCACATCTCCCAGTAAATCACTTTGCCCACCCAGTCGTGTATAGTCTTATTCTCTTTCTGTGCCAAATTTCTGCATTCGCTTATTATGTGATTGATCGTTTCGTCTCTGTCGCCACACAGCCAACATTTGCTATTTTGTAGCGTTTTATCTATCCTCGCTTTGATATGATTTGTTCTTATGGCGTTGTTTTGTGTTGCTATTAGGAGAGATTCAATTTCTCTCTGAAAGTTTCCTTTTCTTAGCTACGTACAGCTTTTCTCGTGTGAGATGTTTTTATCAGTCGTTTAAAACGCCCATAGAGTTGTCTTTCTTCCCAATTTTTGTTTCCTAGTTATTTCATTCTGATAGTCGTCGTGTTGTCAGTATCGTTTTTGATGGCTGTAATCAGTCCTCCTTCGTGTTTTTCTATGTAGTCTTCGAGTAGTTTGTATCGATGCTTCAAAGCTGTCTTGAAGGGCTGGCAAGTCCTCTTCCTCCCTCTTTTCTTGATACATATAATCTCTCAACGTCGTCTCTGGGTAGTAATGCATTATTATTATTATTATTATTATTATTATTATTGCTGTTGTTGCAGTTGTTATTAATCTATTCTTTTAATCTTTTATTCTTTTTTATTCATGGTTTGGTTTCTTTGTTTAATGGCATATCAAACTTTGTAGGTTATTTAATGCCAAAGCTATTCTTCTACAAGAACAATAGTGGTACTATTTAACCCATAGCTGGGAGGATAAGGGGGTTCATACCTTTCCCAAGGGTATTTGCTTGAAAGTGAACGTAATTGCGCGACTGGAGTACGAACTCGCTTACAATGATTCCGCAGCCCATTGCATTCGGCCTTGTGCCAAATCGAAGCAAAGAGCTCCGTAAATTACATTCCGCAGCCCATCGCTTTAACCATTACACCGCCAGGACACCCCCAAATTTTTATTCATGTTATATTATTCATCATATTTGTATTTATATATAATATTTGATATCTATTCTTTTATTTCATTTCTTGTTAATTCTATATTCATTTATCTATCTAAAATGAATTATGCGTCTGCGCTATCGTAACCTATATATATATATATATATATATATATATTGAGGTTACGATAGTGCAGATGCAGAATTGATTTTAGAGAAGCAAATGAATATATCATATATATATATATATATATATATATATATATACTATAGATAACTAAATGAACATAGTGTATATATATATATATATATATATATATAGCTTTATTTGATTTCTTTGGCATACCAACCTTTGCAGGTTCTTAAATGCCAAGGTCATCCTTATAGAAGGACAGTCTTGGTGCTATTTATCCCATAGCTTAAGGGGCACGGTTTAGTTTCGTAGTGTTTCTTTGTTTAATGGCATAACAACCTTTCTGTGTTATTTAATGCCAAGGCCATCCTTGTAGAAGGACATTCGGCGTGCTATGTAATCCATAGCAGGAGCTGGTGGAGGATAAGGGGGTTTATACTTTCCCCGGAAGTATAAGTTCGAAAGTAATCAAAATATCATAGCGAGAGTTCGAACTCGGTAACCACGATGTCAGTCCCCATTCCACGCACTCATAGATATATAGTCATCGATATCGTCGAAAGAAATGGACCCGATGACCGGAATTAAAATCCTGGACTTGGTTATTTGCATTTCACATAGTGCTAATACTCTAACGAAAATTATGCATTCAATTATTCTTCCTCCAGCTATGGGTAAATAGTAGGGCAGACTCGGCTCTTATCATTGGTTTGGTTTGGGTTTTTTGTTTAATGGCATATCAACCTTTGTAGGTTATTTAATGCCAAAGCCATTCTCCTAGAAGAACAGTAGTGATACTATTTAACCCATAGCCGGGAGAATGAGGACGTTCATACTTTTCCTGAGGGTATATTCCAAAAAGTGAACGTAATAGCGCGACTGGAGTACGAACTCGCTTACTACGATTCCGCAGTCCATCGCTTTAACCATTACACCATGAGGACACACCCTCTCTTATCCTTGGTATGGCAACCAGTTTAGGAGAAGGAAATCTCTGAATTCAAACCTATTAAACTCTACATTAAAAATTAACCTAGTCGTTACATCCTGCTCGTATGAAGGGGTTGGGTAAATACATGTTTATATATGAGGGCGATTGTGTGCGTGAATCCATAAATCTATCGGAAATCACTTGTCCACGAATTCTTACGATGCAGTAGATTCTTTTAAGGATATGAAGAGACCCTTGCAAATTGTGCAACTTACACCCCCATGGAATATCCCAAACAAAACAGTAAAAAGAAAAACAAAAACAGAAAAAATATTGACTTGCTTCAAACCGACTAAGAGGCAAAATTGTGTCCGCCTTGTTCTTCAAATTGGTCGACAAGTATTCCTATGACTCTCGTCTCCCGAGAAAAACTTTTAACAAAAATTCAATAAAAGCAAGCTATTCTTGTGCCAAAAAGAATTATGCATAGTTTGATTACATCGCATAATACAAACTGAACGATAGCATCAAGAAATCTGCCGAAGGTCACTGTCTATTTTTCACGTTCATATTTTTGTATCCACGTTGTATCCATATATATATATATATATATATAAGCTTTTTGTACAACGAATAAGGAAAATTATTTTAAACCAGGCAATCATACTTTCATAAAAATGACTAGAATATGACAACAAAAGAAAAGAAAAGAACACAACTCTAAAGGGCTCTTTCGACTGGTGAATTTTCAACAGCAACAACCGGTAAAATTTACACCAAAACTATCTAAAAATAGGATGATAAGTCGGGGAGAGGAGGGAAAATGAAAAAGTCCTTATTGTTTATCACCCAACCTTTAAATAGTTTTACTGTAAACTTTACCGGCTGTTGCTGATAAAAAAAACACCAGTCGAAAAGGCCCTTTAATTTCGTTTTTTAGTCGTATATTATTCCTCTTTATTCAAGTATTTAAATAGTTTTCCATATATATATGTATATATATATATATATATATATATATATATATATATATATATATATATCAAACCTTCTGAACGAGTAGAGTGTGAAACAGGGTCATTTATTAGAGCGGATTTTAACAGGTTTGAATTCAAAATTTTCCTTCTCCTAAACTGGTTGCCATATAAAAATTGAAGAACGAAGTAAGCTCTACTTTTTTACCCATACCTGGATTCCTACTCTTCTAAAGAGTATTAAAAAAAACGGCGATCAATATTTGAACTCGGGTCACTGTGTCCATTTCCAACAACGATAACCATTACACTACGAGTAACAATCTCTCTCTATCTCTATTTCTCACTCCCTGTCTCTCTCTCTCTCTCTCTCTCTATATATATATATATATATATATATATATATATATATATATATATTGTCTTAAATAGCAATACTTTATTGAAACCATTTAATTTTGTGCAAATAAATGATTAATTCTAAATAGAATTATTTGTATTAGATGAAATACTTGAAACTATTTAAACGTGTGCAAAAAAAAAATGAACTTGGGTTCCTTAAAAATGTTATCAACAAAATATGTTTACAAATCATAAGTATTTAAAATTTAATACAAAATGTCAATATCGGGAGAGAAAAAAACAAACGCTGATTTACTAATTAAACGGCCAACTTTTTTCCTGAAATGTAGAATTTCCCAAGGTTTTTGCATTTTTTAAATAATTCACCGTTGATTTAACATCACTAATATCATCCCTCCCAGTCCTGATGATGGTTCATTAAGTCGAAACGCTATAGTGGTGACTTTGTTTTTCCATAAATCTCTCCTTCTGCTTGGATTACCTTATTATCATTTTTTTCTCTTCATTGTCGGATTTTACTCCATTATTTACTTTCATAATGTTTATATATATATATACGGACCTTGTGCCAGACATATATTCTGAAGAAAGCATCAGGTTGAAAACACACACACACACACACACACACACGCACATATATATATATATGCATATATATATATATATATATATATATACAAGTATTCTTAGATATGTGTATAAATATACACCAATACAATCTATGAGGAAAAAAAAGTTGCCACTAGATTTCAAACAACACTACCACACATAAAGTAAATAAGTAAATTTGGCGACGGTGGTCGATGGTGACCGAAGGCTCCCTTTTCAATAGGTACATCACCGAAGTGTAGGGGATGGTGATACTCCTTCCCCTAGATTGCTCTACTTTACCCTTGATACGTACCTTATAATGCTGAGTGTTAAGCAAGGTAGCATCAAGTACCATTTTTTTAGTCTTTGAAATAACCCGAACTGAGATTGAACCCCGATCTCCCGGACCACTGGCGAACCCTCAACCCACTGAGACATTCACATAGAGGAAAAATTGACCGTACGTGAAATCTCAAACCACTCCAACACACACACACACACACACACACACATACACACAACGACAAAAACATATCAAATATCAAAGAGGGGTAAAAAAGACTTAGGTAAACACACTCTAAGAGAGGAGGACCTCAATATTAACCCATAACCAACTGAAAATCACTCAAACAGCGAGTTTCATTAAGTACCCCATTAACAAGGCCTTGTGACATATATGTTCTCTGACGAAAGTCACAAGCTGGAAACATATACGTATGTAAGAACGAAATAAATTCAAAACTCTCTATGGGCCTACCTATCTTAAAATGTATAAATATAGTTTCTTTTGGAAGTAGAGAAATTATATTGTAAAATGAACTACATTACTGGAGACTGGACCTGCAACTCCAGATTACTGAGCCGAAAATCTAGAACTGAGCCATCAGGCCATATCGGACAGAAGTGACGCGAAATTAACTTGTCCTGGTAATTGCGCAGCCTATTGACCTGAACGTGTCTTGCAAGTTACATCCGTACTCTTTACACAGGACACGGTCACCAGTGGTGGAGATGATGATATACACTGCTGATGAGACCTATTAGGGTCGAAACAGCTGTCCAGTGTTTTAGTGTGTCATGCGTAAGGGTTATCCGGATTTTCTTGTCATGGTAATTCAATTTACAATATGTATATATATATATATATATATATATATATATATATATATAAACAAGAAATGACATTTAATAACCAAGAATAGCTAATATGCCAGTTAACAGCATCAAACTAAACCAATTATGCTCATTTAAAAAAAACTCACACGAAATTACACACAAAAACAAACGTACAAATCATGGAACCGTAATTTAGTAAGTCACTTTTAGGTTGTACCATATGACCAACGTTTTGTGCTGTAAAGAAAAAAGTCCGCAGAAAAAGAAATACTCAAACTCGAAGGTAAGGGAAGAAAAAAATATAGCAGTCGTTTTATTATCATCATTTTATTATTTTATGATCGCGGCAACTCGAAAAGTTCATTTTAGTTGCGTCCTTCTTCTCCCTTCCTCTCGGTGGTGACGGGGTGTGGGTAAGAACTGGCTGTTTGACACACGCCTGTCATAGCAGAATGGGTAGGACGGGTAGGGGCTTCGGAACCTTTGACTCGCCTGTTTTGAAAGCTGCCTTTAACTCTCTAAAAATCTTACTTGTTTTCTTATATACAGATTTTGGAGAACAAATCGAAGATCCTCGAATGTTCGATGTCACTTGTGAAACACGTGATAATACATCTGTGATTATTTTAAAATCACGTCTAACTTTGCAGGTCATTCTGCCCGCACGTGCTTGTCTCGTGACACCTTCACTGATTGACGACAGCGCCCGTCCGTAATATTACAATGTTCCTCGACATTTTCAGCTCTTTGGCAAGGTCTGCGTATTTGTTTCGTTTTCTTTTATTTATTATATACCATAAATAACATTGCAAGTTCTTCTGTCTTTGATATTATCATTATTTTACGCCTGGCAAGTTTTTCACACCAGCTTTACCTGACTTGTTGTCACTCTGTCTCTCGTGTGAGACTGAGTGACAACAAGTCTTCTTAAGTATCTAAAACTCCACTGAATATTCTCATCGATTTCAGTAATGCTTTAATCAGGATGGTTTTGATTCTTCCTCCGATTTTTAATTCTTCCCGTTTTTCTTCCAAGCTTTTCGAGACCGTTTCAAGGGCACTCACTTAGTACAATTGGTTTTACCATCACACTCCAGTCCCACAGCTTTTTTTAGTTCTTTGGCAAGGTCTAAGTATTCGTCTATCGTTTTATTTTTTTATTTTCACTATTTGGTCCGCTAAAACAGCAGATTTCACTTGACGTTAAGTTCTGATTTTTAATTAAAAATTAATATTAGTTAATTACTTCTACGTCAGGTCCTCGATCGAATTTAGTTGATCCTTTCGTTTCTCAAAATCCCATCTAATTTTATTGGTTTTATTTTCTTGGATGGATTCTGCTTTATGTATCTACCATTTGGAAATATAATCAAATTTCAATCACTTGCATCATCTTTCCCACCTAGTCGTGTCTCGTCTTTTATTCATTTTGAAATTTTTGCTGCATTTGCTTAAAATGTGATGAATAGTTTTCTTCTCTTTCTCTGTATAACCTACACTTGCTATCCTGTTGCGTATTATCGATTTTTATCTGAACATAATTGGTCCTTATGGCATTGTTTTGTCCTACTATCATAAGTGATTTAGTTTTTCTCTGGAGATTTCTCAATCTTAGCCATTATTGGAAAATTTATTTAATCCAACTAATGATATTTATGTTAATTATTAACCAACGTAATACTTACTTTTTTGTGAAGTTCTATGAGAAAAGCGAACTCATAGCTAAGTCAAATTCATATTGCACATATTCAAGCACTTATACACATATATACAAATATAGACCCAAATAAAAGCACAGCTAAATTAATACTTAGCTTAGGTTCTTTGTTTGCTTTTCTTTCAACGAATAGTTGTCTCCGAAGTTTCATTACTTTTTTGGTGTGTAACGTTGGTTATTTGAAGCGACGTCATTCCATGTCGAAAAGTTTTTGTTGACTGTGACTTTATTTGTTATACGTGTCTTTTAAACAACATCTGCTTATTTATAGTTATAAAATTAATATTTACACAAAGACAGCTTTTTATTCTAGACCAATAAAAAACATCCTTTTAATTATTCTTAAAAATTAATACTTGTGAGAAGTTATATTTATTTTATTTATTTATTATTTATTATTAATTATTTATTTAGATTTAGTAAATTTTTTTTATCGCAAAATGATATTGAAGGAATATTTATTTCTAACACCATGTCCATTTCTTCTCGTGTGTAATCTCGACAGTTTGTCGCTTGAAATATCCATACAGTTGTTTTTCTTCCCATTTCTTCTTGGTGTTTGTTGTTTTACTTTCAAGGCTTGTTTCCAATGCTGTTATTGGCTGCTACAATTAATTTTTCTTTGCTCTTCCTTACGTAGTCCTCGAGTTCTTATAATAATGCATCTCCGCAATCCTAAATGCAGGCGATTCCCGTTTCAAATTTTATCTCGCCACTAGGTCATCTCTCATATATAAGCCTTGTGCATAGTCATCAACTTTCTCGTCCTTTGGTCCATTTGTCTGAGTTTCTCCCTAACCATTTTAAAAATGGCTATGAAAATCTTACAAGCGGAAGGCTTAAATGGTTATCTTTTTGATGAGATTTCTACTGGTTGGTTTCAAAAAGATTTCATGTTCGTCTGAGGTATTCTTTTCTAATTTTCCTTGGTCTTCACTTATTTAATGATGTCTTCATCTTATATTCCAAAGTATTTGGAGATTACCTTCTCTGCAAGCGTTCTAAATTTTCCCTGGTTGGATAGTTCTATTCCTTCGTTTTTGTTTTTTTGTTTTTTTTTGTCTTTTGCCATTTTTCCTAATCAGAATAGCAATTTTTCGATGCCAAATACCATTTGTATATTCTAAGTGTTTGTGTTTGTATCTGGGTCTCCATTTGTATATTCTGAGCGTTTGTATCTGGGTCTCCATTTGTATATTCTGAGTGTTTGTATCTGGGTCTCCATTTGTATATTCTGAGTGTTTGTATCTGGGTCTCCATTTGTATATTCTGAGTGTTTGTATCTGGGTCTCCATTTGTATATTCTGAGTGTTTGTATCTGGGTCTCCATTTGTATATTCTGAGTGTTTGTATCTGGGTCTCCATTTGTATATTCTGAGTGTTTGTGTTTGTATCTGGGTCTCCATTTGTATATTCTGAGTGTTTGTATCTGGGTCTCCATTTGTATATTCTGAGTGTTTGTATCTGGGTCTCCATTTGTATATTCTAAGTGTTTGTGTTTGTATCTGGGTCTCCATTTGTATATTCTGAGTGTTTGTATCTGGGTCTCCATTTGTATAATCTAAGTGTTTGTATCTGGGTCTCCATTTGTATATTCTGAGCGTTTGTATCTGGGTCTCCATTTGTATATTCTGAGTGTTTGTATCTGGGTCTCCATTTGTATATACTGAGTGTTTGTATCTGGGTCTCTATTTGTATATTCTGAGTGTTTGTATCTGGGTCTCTATTTGTATATTCTGAGTGTTTGTATCTGGGTCTCCATTTGTATAATCTAAGTGTTTGTATCTGGGTCTCCATTTGTATATTCTGAGTGTTTGTATCTGGGTCTCCATTTGTATATTCTAAGTGTTTGAATCTGGGTCTCCAGTCCGTTTTCATTTTTTGTTGATACGTTTACATCATCCATGTGCATAAGGTGGTCAATCTTTTTTTTTCATTTCTGGACTTCTTCTTCAGTACGTAATTGCATCGAATCATCGCTATAACAAATATCAGTGGCAAGATGCTTCTTTGGATTTTTACCTCTGCTAGAATTTGTCCTCCCACTGTCAATTCCATCTTTCAGTTTTTTATGGCATTTGTGATGAAGTTTATGACTTTATCAGATTTTTTTTTTACATTTTCTGACACTCTATTATCGAAGTTATAGAGACCATCAGCCTTTTTGAAGTTGATTTATACCATGGCTACATTTTTCCGCCTCGTTTTGGTTTCTTTGGGAATGTACAGTACTGCTTTGCCTAGTCAGCTGGGGCTGTAGAATACACTGACTGCACCTCTGCAGAGGGGTAAGACCCCCTCCCCAAACGAGTGTCCTGGTAATGACACTAAACAATCTGATGGTGAGGTTCCAGCAGTGCTGGAGCTTTGGGGAATGTGGAGTACCCCTTCATTGCCATTGCTCCCAGGTCCACTCTGGCCCGGAGTGGTAGCACCTGATAGGGCCCTGTCTATGGGTTAAATAGAACTAACAGCATATTTATGCTAAAATTAATTGTTTTGAGTTAACTGAATAGCTTGAAATAGAAATATTTTGACAATTAAACCGTACTTACATTTAAACTACGTGATTATGCTTCACTGAATTATTTGAAATAGAACTGTTTTTGACATTAAAAATGTATTTACTATTAACTGAATTGTTACATATAACTGCTTGAATAGTTTGAAATAGAAATGTTTTTGACAAACTGTGTACTTATGCTTAACTGAATTGTTTTAAATGGAACAGATTATTCACATAAAAATGGATTTGGCGTTAAATAACCTCCAATGGATGATATGCCATAAAACCCAACAAACCAAACCTGTACTGCTGCTCCTCTATAAGAGTGGCTGCTATAGAAGTGAATAAAACAGCCATCGAAAGATAACCATGACCCACACTCAAACCACATACACAAACCGCATCGCTCTTTGCGCGTGTGAAAAAGGGGCGCGTCCTGCTGAGGTTGGAGCCCTGGCCTCGATGTTCGAAAAATCAGGTCACCCCACAAGACACCAACTATACGGCCACCTGCCTCCTATCATGAAAACTATTCAAGTTAGACGAACCAGACATGCAGGACACTGCTGGAGAAGCAGGGACGAGCTCATAAGTGATGTACTCTTATGGACCCCCACACATGGACGTGCAAAAGCCGGACGACCAGCACGAACGTACATTCAGCAACTATGTGAGGATACTGGATGATGTCCAGAAGACCTGCCTGAGGCGATGAACGATAGAGAAAAGTGGCGAGAGAGGGTCAGGGATATCCGTGCTACCAGCGCGACATCATGATGATGATGATGACATTTGTTCCACTTGTTCTCTTGCGGCGTCCTTTTGCTTCTTCCGGAAATTTTCTGCCGCATTCAAGCGAGAAATAGATTTTTTCCATTATTTATGCAGTCAGGATTTTCGACATCATAGTCCATAGTCCACAGTCGAGTGTGACCCGAAGGCTCCTTTTTCTATAGCTACTACACCTAGTTGCAGGGGAGAGTGCTCCTCCTTTCTCTGGATTGCTCCACTTTATCCTTGATCCGTACGTTATAATGCTAAGTGCTAAGTAAGGCAGCATCAAGTACCATTTTTTGAGTCTTTGGAATGACTCGACCTGGATTTAATCTCGGTCTCCAGGACCAATGGCGAACTCTCTATATAAGTATTAATATTCTTATTGAAATCAGAGTTTCTGCAAATAGCTATAATGACATTGAAATAATGTTTCAAACCGAACAATGGTGTATGAATTATTAGTATTTCATTGGAATGTCTGATACCATATAACTGTGCAAATTATTTGTGTTTGCTTTGGTTGGGATGGGATTTATAAGCGAAGAATTTTTGGTAACAATTTTCGAACGAGCCAGGGTAAAATGGTTTCAAGTACAGTTAACAAATAGCAGTGGTGAGAGCGAAACTCCCTGGAAGATGCTTCTTCAGATTTTTACCTCTGATAGATCATGTCTTCCCGCTGTTAATTCAATCCTTCAGTTTTCCATGGCATTTGTGACGATGTTGATGATTTTATTAGATATTTTGCACATTTTCAGACGCTCTCTAATTCCAAGTTTGCGGGACCATATCATAAGCCGTTTTGTAGTAGATTCCTACCACTGCTACATAATTTGGCTTTTTTTTCCTGCTTTGAGGATGTGCTTGTGTAAATATAGTTGTTCCTGTGTTTCCTCTTGTTCTCAGGCAGCTTTCTTTTTGTTCTTCCGGAAATAGTCCGTGGCATACAATTGAGTAAAATATGTCTTCAGTTATTTGTGAGGACAGAATTGTCCACATTATAAGTAAACACGTTAATGATCTAAAGTGTCTGGGGATAGTTTCTTTTTTATCTTTCCTGGTAGGTTTTCCAAACCAGCTGTAAATGATCATTTTTCACTGGAATCTAAGTGACAGTAAGTCTCCTCCCTTGTCCAGGACTCTTCCAAGTATTCTTGCCTAGTGCGATAGTCCGGATGGTTTCAGTTCTTCATCTAATCTCCTGTTCATTAACATTTTTTCCAAATTCTTGGAAAGTGTTCCAAGTGTTGGATTTTGACCTTCGACCCGGCCAAACATGCCATTTCAAAGTGACGCGCCGGAAGGAAGTGACACATTCCAATGGCCAGTAATCGAAAGAAATCGCGTGGGCGGATTTGGCTGATAAAATGGGACAAGGAAAAAAATCCCATGGTACACTCAAAGACTGATGCACCGGAAGAGAGTGACCTGTGAACTGTATGATAGTTATTTTCGGTTGATGACAATCAAACATGCCATTCCAAGGATTCAGTGGGCGATTGAATGGGCGTTGAACTAATATATAACTCGGTCAAGACAAGAAGTCAGACAGAGGTCGGACGGAGTAGAGACGAGATGTGGTAGGGAAAGTCACACCAGGCTGAAGGGGCTCGGAGCCCCCGATTGAGTTGGGGTCCAGAGATGTTGCTGATAAGATGCAGTAAAGAAAGCCATCATCCAGCAGAGAGCTGGGCCCCTGGGCCTCCGGTTGAGCAGCCCTGGAGAACGAGAAAGACACAACGCTAACGACCAAGAGAGTGGGGGTCATTATATTACAGTTCTGTTCAGTCTCCAACTCCCTCTTACACACAAACCTTTAAAATAAAGGAGAGGTATATTTTTCTAAAGAAGTCTTCGCTCGTTCTTTATCGTTGTGTCGTTGTGATTCTTTCTGCATGTGTATATAAGCATAATTATTATGTGAGTATACAACACAAGGGCTCTGACTATACATGTTACACAGCTTTTTTTTTTAGCTCGCTGGTATTTGTCCAGATTTTCGTCTTCTTTCACTTTCACTTTCAATTTCATTCTGTGGCCTGCTGGCACAGAAGAATTCACTGCATTACAGGTAGTTTTTCCTTGTTAATTAAAACTAAGTCTGCTCATACCCATGTGTCTATACCATTTGTCAGTATAGTGAGCCTTTAGTTCCTTGCACAAATCTCCGTTGATCGTCTTCCCCACACAGTCGTGTCTGTCCAGGTATTCCGTTTGTGCTAGCTTGCTGCATTCACTGCATTTTGTGATTGTTTCATCTCTATCACCATATTGTCAACAGTTGTCATTTTCTTATGTATTATTATTATTTAATTATTAGAGTTTTTCACATCACTCTTAGCTGATGGTCTTTCACTGGAGTTTGAGAGACAGCAAGTCTCCTCAACTCTCCAGGACTCTTCTCAGTATTCGGGCCGTTCTCAATAATGTAGTAGTTTGGGTGGTCTCCACTTGTCCGCCAGCTTCTAAGTCTTCCAGTCATTTTAGTAATCCTTTAGTTACTGTTCCAAACGCACCAATTACAATTGGTATAATTATCACCTGCGTGTTCCATAGTTTTTTCAATCCCCTAGCAAGGTCGAAGTGCTTGTCTTTCTTTTCATATTCTTTCAGTTTTATTCTGTGTTCAACTGGGACAGCAAAGTCCACAATTTTGCAAATTCCCTTTATTTATTGATTATTATTAGGTCTGGTCAAAGTCCCATATGTTTATGTGTGTTATTTTCTAGGACAGGTGCTGCGTTGTGCATATACCATTTGTTCGTATGGTCAAATTTCAATTTCTTGCACATTTCCTTGTGGATCACCGTGCCCACCCAGTTGTGTCTAGTCTTGTACTCTTACTTTGTTAATTTGCTACATTCGCTTATTATGTGATTGATCGTTTCATCTCCTTCACCACATAGCCTACATTCGCTATTTTGTTGAGTCTTATCTATCTTCGCTTTGATATGATTGATTCTTATGGCGTTGTTTTCTGCTGCTATTAGGAGAGTTTCTCTTTCTCTCTAAAAGTTTCCTTTTCTTAGCCAGGTCCAGTTTTTATCCTGTGACATGTTGTTTATTAGTCGTGTAAAACGCCAATAGAGTTGTTTTTATTCCCATTTTTGTTTCCTAGTTATTGTCATTCTGTTATCTATCGTGTTGTCAGTATTGTTCCAGATGGTTGTAATCAGTCCTCGTTCGTGTTTTCCTATATAGTCTTCCAGTCGTTTGTATCGATGCGTCAAAGCTGTCTTCGATGCTGGCAAGTCCTCTTCCTCCCTCTTTTCTTGATACATATTGTCTGTCAACGTCGTCTCTTGGATGTAATGCCTTATGCATGATCATTAGTTTTCCAGTTCTTTGGTCCATTTGTCTAAGTTCATCTCTGGTCCACTTCAGTCTTTTGTGAATTTTCACACCAGCGATAACCGATGGTTTCTCACTGGAGTTTAACTAACAGGACGTTTCTTCAGGTCTCCGGGACTCTTCTCACTATTCTGGTCGTACTATTACTTATTGTTGCTGAATGTAAGTTTTCTGATTTTAGTGTATATTTTTCATATACCTTTTCATATTTAGATAGAGTAAATAGAAAGTATTCAAAAGTCAGGAAAGTGGGGATAACTATGTCTTTTTTAGTTGAATAACCTTAGCATTTAAGCTCTAATTCAACGATACTAATTTAACTGACAAGATGCTATATAATTACTCTGAACGAGAATAGAACTTCCTAGAAATTTAAGTTCAAATTTGGTGTACAAGATCTCATATAATGAATCTTTATTTCAGTAATGTCAATTTGAATTATATGTCTAAACAATGACATCACTGGGAAGTCGAGACAACTTTCGACGTAATTCAAGTTCAAACGACTAATCTTAAAAAGCTGTAACGAGTACTGATGAACAAATTAATCCCGTGCATTGTAGGGGGTAAATTTTGATGCTTGATCCTTTTAATCGATTTACAATCTCGTCGTTATCGATACAGGTGATCAATTTCGTTGTGATAACTCAGCATTGTTTTCTGACCTGATGTTATTCAACCCCCCACCACCAACTCCAACACACGCACCATTCATTTGTAAAGGTCACTAATCTCCCTGTTTTAAAGATTCTCTTTTTGAATGTATATTTCAAATAGCATTTTATCAGTTGCTATGGATAAGTGTGGGTTGTATTGCGAGAAGACACAAGAGTTTGATAATTAATAACGAATAACATCCATTTTGACAAGAAGATTGATAAAAGTTTGGTATACTTAGTTTGAAAGCAAATTAACGTTTTTATATAAGATGTACTTCCTTATGGACGATACTTTAACTCATAATACCCATTTTGATGGTATACTTTTCCGCTGAAAATAATATACACTTTTGGTGTCTTTGGTTTGGAATAAAAGATTTTAATAAAAGTTGTTTGGTTGTACTTATGGGCGCTACTGTAATTAATGATATCCGTTTTGATTATATAATGTTCCGCTAGAAATAACATCCTGGCATTTTTGCTTTGAAGAAAATTATTATTGTTCTTATTTTTAGAAATTGGAAAGAGCGCATTTATTTAAAGGTGATACTGCACCTAATTATATTAATTTTGACTGTATCTGTTCCACTGAACATGATAAATTCCTGGGATCGTTGATTTAGAAAAAAAATTCTGGAGAAACAAGGACGAACTCATATGAGTAAAGTTCTTCTATGGACCCCTAAACATGAACTTGCCAGATTTGGCTAACCAGTAAGAACTAATTTACATCAGCTCAGTGTGAACACAGGATGTAGTTTGGAAAAACTGCCGGAAGCGATGGATGATAGGGACGGATGGAGAGATAGAGCCCAGGTAATCCGTGCTATGGGCCCCTAAACATGAACTTGCCAGATTTGGCTGACCAGTAAGAACTAATTTACATCAGCTCAGTGTGAACACAGGATGTAGTTTTGAAAACCTGCCGGAAGCGATGGATAATAGGGACGGATGGAGAGATAGAGCCAGGGTAATCCGTGCTAGCAACGCGACTTGATGATGATGATGATGGGGATGAACAAGATACTTGGGAGACTGCTGGAGAAGCATGCCGAACTCATTGGTGATGTTTTCCAATGGACCCATATACATGGACGCGCCAGATTTGGCCGACCAGCAAGAACTTTTTTTATGGCAACTTAGTGTGGACCCAGGATATTGTTTGGAAAAACTGCTGAGACCGATGGAAAATAGGAACGGGTGGAGAGAGAGAGTCAAGTAAATTCGTGCTGTCAGTGGGACTTGAGGATGAACTTATTTATGGGCGATACTGTACCAAATAATATCTTGCGGAGGTGCCCGTGGTGTAATGGTTATCGTCGTAGGAAATGGACACGGCGACACGAGTTCAAATCCTCAACGAGACTCATCGCATTTCACATAGCACTAATATCATTGGGAAAGGTATGAATCCAATTATTCTACCTCCAGCTATGGGTAAATAGTAGGGCAGACTGGGTTCTTCAACCTTGGTGAGGCAACTAGTCTAGGAGAAGGAAAACTCTGAATTCAAACCTGTTAAACTCCGCTTAAAAAATTGACCTTGTGTCATATCCTGCTTGAGCGGAGGGGTTGGTAAATAGGTCCAGCACGGTATATCACTGGTCCTCTCTGGCCACCCCTCCCTATCGTTCATTGATTTTGGCAGGTCCTCAGGGCTACACTCCTTATCCCTGCAGAGGTGCGAGCTGGTCGCCCTGACTCTGCTCGGCCATGTGAAGGGGTCCATCGAAAGATAACCACGACCAATGTAACAAACTAGCGCAAGTCTAGGAGAAGGAAAAACTCTGAATTCAAACCTGTTAAACTCCGCTTAAAAATAAAATTGACCTTGTGTCATATCCTGCTCGAGCGGAGGGGTTGGGTAAATATGGTACCAAATAATATCTATTTTGACTGTATAATACTCCACTTGAAATGATACGATCCTGTGCTCTTTGGTTTTGAAAAAAAAACTAACCTACTTATTTTAAAATTCTTATGTTGTACTTATTCCTTGGTGATACAGTACATAATAATATCCATTTTGATTGTATAATGCTCAACTCGAAATTGTAAGATCCACTGCTCCTTGCTTAAGAAGTAAATCCAATTTTTGGTAGTGATTTGTTTGGTTGGGTTTTTATGGCATATCAAGCTTTGTAGGTTATTTAACGCCAAATCCATTTTTATGTAAATAATCAGTTCTATTTAAAACAATGCAGTTTAGCATGACTACACAGTTTCATTGTCAAAAACATTTCTATTTCAAACTATTCAGTTTATTCAAAGAGTTCTAATTCAGCTGATTCAGTTTATCGTAAGTACAAATTTTGTATACACAGTAAAATGTCAAAACAGTTCTATATATAACAATTCAGTTTAGTGTAAGTAAAGTTTCAATGTCAAAAACAGTTAAATTTCAAACAATTCAATTCATCATAAGTACGCAGATTAAATGTAAGTACAGTTTCAGTTTAGCATAAACATGCAGTTTAAATGAAAATACGGTCTGATTGTCAAAAACATTTCTATTTCAAGCTATTCAATTTAGTCAAACGATTCAATTTAGCATAAGTATGCCGTTAGTTCTATTTAACTCATAGATAGAGCCCTATCAGGTACTCCCATGCCGGGCCAGAGTGGACCTGGGAGCAATAACAATGAAGGGGTGCTCCGCATTCCCCAAAGCACCAGCACTACTGGAACATTACCATTAGATTGTTTGGTGTCATATCAAGGACACTCATTGGGGTATTTCCCCTTCTGTAGAGGTGCAGTCAGTGTATTCTACAGCCGCAGCCGACTTCGAAAATCAAATTTTTCTTTATAGAAAAAACAATGTTAGAGCGTACAGATAAAACAGATTTTAAACCCTTGCAACAATCGCAAGGAAACTTGAAAAAAAACCCGAGGAAACAAAGCTTGTGTCCCATCCCGGTTCAATGGAAAGTTAGATTTGAAACAAGGCTACAAATATGTCTGAGAAAGAATTATTACACAATGAAAACAGACGCCATTTTAACTCGTCAAATTTAGAAATAAATTCAGTCTGGAAACTTTCGTTGTTTTTGATTTTTTTTCTTTCCTGGAAAGGAAAGGCGACAAAATTGCGGTTGAAGAAGTTCAGTCATTAAAAGCTTTGAATTTGTTTAGCTCACAAAAATCTTTTTATTTTTTTTATTTTTAATTTTTGCCTAAATTAGCCGACTCGTAAGGTCCAAGTGAAACTGCAATTTCATTAATTTTCTCTCTAATGGAACATCAATGGAATTTTACAGACGACTCCGAATTAGAGTTAATTATTTATTTACGGTGTCTTCAAAAGTCGATATCACGTAATGGTTCGATTAGGTTTGGCTTCTTTGTTTTATTGGCATATCAACCTTCGCGGGTTATTTAATGCCGAAACCGTCTTTGGAGAAGGACGTTAGTAATACTATTTAACCAACAGCCGGGGGTGATAAGCAGTTTCATACGTTTCTCTAGGGTATTATCATATTTACCCAACCCACCACTCGGGCAGGATATGACACAAGGTCAATTTTTAAGCGGAGTTTAACAGGTTTGAATTCAGAGTTTTCCTTCTTCTAGACTAGTTGCCTCGCCAAGGCTGAAGAAACAGTCTGTCCTACTATTTACCCATAGCTGGAGAGAGAATAATAGGATTCATATCTTTCCCAAGGGTATTAGTGCTATGTTAAATGCAATTAGCCTCGTCGAGGATTTGAACTCGTTTCGCCGTGTTCATTTCCTATGACGATTACCATTACACCACGGGCATCTCCTTTTTCCTGTTTCTCTAGGGTATTAGTCCAAAAGTGAACGAGAAAGCGCGACTGGATCTCGAACTTGCTTACTACAATGTGGCAGTTCAATAAGCTAGCCACTACGCCTCGCAGACTCCGACCGATTTGATAAAGAAATCAATCCTTATTCAATATTTTCTTGTGATCAATACTGTATTTATCCTAATTAAAATAGTTCACAAGTCCAATAGAGATAAATTAGAATGAACTTAAACGAAAAGAGAATACAATAACTTGTATATAGCTAAATATAGGACAACCTGTGATAATCGATCATACAAAGAACGGTTCGTTCACCAAGCTCTCTTTGTGTTACACTATACGGGGCGCTGGATATTTCATTAAAGGGGCACGTGGTGTAATGGTTATTGTCGTAAGAAATGGACACGGTGAAATGAGTTCAAATCCTGGACAAAGCTGATTGCATTTAATGCAGTACTAATACCCTTGGTAAAGGTATAAATCAAATTATTCTCCCTCCACCTATGAGTAAATATTAGGGCAGACTGAGTTCTTTAGCCTTGATTAGGCAACCGCTTTAAGAGAAGGAAAACTCTGAATTCAAACCTGTAAAACTCCGCTTAAAAATTGACCTTGCATCCCATCCTGCATGGGCGGAGGGTTTGGTAAGTAAATACATACACTATAGGGGGCGTTCGATACAGTTTAAATACCCACGTTTTCTTCATCATATACATACGTATATAGTATTGCCCATAAACAAATATACCCCAAAAAAAGGGCGACTCAGGTGCAAGGCGATAAATCTAGCCCCTCCGAGGTGGGTTAAAGACTAGGGGGACGACTACCAGAGGCTCGAGGAGTATGCCAGTCTTGAGCGCATGAGGAAAATTGTGGTCTCCCCCAGCACACGCGTCAGGCAGCCTTGGCCGCCTACTCTCATCAAAGAGAAAACACACTAGGGCGGTGTCCTCGAGGTGTAATGGTTAAAGCGATGGACTGCGGAATTGTAGTATGCGAGTTCGTACTCCAGTCGCGCTATTACGTTCACTTTCGGACAAATACCCCTGGGTAAGGCATGAACCCCCTTATCTTCTCAGCTATGGGTTAAATAGTACCACTACTGTTCTTCTAGGAGAATGGCTTTGGCATTAAATAACCTACAAAGAGTTGATATGCCATTAAACAAAGAAACCAAACACCCGACTAGATAAGTGCCTCCAGAACACGACCGGCCGAAATGTGTACTTGAAAACTGGTTGACTGGGAGTGGCATCTTTAGTTTAGAAGAAAATTTACTTTTAATGAAAATTGTTCAGATTTGCTTATTTATGGGAAATACGGTACTTAATAATATCCATTTTGATTGTATAAGAACATCATACATTAGAAAAAATAAAAACCATCTATCTTTGGTTTTGAAGAAAATTAAATTTGCTTGTGTTGTATATTCATTTACATGTTCATGCAGGATACATACTGACGCAATGAATAACAGACGAGTGAAGACTTCTTTAACAAAATATACCTCTCGCTTTATTTGTAAAAGGTTCGAAAAGGATTACTCAAAGATTGCGTGTGAGAGGGAGCTTGAGACCGAACATAAACTGTAATATTTTGACCCCACTCTTATGCTGTCAGCGTTGTGTCTTTCTCGTTCTCCAGGGCTGTTCAACCGGAGGCCCGGGGGATCACTCTGCTGGCTTTCTCTACTACGTCTTAATCAGCAACTTCTCTGGACCCCAACTCAATCGGAGGCCCCGAGCCCCTTCGGCCTGGTGTGGCTTTCCCTACCACATCTCGTCTATAACTCCTTCCGATCTCTCACTGTAATTGTCTTGACTTCTGTCTTGACTGAGTTATATAATAGTTCAATGTCCACTCAGTCGCCGACTCGATTTTTGGAATCGCATGTTGGATCGTCATCAAGCGGAAATAACTGTCAAGCAGTTCAGTCTATGAGTGTACCATGGGAATTTTTTACTTCGTCCCATTTCATCAGCCAATTTCCGCCCACGCGATTTCCTCTCATAACTGCCATTAGAATGTGTCACTTCCTTCCGGTGCATCACTCTGAATGGCATTTTTGGCCGGGTCGAAGGTCAGAATACCACACTTGGAGTATACTTATTTATGGGCGATACTGTATCGAATAATATCCTTTTTGTTTGTTAAGTGTCCAACTAGAAGTGATACAATTCTGGTATGTTTAATTTTCTTTTGTAATTAACCTTTTATAAAATAAAATAAAAAATTACGTACCGTTTTAACTGTGTTATGCTTCAAAAGAAATGATAAAATCCTGGAATCTCTGGTTTAGAAGGAAGAAGTTAACTTTCCAGGATATAATTATTAGCAGTGTACTTATATATATATATATATATATATATATATATATATATATATATATATAAACAGACCGTTTCTTTGTAACACAATTCTTTAGTGTGGCTGAACACGCTAGAATTCTAGAAACTGGGATGGAAACTGTAAATGATAACTGTACTGAGAATGAAGAATTGTGTACAAAAGAATGTGTTCCGACTCGTTTACAAATATATCAACAAAATTACTTAACAAATCATATTTATATTTACTAAATATGTAAAAACAGGATTTGCCATTAAATAATCAACAATGGTTGATACGTCATAAAACCCAACCTAACCAAGTCATACATATTTAATATATATGTAAAAACCGGATTTGACA
The DNA here is from genome assembly GCA_963585895.1 of Sepioteuthis lessoniana. Classification (NCBI taxonomy): domain Eukaryota; kingdom Metazoa; phylum Mollusca; class Cephalopoda; order Myopsida; family Loliginidae; genus Sepioteuthis; species Sepioteuthis lessoniana. Next base: position 31,275,181 of record OY757922.1, on the reverse strand, counting down.
TTAAATAACCAATGGTTTGATATGCCATGAAACCTAACCAAACCAAACCAAACCAACGAAGAATTCCCTCACCACAAAAGCCAAATCCAATCAGGAAAAGTTTATGCTTTTATGTAAGTGGTCTAAGCATCTGGATTCCGAGGCTGTGCTCCAATCCATCTTAAGCAAATCTGGCAAGTAGCACACGGAGAGTATCAGGTGATCTCTGTATCTCACAGTCCAGTTCGACACCATCACAGCCGCGGCAAAAGCATCCAGGGTGGCAGAATTTTGCCTCATGTTACCAAAATATTGCAAAACTTTTGACTCACTCTGAGATTTAAAAAGATCCTTTTTTTCAGAATTTTATAGCCCACATTTAAGGATGCGTGTTATACACGAGTAAAGTTTGAGGGTGCGTGTTATACACGAGTAAAGTTTGGTTTGGTTTGGTTTGGTCAGGTCTTAAGGCATATCAAACCTTGTAGGTTATTTAATGCCAAATCCTCTTTATACATATATATTGAATATATAAGATTTGGTTGGGTTGTGTTTTATGACATATTAACCATTGTAGGTTATTTAATGCCAAATCTTTTTTCATACATATATATTAAATATATGATTTATAAACACAAATATTTATTTTTTTGCGCATATATTAATGGTTTCATTTATTTCAGTCTAATGTGTATAATTCTATTTACAATTAATCCTTTGTTTGCACACAGTTAAATATTTTCAAACATTGCTATTTAACACCATCAATTCAATTAAACATCAGTCATTTCTTTTTTTACACACAGTTAAATGATCAAACAGTTCTGTGTCAAACAATTTTGTTAAGCATAAGTCATTTGTTTGCACTCAGTTTAAACGTCAAAGTACAAAAGTTAAAAGTCGAATAGTTCTATATAACCCACAGATAAGACCTTATCAGATACTACCGCTCTAGGCCACAGTGAACCGGGGAGTAATGGCAATGAAAAGCTGCTTCGCATTCCTCAAAGGTCCAGTATTACTTCACCATCAGACTATTAAGTGTCAAAATCAGGACACTCGTTAGGGGAGTCTTCCACTTCTGCAGAAATGCAGTCGGTGTATTCTACCGCACCAGCCGACTCTTAGCATTTTTCCCTAATCATTAGCTTTAATTAGATGCATCACTATTTACAGACAAATTATATATCAGTCTCTTCTCTGTCAGTACAACGGAAAGAAATATTTCTTGACATAACTTTTTTTGAAAAAATGAAAGCATACATCATTCTTATAAAATTTCTTAAGAGAACGTTCTCATATCATTATTCATCTACGCATGTGTATATAGATATGTCTGCAGATGACAATATATATATCATATTTACCCAACCCCTCCGCTCGGGTAGGATATGACACAAGGTCAATTTTTAAGCGGAGTTTAACAGGTTTGAATTCAGAGTTTTCCTTCTCGTAGACTAGTTGTCTCACCAAGGCTGAAGAACCTAGCCTGCCCTACTATTTACCCATAGCTGGAGGGAGAATAATTGGATTCATACCTTTTCCAAGGGTCTTTGTGCTATGTGAAATGCAATCAGTCCCGTCGAGAATTTGAACTCGTGCCGCCGTGTCCATTTCCTATGACGATAACCATTACACCACGGACACATATAAACACACACACACAGACACACACACACACACACATATATATATATATATATATATATATATATACATATATATATATGTGTGTGTGTGTGTATGCGTGTGTGCGTATATATATATATATATATATGTATATATATATATATATAATGTGAGTGTGCATGTTAAATATATGCGTGGGTGTGCATGTATAAATGTACATATATATGTGTACACGTATACGTAGGTATGTGTCTATGGATGTACCCATATACGTATGCGTGTGTATGTATATATAAACGTGCGTGTGAGTGCATATATATATATTGATATGTGTGTTCATGTGTATATATATATATATATACCTCTGTGTGTGTGTGTGTGTGTGTGTGTGTGTGTGTGTGTGTGTGTGTGTGTTCATGCGTATCCGTGTATGTGCATGTAGGTATATATATGTGTGTGAGTGTGTGTGCATTCTCTTGTTATTATTGTGAGCGCTTTCTTCCTAATATTTAGATTAGCCTTTCCTTTTCTTCTTTGAATTTTATATTTTTTATTTTATTACACAACAGTGAAGTTACTATTTCTCCAATAGTAAGGACCAGTGAAATCATTTGTTCCTCATAGCTTAGTCTATAAAACACCGGATACAAATAACTAGGGTTTCTCAAAAGCGCACGCACACATACACACACATACACGTATACACACATACACACATACACGTATACATATAGTGATTGTCACTCGTTTACTAACAAAGGCTATCACCTCAATTACGCTAAAAGTACCCGTGGGAGTTTATGTGACTCGTCCGGCCAAGTTCACTCTTGTAAACCCTGTCACAAAAGTGACAAGCAAGATTACTGTCTCTGTCGCTCTAAATGCTCTTGTGCACTCCCATAAGCCTTCTCATTCCTACTATAAAACTACATACATTGTCACTGAAAAGACACGAATTATCTGTAGGCAACTGCGAAGGGACATGCGTTAAACGAGCCTTCGATTCTTTGCCGTCATGAGATCTCATATTTATAGCAAGTCGAGCTTTAGCCGAACAGCCTCTAGTCCTGCTTTGTTCAAACAGACCCGAGTCTTGCTTTGGCGGAACAGACCCTAGTACAGCCATTTAGATTACCTGATATCGTCCATCCTAGTAAGGTACCCAACTCAAAGCACCTGATTGCAAATGAGGAGTATCTCAATTCTGGATGTATTAACTCGTTGAAGAACTATAGTTTCTGATTTTACTGACTGCCATTAAATGTTTAATATATACCCAACCCCTTTCAACAAGTTGGTTGTGACACAAGGTCAGTGTTTAATTGGAGTTTAACATGTTTGAATTTAGGGTTTTCCTTCTCCTAGACCGGTGGCCATACCGAAGGTAAAGAGCCATATGTGGAGGCAATCGTGCTGTAATGGTTATCGGGGGAGGAAATGGACACGAAGATACGCGTTCAAATCCCGGACGAGGCTGTTTGCATTTAACATAGCGCTAATACTTCTGGATTGAATCCAATACCCTCCCTCGAGTCATGGGTAAATAGTTGGGAAGACTAAGGTCTTTAGCCTTGGAATGGCAACTGTTCTAGGAGAAGGAAATCTTTGAATTCAAACTTAAAATTGTCCTTATGTCACATCCTGCTTGTACAGAGGGGTGAATATATATATATATATATATATATATATATATATATATATATATATATATATAAAGTAAGTAAAGTTGGCAACCATAGTCGAGGGAGACTCGAATGCTCCCTTTTCAATAGCTACTACTACACTGACGTGTAGAGGAGGTTGCTACTCCTTTACCTGGATTACTCCATTTTACTTTTGATACGTACCTTATAAAGCTGATTGTTAAGCAAGGGTGAAGGAAAGCAATCCAGGGAAAGAAGTAGCGCCCTCCCTCACACCTCGGTGTGGTAGCTAATGAAAACGGAACCTTCAGGTCACGCTCGACTACGGTCGTCAACTTTACAACTACTTTTACATACATACATATATATATATATATATGTATATCGCCTCTCTCTCTCTCTCTCTCTCTCTCTCTCCCTCTCTCTCTCTTTCTCTCTCTCTCTCTCTCTTTAGTACAACAGTGAATATAAAAACATAGAAAAAAACAAATATGATTACAAACAGCAAACAAATGCAATAACAAAAAAAGCATACCACTTAACAAATCGATCTTACGTTAGCATAAATGTAATAGAAAAAAACCTCAAGAATATTTAAGATATATTCAACAACAGCATAGCCTAGTTAACTGGGGCTGCAGAATACACTGACTGCATCTCTGCAGAGGGGTAAGAACCCTCCTCCAACAACTGTCCTATATATGACACTAAATAATCTGATAATGAAACACCTGCAATCCTGGAGCGTTGGGTAATGCGGAGTACCCCTTTAATGACATCGTTCCCAGGTTCACTCCGACCCGAAGTGGTAGCACCTTACAGGGTCCGATTAATGGGCCAAATACAACTCTTTGACATTTAATACAAATGATTTAAGCTAAATTGAATTGTTTAAAATAGAACTGTTTGATCATTTAACTGTGTAAACAAATGACTGATGTTTAATTATATCGTCAGTTATACGTAGCAATACTTGAAACCATTTAACTGTGTGCAAATAAATGATTAATATTGAATAGAATTGTTAGTTTTAGATTGCAATAATTGAAACAACTTAACTAAGTAGAAACAATGATAGTGTTAAAAAAAATTACTTTTGAGTCATTTGAAGTTACCAGCAAATTGTTCGTTTACAAATAATATATGTATATCCATTTAAATGTGTGCTAACAAATGAGGGATGTTGAATTGTTATTGTTCTATAACAATTTTTGATACTATTTAATTGAGTGCAAAAAGGGAGTTATTTATCGTACATCGCAGTATTTGAAACAACAATTTAAGATGTGCAAATAAAATTATTAGCGTTTGCAATACTTGATACTATACCTTTTCCAGTTCAAAATGGGAGTAGTTCAGTTCAAAATGGGAATAGTTTATTTCAAAATGGGAATAGATCATTTCAAAATGGGAATAGTTCAGTTCAAAATGGCGGTAGTTCATTTCAAAATGGGAATAGTTCAGTTCAAAATGGGAATAGTTCAGTTCAAAATGGAAAAATTATTATAAGTATGAATATAAAAAAGCTGCAAAGAGACAATATGGGGGTCCAGTTGTGATGGTTGTTGACAATGCCCCATGTCACCCAAACATTGAAGAAGTTTTTAGTGAAGAAGAATTTCTAGGATGTGAAGTACTTAGGTTGGGACCATACAGTCCAATGTTTAATCCGATTGAACAAGTATGGTCTTTAATCAAAGCTTACGTCAAGCAGGAATTGGCTGCTAAAATTGTGAGTATTCTTGCAATCGAGAGAAGAGATGGCTTGTCAATTACTGAACAAAGGGCAAGAGCTTTGACTTCATTAATTGAGGAAAAATTGGTAAGGGTTACACCAGAAGTATGCAATCGTTTCATAGATGGAATTCAATCTAAATTTCCTGCAGCTGTAGCATTAGAAGATGTTGTGTTCTAATAAATTAATAGAAGAATTTTTTTTTATATTATAAAATGTTAACAATTTTATTGCTAAAATAATTTATGAAATATTTTTTATATTTATACTTATAATAATTTTTCTATTTTGAACTGAACTATTCCCATTTTGAACTGAACTATTCCCATTTTGAATTGAACTATTTCCATTTTGAACTGAACTACTCCCATTTTGAACGGAACTACTCCCATTTAGAACTGGAAAAGGTATAGATCATTATATGAAAACAAATGATTAATATCGAATAGGATTATGAGTGGCTAGATAGCAATATGTAAAATAATGTAATTGTGCGAAGATAAATTAGTTCTATTTAATATATATGTATAAAGAGGATTTGGTATTAAATAACCCACAAGGGTTAATATGCCATAAATCCAACCAAAGCAAATCTTATCTAAAGTATCTGTATAAAGAGGATTTGGCATTAAATAACCTACAGTGGCTGATATGACATAATATCTATCCAAACCAAATCTTGTATATTTAATGTGAATGTATCAAGAGGATTTGATGTCAAATAACCCACAGGGTTTGATATTCCATAAACCCTACCAAATCAAATTTTATTCAATATATCGGTATAAAGAGGATTTGGCATTAAAAAACCTACAATGGCTAATATGATATAAAATCTATCCAAACTAAATCTTGTATATTTAATATATGTATGAAAAAGATTTGGTGTCAAATAACTCGCAAAGGTTGATATGCTATAAACCTAACGAAAGCAAATCTTATTTGATGTATCTGTATAAAGAGGATTTGGCATTGAATAGCCTACAACGGCTGACATGCTATAAAATCCACCCAATCCAAATCTTGTACATTTAATGTATATGTATAAAGAGGATTTGGCATTAAATAACCTACAATGGCTGATATGCTATAAAACCCATCCAAACCAAATATTATACATTTAATATATAAATACATATATATATAAAGAGGATTTGGTATTAAATAAGCTATGATGGTTGGTATGACATAAAACTCGACCAAACCAAATCATTTAAATTTAATATATATGTAGAAAGAGGATTTGGTGTCAAATAACCCACAAGGGTGTATATGTCATCAAACCACACTAAACCCAACAACAGCAACAAACTCCAGTTACCAAGTAGAATTTGACCGAATAATCCTCAAAGCATTTGCCGAAAAATGTGACGAAATTATAGAAAAAGAACAGATGAACATTTTAGAAAGACCTGAAAATAAATAACACGCTTAATTCTGTGGTAAACCACCAAATTACTTTTGACATAAGAAATATGTTTCTTTTCTTTTCCTAGGCCTGAATAAACGTCTTTTACTATCAGGTGCAGATATATGTGAAAATATAGTTAACTTTTTTTTTTTTTCAGTATTCTTTTTTGGGATTTTTATTAAGATATTTGCTACATATTTAACCATTCATTTAATCTGCTGATCACAGCGAACACCTGCGAACAAGAAAAAAATTACTGCGTTTGTAGATATCAAACATTGTGTTAAGCTTCTATCAATTGATACTTCACAACAACAGTAACTTGTAGAACAATTTATCAATAAAATTCCTCGAATTTCATATCATACACAAAATAAGGAAAACTGCAGTTAGAATTGCCATATTAGCTGCTAAATTTCAAATAGGAGCTAAGTTCTATCTCATTATTATTGTGATAATCTACCTTACAAGTGTGATGCTATAAGCATTATTTACCCAACCCCATACACACAGCATGCGACACAAGGTCAATTTTTAAGCGGAGTAAAGCTAGTTTTAAGCAAGAGTTTTCCTTCTCTTAAAGTGGTTATTTAACTGCAGTTAAACAACCCATTCTGACCTGCCATTTTCACCTAGCCGGAAGTAGAACCGATGGATTAATCCCTTTTCCAAGTAAAACAAAAACAGCCTCGTCCAGGTTCTGAAATCGGGTCGCCGATTCCAATTCCTAGGACTATAAAGTATGTGGCGAATTTAGATGTGTATGTATACATAAAGGTGTTGCTTATAACTGTGTGTGGTCATGTATGTTGATGCGGTTTTAAACTGCGTGCTTATGCTAAACTGAATTATTTGAAATGGAACTGTTTTTGACATTGAAACTGTACTTACACTAAACTGAATTGTTTTTTATAGAACTTCTGTACTTATACTAAATTGAATTAGCTGTATTAGAACTGTTTGAATAAACTGAATGGCTTGAAATAGAAATGTTTTTGACAAACTGTGTACTCATGCTAAACTGAATTGTTTAAAATAGAGCTATTTGCATAAAAATAGATTTGGCGTTAAATAAACTCCAAATGTTGATATGCCATAAAACCCCAACCAACCAACTGTATTTTTTGTATTTTTGCATCTATTAAACAGTCGGTGGATTCGCGTTAGTTTTTGTTTTTTTTATTTCGTTATACTTTTGAAAAGTCGCCATGAACTAACATGAACACATGAAAATTTTATCACGTTATTATTCATCATCACTGCAGAGAAGAACTTAGAACAACTGTAGATTGTTGCAAAATTGACTTTTTACCAAGCCATCAATCAGAGACGCACCTGTGTAAATAAGCGGAAGCAATCTCGGAAGTTTGGGTTTTTATCCTTCAGATTTTTCGCAGGAAATCAAATATTGCCGTCAGCGAATTCACAATTATTTTAAAAACTAGCGTGTAAACGCAGTTTGCTCAATAAATGCAAAAATGTATGTACAAAAGATATAGCTTCTTGAGCCTTTTGGCTGGGCCGTCTGGCATTCGTGCCGGATGGGTGATCGAAACCAAGAGCAGACTCGGGGCCGAATAGGCCCCCAGCTTCGGCTGGGCAACCTTTGGGTGGGCGAGCTGCTTTTCAGATCCGTATGCACGCCTTGTATAGCACTAGACCTCACGGTCTAGTTCAAGCTATATTCTGGCATACGTGCCCGGACCTAGATTTAGGTCCGTGATACGGCTTGACTCATTAGATCCACATTGCACTTAGTGGGTCAATGACTAGCAGGGTTCGAGTCTCGGCTCGTTCCCGATCTTCCCCTCCCCTTTATCCCCACTTTAATCGGCCTTCGGGCTTTTGACCTTGTGTCAAGTCGTGTCTGGTGGGAGGCAGTGACAAATATCGCTTCTTGAGCCTTTTTTTGCCTCAAAATTAACATTCGATCAGTTGATTTCCCATAAATCTCATACATCCAGCCGTTCTATATTAGATGGTACTTACTCTACGACCATCCGGAACTCGTCTCTTTATTTTACTTCGTTTTCAGCTCGTCTTGTCGGTCGCCTTCTATTGCCATCTTTGTTCCTATTCGTTGTCTTCTCTTGTCATCTTCTTATATAGTGGTTGGAGGGTGAACGACAACACTTCCTTATAAAAAATACACATGTCTTTTTATTCTTTCGTAAGGGGTCAAAGCTTCTGTGGTGTGTGAGAGACAGACGGAGACAGGAACAGACTGCTTCAATTTTAAAAGGCTTTTCGCTCCGAAAATACTAAAAATACAATTTTTTAACAAATTAGATTCATATCTAATCACACAAGCCGGATATTACACAAGGTCAGTTTTAAGCAAGGTTTAGCTCGCTTAAATTCAAAGTTTTCCTACTCCGAGACCGGTGGCTATACCAACATTAATATTTTCAGCTAATTCCAAGCCTGCCTAAATAATATATTTAAGCGAAGAAATTAATATTTCTTAAGTAGGTATGGATTTTTTTTAATACTTATTCAACAAACAATAAATAATGAATTCTTACTTACTTAAATACCTTTTCGTTTTTTGTTGTTTTTTTTTTTTTGTGGGGGGTGCTTTGTTTCAGAGAAAATCTACCTTCTTTTCTTTCAACGCATTTCATTTCAACTCGTTTAATCATATTTACCCAACCCCTCCGCTCGGGCAGGATATGACACAAGGTCAATTTTTTAAGCGGAGTTTAACAGGTTTGAATTCAGAGTTTTCCTTCTCCTAGACTAGTTGCCTCACCAAGGCCGAAGATCAGTCTATCCTACTATTTACCCATAGCTGGAGGGAGAATAATTGGATTCATACCTTTCCCAAGGGTATTAGTGCTATGTGAAATGCAATGAGTCTCGTCGAGGATTTGAACTCGTGTCGCCGTGTCCATTTCCTACGACGATAACCATTACACCACGTATAGTAAGTAATTGTTCTTAAATTAAACGGATAGTGTTTAAATTTGTATTTGAATTATTATTGACCAGTCGGCTGGCGCTGTAGAAAACACTGACTGCATCTCTCCAGAGGGGTAAGACCCCCCAACGAGTCTCCTGGATATGACACTAAACAATCTGATGGTGAGGTTCCGGTGATGCTGGAGCTTTGGGGAATGCGGAGTACCCCTTCATTGCCATCGCTCCCAGGTCCACTCTGGCCCGGAGTGGTAGCACCTGATAAGGGTCCTATCTATGGGTTAAATAGAACTAAACCGTGGTTTCTTGACTTGACTTTTTTTTTTGGCATTTAAACTGCGTATTCATGCTAAACTTAATTGTTTAAAATAGAACTGTTTTGACATTAAAACTGTGTCCTTATGCTAAACTGAATTGCTCGAAATAGAACTGTTTTGACATCTAAATTGGGTACTTATGCTACACTGAACTATCTGAAATAAAACTTTCTTGACATTTAAATAAAACCTGTACTTATACTAAACTGAATTTGCTGAATTAGAACTGTTTGAATAAACTGAATAGCTTGAAATAGAATTTTTTTACAATTAAACTGTGTACTCATGCTAAACTGAATTGTTTGAAATAGAACCTACAATAGAACCTACAACAGACCTTCAAAGGTTGATATGCCATAAAACCCAACCAACCAACCAGCCAACCATTGCATTATTAACAGTAGTTCACATTGATACTTTTCGGGCATAATCATATTTTCTCTCTCACTTAGTGATATACTTAAGCAAAAGAATATTTACTCATAAGATATGTCCCCTGATTTGGAGCAAATAATTACGGTTATATCTTCAAAAAATATTTACGTTCTGGCTAACAGTATCTTCGAACACAAGGAAATTGCTTGTACTTTGTTTATCGGTAATTTTTTTCACTAAATTTAGAGAAATAAAAGTTATAAACTTGTAGATCAGATTTCTATTCCTTCATTTTCTCATTTTATCCGCTAAACTTGGGTTGTCAACGCGAAAAAGAAAATCGCGTTTTAGCTAGAAAATAAAAGTCTATTATTTCTGTAGATTTATAGCCGGACGACCAGCAAGAATATACATACAGCAGCTATATGAGGATACGGGATGTAGCCCTGAAGACCTACCAGAGGAGATGAGCGATAGGGAAAGTGGCGAGAGAAGGTCAGGGATATCCGTGTTAGCAACACGACATGATGATGAGGATGATAACAGTTAAAGTGCGGCTCCAAATTTTTCTAGGAGACATTTGGAAGTACATATTGACCCAGCCCCTCTGCACAAGCAGGATGTGACACAAGGTAAATTTTCATCATCATCATCATCATATCGTGCTGGCAGCACGGATATCCCTGACCCTCTCTCGCCACTCCTCCCTATCGTTCATCGCCCTAGGCAGGTCTTCAGGACAACAACCTGTATCCTCACATAGCTGCTGAATGTACGTTCGTGCTGGTCGTCCTGCTTTTGCGCGGCCGTGTGTGGGGATCCATAAGAGTACATCTCTTATGAGTTCATCTCTGCTTCTCCAGCAATGTCCTGCATGTCTGGTTCGCCTAACTTGAATAGTTTTCGTGATAGGGGGCAGGTGGCCGTACAGTTGGTGTCTTGTGGGGTGTTGCTGCCAGGACTTGTTCAGGATTGCACGCAGCATTCTTGTGTAATTGCCATCTAGTTTCTTCTCCAGCCGTTTTGTTAGCGTCCATGTAGTGCATCCATATAGCAGTATCGATGTGACCGCTGCCTGGAAGAAACTGCGTTTCATTTTATCGGTTTTTCCAACTTCGAGACCGGTGGCTATGCCAACGTTAAAGAGCTCTACTATTTACGCATAGCTGGAGGGGGAATACTTTAATTCATATTTTTACCAAGGGTATGAGCGCTTTGGGAAATGCAAACAGCGTCGTTCAGGGTGGGTCGTCGTGTCCATATCCTTCGGCGGTAACCATTACACCCCGAACACCTTCTGTCTATATAAATATATTAGGGTCAAAATTACTTGGGAAAAATACGGTGCCTTCCTAAATTCATTCCATCTAGACTCATATCAAGACATAAAAAGTATTAAAGATGAAGATAGGCAAAAACGAAGTATCTGTCGCCAATACACTTGAGAAAGGTATGATCACATCTGTTCTCAATCAAGCTATGAGTAAATAGTTGGGCAGACTGGTTTCTTTAGCCATGTTATAACAACCGGTCCATTTCCAGAGATGATAACCATTACACCAAGTGAGAAAGAGGGAGAAGAGAAACGTTCGGATCCCTAAGCTTTGTTTGGGGTTCGATATCGCTATGTTAGGTTCTACAAGACAAGCAGAGAGCAACGTCTTACGCATGTTACTCCTGCATTGGTCCATGGAATCATCAATAAATAGAACCTTAATATCGTCCTTGTCTGCTTCTTTTTTCTTTTGATGACCAGATTCGCGGCTTCTGCAGTTTTGACCAAAGGGAAGCCATCTTCTTTTTACCAATCAAGCACAACATCCGGGAAGTCCGTTAGATCATAGGACTGTACAAACTAAGCCAGTGTCACTCAAGCTTTTTATTGAAGCCAAATACAAGCTCAGTCTAGTGAGTGATGGGAATGTTCTTTATCTGATAAGGTTATTAACTCTAAATATATGTTAAAATTTCTAAAGCTTTCAGCAAGGTCTAATCACTTGTGGCCCAATCTCCAATTCGGTCATATGTGTAAAACTGATAAACTATATATATATATATATATATACACATACATATATATATATACATATACATATACACACACACACACACACACATATATATATATACACACATATATATACACACATACACACACAATCACATATATATATATATATATCGGGTAAATTATTAAATGGTTGAATAAAACACCGATCTCTAGATTGATTAATTTTATTTCTCTAAATTGAGCGAAAGGTTTGTTGAAAAAGCAAAAGTTACAGTCTTTTTTTTTTGTTAAAAAAGATACTTGCTTTGGTTTAGTTTGGTTTTATGGCATATCAACCATTGTAGGTTATTTAATGCCAAACCTATTTTATACATATAAACAGTTCTATTTCCAACAATTTAGAATATTATAACTATAGTTTTTTTTTATATTCAGTGAAATGTCAAAACTGTTCTATTTCAAACAATTCATTTTAGTATAAGAACAGAGTTTATTTCTATTTGACCCATAGATATGATCCTATCTTTGCTACCACTCCGGGACAGTGTAGACCTGGGAGCAATGGCAATGAAGGCTATTCCAAATTGCCCAAACCTCCAGCATTACTGGAACCTCACCGTCAGATTGTTTAGTGTCATATACAGGGCACTTGTTGGCAGGGGGGTCTCTTATCCCTCTGCAGAGATGCAGTCAGTGTATTCTACTGCCCCAGGGAACGACTGGGAAGGAAAAGATATTTCTCAGAGAGTTAATATGTTTTGGAGGTGTCCGTGGTGTAATGGTTTTCGTTGCAGGAAATGGACACGGCGACACCAGTTCAAATCCTTAACGAGACTGACTGCATTTCATATGGCACTAATACCCTTGGGAAAGGTATGAATCCAATTATTCTCCCTCCAGCTAGGGGTAAATAGTAGGGAAGACTAGGTTCTTCAGCCTTGGTGAGGCAACTAGTCTAGGAGAAGAAAAACTCTGAATTCAAACCTGTTAAATTCCGCTTAAAAAATTGACCTTGTGTCATATCCTGTCCGAGCGGAGGCGGTGGGGAAAAAAGGTAGAGGTGCCCGTGGTGTAATGGTTATCGTCGTAGGAAATGGGCACGGCGACACCAGTTCAAACTTGAACGAGACTGATAGCATTTCACGTAGCACTAAAACCCTTGGGAAAGGTATGAATCCAATTATTTTCCCTTCAGCTATGGGTAAATAGTAGGACAGACTGGGTTCTTCAGCCTTGGTGAGGCAACTAGTCTAGGAGAAGGAAAACTCTGAATTGAAACCTGTTAAACTCCGCTTAAAAATTGACATCGTGTCATATCCTGCCCGAGCGGAAGGGTTGGTAAATATGGTAAATATGTTAAGAGAGGAAGTAAACTTTTATAGATGAAATATTGTAGTTTGATTTGCCTAACTGTAGTAGATACATTTTTCCATGTAAAGGTCTGTGTGTGAATATGTCACTATATGAAAAAGAAAAGGGCGCCTAGTGTGGTGTAATGGTTAGCAAGCTGGAGTAGCAAGCCTACACAAGTGAGTTTGAGTCTTATTGGATGCCCCTTTCATATGGCCTTGTGCCACATCTAAGCAAAAAGCTTAGTAAATTACCACTATATGAAAGAGAAAGTCGTTTTATTCGTTCATATGTTAATCGATGTCGATAGAATTTTCATCAGCAAAAGAAAGATGGTTAGTGCGTGCATGTCTATATTAAAAAATGTTTTTTTAAATAATTAAGAGATGTTGAAGTTAAATGTTTCCTGAAATAACGGACTTATAGATTTTCATTCAAAGAAATAAAACCGAAAGTTTTTTTATTTAAATACAGAATAAATGTGTAAAAATACTAAATATGTATTTATTTTATCGTTATCTATAACACTGAGGTAGGCTCGAAATAAAGTTACCGATTTAATAATGATTCTAATCAGTTAAAAATGTACTTTCAAAATTTTCGAAGGGAAAAGATTCCTTCTATTATTTTAGGTTAAATGTTGTCGTCTGTAAATCTCAAAGAAATTTTAAAACTGACGTGTAAGCACCGATTGGTCAAAAAATGCAAAAATACGTATACAAAAATTACAGCTTCTCAAGTCTACTTTTTTTCTGTTTTCTTTTTTTTTGCACAAAAATTAGAATTGTTTTTACGCCCCAGTCGGCTAGGGTTGCAAAATACAACAATTGCATCTCTGTGGAGGGATAAGACACCCTAACGAGAGACACTAAACAATCTGATGGAGAGAGTCCAGTAATACTGGAACTTTGGGGAATAAGGAATACTCCTTCATTGCTATCGCTCCCACGTCCACTATGGCCCGGAATGGTAGCACCTGATAGGGTCCTATCAATGGGTCAAATAGTACGGTTTGAGATTTAAACTGGGTACTTATACTAAAATGAATTGTTAGATATAGAACTACTTTTACATTTAACTGTGTGTAAAGAAATGAATAATGTTTAATTGAGTTATTAGTGACCAATAGCACTACTTGGAACCATTCAAATTTGTTGACATGCTAAACTGAATTGTTTGAAATAGAACCGTTTGATTATTTAACCGTATGAAAAAAAAATGAATTTAAACAAATGACTGTGAGTAAAGAAGGAACTGTACGTATGCTAAACAGAATTGTTGAAATAGAACTGTTTTTACGTGTAATTGTGTAGTCGTATCAGATAGAAATAAGTGAAACCCTTTAACAGTATGCAAAAAATGCACTCAAGCTCGTTTAAATATTTAATCTAGAAAATATGTTTAGAAATCGAAAAATGATTTGGCATTATATGGCCTACAAAGGTTGATATGCCATAAAACCAAATAAAAACCAAACCAAACCAAACCAAGCCTTTTTAGTAGCAAGATCAGCATGTCAATGCACACAAAACTGAATATATGTGCTTTAATCAAGCAGGCGACATCTCCACACTAGACGGAACCTCTCTGAAACTGGTTGACGAATTCACCTACCTAGGAAGCAGTGTCTCATCAAGCAAAAAAAAAAAAAGACATCGACACGCGGCTAACGAAGACATGGACAGCTCTCGATAAGCTATCGGTCATATGAAAATCAGACCTGACCGATAAAATGAAACGAAGTTTCTTCCAGGCAGCGGTCGTGTCGATACTGCTATATGGATGTACTACATGGACGCTAACAAAACGGCTGGAGAAGAAGCTAGACGGCAACTACACAAGAATGCTGCGAGCAATATTAAATAAGTCATGGCGGCAACACCCCACAAAGCACCAACTATACGGCCACCTACCTCCCTTGTGGTGTAA
The DNA here is from genome assembly GCA_963585895.1 of Sepioteuthis lessoniana. Classification (NCBI taxonomy): domain Eukaryota; kingdom Metazoa; phylum Mollusca; class Cephalopoda; order Myopsida; family Loliginidae; genus Sepioteuthis; species Sepioteuthis lessoniana. The sequence goes on along the minus strand of OY757922.1, from coordinate 31,259,883 downwards.
TGGTTAAAGCGATGAACTGCGGAATCGTAGTACGCGAGTTCGTACTCCAGTCGCGCTATTACGTTCACTTTCGGGCAAATACCCTTGGGAAAGGTATGAACCCCCTTATTCTCCCCGCAGCTATGGGTAAATAGTAGGACGGACTAGGTTCTTCAGCCTTGGTGAGGCAACTAGTCTAGGAGAAGGAAAACTCTGAATTCAAACCTGTTAAACTCCGCTTAAAAACTGACCTTGTGTCATATCCTGCCCGAGCGGAGGGGTTGGTAAATAGTACCTACCTCCCATCACGAAAACTATCCAAGTTAGATGAACCAGGCCCGCAGGACACTGCTGGAAGAGCAGGGACGAGCTCATAAGTGATATACTCCTATGGACCCCCACATATGGACGAGCAGGACGACTAGCTCGAACATACATACAGCATCTATGTGAGGATACGGGATGTAGCCCAGAAGACCTGCCAGAGGCGATGAACGATTGGGAAAAGTGACGAGAAAGGGTCAGGGATATCCGTGCTTACAGGACGACATGATGATGATATATATAGTTACAAAAGATATTTCGTGAGTTAGGAACTATCCAACTACAGTTTCGCCTAAACGTCTCCTCAGGGTATATAATCCTAACTCTGGATTAGATACCCTGAGGAGCCATTTAGGCGAAACTCTAGTAGGACAGTTCCTGACTCACGAAATAATTTTTGTAACTATTTTGCTCTACCCAGTATTGAGCACTCTTTGTAATTGTAGCTTCACAGCATTTTACGGTGGTTTTTTTTTCTTTTGACCAACCGATTGTGTATCTCTTAATTTTTTTTTCAATTGGTGTGACAAGGATGGCCTTTTCTTTTTTTTTTTCCCGATATTTTTTTTTCTTTTTTCTCCGGACAGTGATTCGTGATATAGTTTTATCTCCGAATTCTGGCGGGTTTTTTTCTTTTTGCCTGTCACCGTAAGTGCTTTTAGTCAGTAAGTTAGTAAATATATATATGTGTGTGTGTGTGTGTGTGTGTGTGTGTGAAATGTCATTTTTTACAAATTTTTCCGGAATTTTTTTCCAAAGATGTAAACTCTGCATTGTTTTTTAATTGATTTATTACAAAGATTATTTTAATCAGGAAAAAAATATTTGTTTCTAATCAATTCAAAATGCCGGCAAAACAGACATCTACTTTCAGATTTTTTTTTTTATGTCTACAATCAAAATTTTGATGCTTGAGAAGTGGAAAACTTTGAAACTTGCAGAAGAATGCATATGTATAAAGAAGCATGTTTTACCTAAAAAAATATTTACAAATGAGGTAAACATAGGTTTGCTACAATAAGCCTGAGGCGAAAAGACTGTCCAACAGGTGGAAACACATTGAATCGCCGGTAAAGAAAAGGTTCCAAATGCAGAGGTCAGTACAGAAGGTCAAACTGACAATCTCCAGGGACGTCACAATTGATTTCCTGCAAAACAGTTCAACTGTAAACGGCACTTCTTATTGTCAACTGCTTATCTTTATTTATCGGATGACACACACACACACACACACACACACATGCACACACACACACACACACACACACACACATATATATATATATAAGGTATTCTTCAATCCAGTAAATCCGGAGTTGGGAATGATTCCGTCAGGACAAATAAATTATTCAAATTTCGAATATTTAAATATTCCTGGTAAAGAGCTCAATGGAAATAAATTCACTGAGCAAATAATATTATTTCAAGAAAAAACAATATTCGGTTACATTAGGATGATAAATTTATTTCCTTCCAGTTAAGAGCATTGATATGAATCAAAGACTCAAAATAATTTTTAACAGGACTTCATCAGATCCAATAAGAAAAATTTAGGTATATATATACTAGCTCTAAATGTAAGCATTTCCTTGAAATGTGAGAGGCATCAACTGCGTATTTAAAGACTGATTTACTGATTTTTATTCAGGGTTGCCAATATGAAAAATGAATAAAACCATTCTCATTGCTTAAAAAGCAATGAGAATGGTTTTATTCAATATGAAAAATGAATAAAACCATTCTCATTGCTTTTAAGCAATGAGAATGGTTTTATTCATTTTTCATATAGGCAATCCTGAATTACGATGCTGATCTTAAAAGATCAGCATCATAATTCTTTTTAAAGTTAATGTGTGTATACCAAATTACAACAGGTCCCATTGGAATAATGGTGAGAGTATTCACAAATGATGCGTGAGACCAAGGTTCAATTCCAGGCCGAGTCATACCAAAGGTGTAAAAAAAATGGTACAGCATGCCTCTCTGCTTAACAATCAGCATTATAAGGAACTGATCAAGGGTAAGTCAAGCAGTCCAGTGAAACGAGTAGCGCTCTCCCCAAAATATCATCGTAGTAGCTATTGAAAAGAAAACCGTCGGGTCTCCGTCGCCTATGGTTGACTAACTTATTTATATGTATTTAACAAATGAAAATAAGAATTTTTTTTTAAAGTTTGATCAATGAAGAACTGCTCTCATACTGATCAGCAGAGTAGTATAAAAACTAAAAGAAAAATGAAATCTCACAGATTTTTTTTATTTCATGGGTCAACTAGAAGACACAATCACCAGACAAAACTTCATTTATTATAGTGTTTAATTAAACTTCATTACTTAAAGTCTATTTATTTTCCTGGTATCCTGCTTTTTATTTCTGATTGCCGATTTTTAAAGCAATATATGCAGTCTATCTAAACACATTAGCTAAAAATCGCTACCTTTATTAAGTTACATAGCAGGCTTCTGGGAAACTTGATTTTAGCAATAAGTTAGATTCCAGTCTGGCTATGCGTTCAAGAGCTTTGTTTGACGGGACCAGCCTTCCCAGGCAGCACCTGCCTCGACTATATCTAAAGGAGCAAGGGTCATGTTTATGTCTGATGGTAAGGCGCCACTCTCAAATAGTGTGTGTTTGTTTGAGTTTTATGGCATATCAACCTTTGTAGATTATTTAGTACCAGATCCATTTTTATACAAATAAACAGTTCTTTTTCAAAAAATCGCTTTAGCATAAGTACAAAGTTTAATTGTCAAAACAGTCCTATTCTAAGCAATTCAGTTTAATATAAGTACACAGTTTAGCTCTATTTCAAGCTATTCAGTTTAGTCAAACAGTTCTAATTCAAACAATTCAGCTTAGCGAAAGTACAGTTTCAATGTCAAAAACAGTTCCATTTCAAACAATTCAGTTTAGCATTTATACGCAGTTTAAATGTCAAAACAGTCCTATTTTATTCAATTCAGTTTAATATAGGTACACTGTTTAGTTCTACTTACCCATAGATCGGATCCTATCAGGTGCTACCTCCCCAAGCTCGATTGGACCAGGGAACGATGGCTATAAAGGGGTACTCGCTTTACCCAAAGCACTAGCATTACAGGAACCTACCATCAGATTTTTTAGTGTCATATATATAATATAATATAATAGTTTTACTTGCACACAGTAAACTTTGTTTCAAGTATTGATATTTAACACTAATCATTCAATTTAACTGTCATTTATTTGCACACATTTAAATGGTTTCAAGTATAGAAAAATGATTAAATCGTTCTATTTGACCCATATATGGAACCCTAAATGACCCTATCACTCCAAGTTAGAGTGGACCTGGGAGTAATGGTAATGAAGGGGAATGCGGAGTGCCCATTTATTGTCATCGCTCCCAGGTCCACTCTGGTCCGGAATGCTTGCACCTAATAATGTCCTATCTATGGGTCAAATACAACTAAACTGCGTACTTATGTTAAACTGAATTGCTTGAAATGGAATTGTTTTGACATTTAAACAGCGTACTTATGCTAAAATGAGTTGTTTGAAATAAAACTTTGACATTAAACTGTCTGTAAATAGAAACTATACTCACACTAAACTGAATTGTTTGAAATAGAACTGTTTGACTAAACTGAATATCTTGAAATAGAAATGTTTTTGACTATTAAACTGTGTACTTATACTAAGCTGAATTGTTTGAAATATAACAGTTTATTTGTATAAAAATCGATTTGGCATTAAATAACGTAGAAAGGCTGATATGTCATAAAAAACAGACAAACAAACAAACACACAAACAAAGAAACCGACAATTTACCACAACTACGAATGAACCCTTTATATTCCCCCATACATCTAAATGGAGGAAAATAATTACGCTAATATTCTACAGGGTCCGATGAACTGGTATTATGACGAGGAGACCGTCTACTAAAGTAATAAAGTAGAGTTATGGATCTCGCATGTGATGTTGTGGGTGTTAATCTTTTAAGTGCTCATATAAATAATGCCAGAAATACGATACTTTCGGATATCTGAATTTAGGAAATAATTAATAAGCAATTCCTATAGACCTTATATACCATTATTTTGCAAAGTAACATACAATCGTGTTCTTTTGCCACACTAAGCTATAGTAAATGCATATCCTTAGAATAGTGATGTCTCGAATCATATAAGAATCGACGATTCCAAGGAAAATAAGAATTTTTTAAAAAATGCAAGAATATTACTATCGATCTGAAATGCAAACAACGTCATTCAGAATTTGAACTCGGATTACTGGGTCCATTTACCTATGACGATGACCGTTGAACTATGATTGTCAGATACAGCATCGAGGCATATTCCAATGTATATATGGGTGCCTTGCATTAGCACAAATCAGCTTTCAAGAGTGAAGCTCAGATTCTTGAGTTCTAGGGAGTGTCGTGTACACCTTCATTGCAATGCGATAAGCTCGATAATCTTGAATCTCTGAATAAAAGCGATTATTAAGAAGCTATTCTTGTAGACCATTATCTTGCAAAGTAACTTACAGTCGTGTTCTTTTGCCAGACTAAGCCATAGTAAGTGAATATCCTTATAGTAATGACGTCTCAAATCAATTATGAGTCGACGAATGTTACGGTAGTGTATATAACAGAAGTTTGGCGCCATGTGTGTACGTCAATTTACTGATATTTCATCAGTGAAAGATTTAGTTATCTTAAAGTTTTTCAAATATCATCATTAACGAAATAGGAATATTTTTTTTAAATACAAGAATGTTACTATCGTTCAAACATTGAAAATTACACCTTACTTTTCTTTTTATCAAACTTGGCAGCAGGATGCTAATATAGTTTACAAGACTCAAAAAAATATTAATGTCTTTAAAGGCGTTTCCCCAAATTACGTACAGGAATTGGGACCGGCAAGTTCCTTCCTAATATACGATGGGCTTCTTTTATTTACTTATTTATTTACTTATTTCAACTATTCAAGTAATTCCCCAGTACTTGTAGCGCACCAGCTATGGTCACAGAGAATGTACTGAACGAATTGAGTTCAAAACCCGACTGGGACTCTCTGCGTTCAGAAAGTCGCAGCCTTCGAAGAAGGCATGGCTATACTTCTCCCAGTCATCATCATCATCATCATGTCGTGCTGCTAGCACGGATATCCCTGACACTCTCTTGCCAATTCTCCCTATCGTTCATCGCTTCTGGCAGGTATTCCGGCCTACATCCCGTATCCTCACATAGCTGCTGTATGTATGTATGTTCGAGCTGGTCGTCCTGCTTTTGCTTAGCCATATGCAGGGGTCCATTGGAGTACATCACTGATGAGTTCGTCCCTGCTTCTCCAGCAGTGTCCAGCTTGTCTGGTTCGTCTAACTTGTATAGTTTTCGTGACGGGAGGCAGGTGGCCGTATAGTTGGTGCCTTGTTGGGTGTTGCCACCAGGACTTGTACAATATTGCTCGCAACATTCTTGTGTAATTGCCGTCTAGCTTCTTCTTCAGCCGTTTTGTTAGCGTCCCAGTAGTGCATCCATACAGCAGTATCGACACAACCGCTGCCTGGATGAAACTGCGTTTCATTTTATCGGTCAGGCCTGATTTCCATATGATCGAGAGCCTATCGATAGCTGTCCATGCTTTCGTTAGCCGTGTGTCGATGTCTTTTTCGGTTGATAAGACGCTGCTTCCTAGTTAGGTGAATTTGTCTACTAGTTTCAGAGAGGCTCCGTCTAGTGTGGAAATGTCGCCTGTTTGGTTATAACACATATATTCAGTTTTGTGTGCATTGACATGGAGGCCAATGCCTGCGGCGGCTCTCCCTAAACTATGTAGTAGTGTTTCCGCTTGGTTGGGTGTATTTGCCAGTAACACTATGTCATCGGCGTAGTCGGCGTCGGTAATTGTTTTTGCTGGGTACTTTCTGCTTCTTTTGTTTGTCAGCTCGAAGCCCGTATGGAAACGCAGAATACTGCGACATTTTAGCAGGAGTACTACAAGGGGACACGCTAGTCCCATACCTCTTTATCATCTGTCTAGACTACGTGCTTAGAACTTCGATCGACAAAATCAGAGAAAATGGCATCCATATAGCAGTGATTAAATTAAGTCAATCCCTGTGAGCAGTCTTATTGTCGGTCAGATGAGAGTCATTACAATAAAGTAAGAAAATCCTATTGGTTAAGTATATTTGGGGAATATATCACCCATCATACTTGCTCATACGGTAACGATCTGGATATGTACCCGGCTACAACGTGTGATTGCGACAGAAAATTCAACAGCTTGCGAGGATCACGAATCCACAAGGCGCGCTGGTGCGAACAACGTAATTCTCCCGCCGGAGAATGTAAATCGAATGATGGGCCTATGAATCAGGTTTACCCCCACAGTATTCACGACCCCATTGCTGAACATCAGCGTCCTGGAGACATTCCTTGCAAGCCAAGAATTTAGTGGCCCAACGGTAATCAGATAGCTACTTGGACAAACTTAGACCAGGAGCTTTCTTTTTACTCACCACCCATCTTGTGAGACCATTGATCAACAAATAACATCTTTCAGCAGAATTAGATATGACGTTTGTCTCGAGTGCTTTTGGGCAGTAACGCATAAATGAAAGAAAACGAACCGAATAGATAACGGATATAGAAAGGATTTCAACATGAATGATATACACGCGTAACCACCTTCCTCGTGTGATTACGCAAAATCAAGAAACGGTTGCTATGACATCAACAGCCGTAAGTAAACAGATTTTTAAATCACAAACTGCACCAAAATGAACATGAACGAACGTCCAATGTAATGTCTGCTTCTAGTTGATCTTGTGTATATATAGATATATATTTCTTTTAAATACCCTGTCCGGTGGCAAAAGCTGCTTGGTAGCGCCAGGAGTGGCAGTACCGCCTTGAGCTACCGAAACTGTGTTATCACTCTGGTTGGCGGCTGATGAGGTTAGGGTATCGCACGTGCTTTCAAACGTTGTAAGATGAAAAAAAAAAAAAGGAAATATACCACTTCTGTTCTACGACGAGTTTTGCTCTGGCATTAAATAACCCACGAAAATTGATATGTCACTAAACCAAGAAACCAAAACTGGAAGTGTGTTGCTGGACAAAAATAACACAGATACCGTTGATTGCAGGTGAAGGTTGCACAGCTGTCATCGAAGACACTGAGGAAGAAGTTCGCATTTACCCAACCCGGTCAAGATATGACAGAAGGTCAATGCTAAGCAGAGCAAAAACTGATATAAATTCAGAGGTTTTCCTTTTTTTTTAGGCAGGCAGTCGTACCAGGACAAAAACCCCAGCTTGCTCTAAAAATTTACACATAGCTGCGGTGGGAACAGATGGAGTCATGCCTTTCTCAAGCTTATTAATGCGAGGTGACACGCTAACACCCTCGTCCGGGATTTGAACTCAGTTCGCTGATTCCAGTTATGATAACCGTTACGCCAAGCACTCTTCCGGGACTTATCTAGCCCCACTACCACAAAAAGAATTCAACATGAGGTCTATCTTTAACTGGGATTCAACTGATTTGAATTCAGGTTTTCCTTTTCCTTGATAGGTTGCAATATAAACATTAAAGAGCCTCATTGTTTCACTTGTCATTAGCCCAGTAAGCTGGGACGGTAAAATACACTGATCGCTTCTCTACAGAGGTATAACTCCCCCCCTAACGAGTGCCCTTGTTATATGACACTAAACAATCTGATAGCTAGGCTTTAGTAATGCGGGAGTTTTGGGGAAGGCAGAGTACCTTTTTATTGCCATCACTCCCATGTCCACTCTGACCAGGATTGGTAGCACCCGAGTCCTATCTATTGGTCAAATAGGATTAAACTGTGTACTTATGCTAAGCTGAATTGTTTGAAATAGAACTGTTTTGACTTTTAACTTAAGAAACAAAAACTATACTTATGCTAAACTGAATTGTTTGAAATGGAAACGTATTTGACATTGAAACTGTGTACTTATGCTAAACTGAATTATTTATAATAGAACTGTTTATTTGGTTTGGTTGTTTGTGTTTTATAGTATATCAACCTTTGTAGGTTATTTCACGACAAATCCATTTTTATGCAAATAGTTCTATTTCAAAAAATAATACACAGAGTTAAATGTCAAAACAGTTTTGTTTCAGATAATTCAGTTGAGCATTAGTACACAGTTTAGATGTCAAAACAGTTTTGTTTAGATCAATTCAGTTTAGCATAAGTACACGATTCAAATGCCAAAATAGTTCTATTTTAAACGATTCAGTTTAGCATAAATACGCTGTGTAAATGCAAAAAACAGTAAAGTCAAGAAACCACGGTTTAGTTTTATTTAACCCATAGATAGGACCCTTATCAGGTGCTACCACTCTCGGCTAGAGAAAACCTGGGAGCAATGGCAATGAAGGGGTACTCCGCATTCCCCAAAGTTACAGCATCCCTGGAACCTCACGATCAGGTTGTTTAGAGAAGCAGTCGGTGAATTCTACAGAGGGGTAAGACTGGGCAATGTTTATTTGTATAAAATTAAATTTGGCATTAAATAACCTATAATGGTTGATATGACATTAAATCAAACTAAACCAAACGAAATCATAAGTGGAGGAAGAGTAGTTGAATATATATCCCTTTTCAAAGAGTCCTAACGCAATCTGAAATGCAAAGACATCGTTCAAGATTTGAACTCCAGTTGCGGTATCCATTTATCTATGACAATAACTCTAACATTATGACTGTAAGATTTGGCATCGAGGCACAATCCAATATATATTTATCATATTTACCAACCCCTCCATTCGGGCAGGATATGACACGATGTCAATTTTTTAAGCGGAGTTTAACAGGTTTGAATTCAGAGTTTCCCTTCTCCGAGACTAGTTGCCTCACCAAGGCTGAAGAACCTAGTCTGTCCTACCATTTACCCATAGCTAGAGGGAGAATAATTGGAGTCATACCTTTCCCAAGGGTATTAGTGGTATGTGAAATGCAATCAGTTTCGTCGAGGATTTGAACTCGTGTCGCCGTATCCATTTCCTACGACGATAACCATTACACCACGGGCACTTCCAATATATATTTATTGGTATTCTGGGTATGACACAAATCAGCATTCAAAAGCGAGGCTCGAATTCTTGAGTTCTTGGGAGTGTAGAGTACACATTTATTGCTATTACTCTCTGATCTACTCTGAACCAGACCTTTTAAGGGTCCCATGCATGGGTCTAATAGATATGCGTAAAAGTTATTTATATTCGATAGGACCGTGTTCAATAACAGCCGTATGAAACAACACAAAAATAAAAATACAAATGTTCAATGAATGCGATTCCTGAAAATAACCCTAGACGGGATGACACGCAGTTAACAATCAATCAATCAATCTTAAGACACAACTACACAAAAAATGTTAATATAAATGATCAATGAATGTGATTCTCTGACCCAAGACATAAAATAAGTCAAGACGGAGGTTGAGTCAGCAAGAGTTATACCCCAAGCTCTTTCTTTATCTCTAAGTGTTCTTAAACTGATAATTTTCATGATATTATAGTTCAAATATCTGAATTATACTAAATCTTTTATCAATTGTATAATAAAACAACAATCTTTTCTGTGTTTGTTTGTAAAGTAGTGAAATATTCAGACAAAATATTCTGAAAAAGAAGAAGGATGACGCCACCAACCCCCAAACCCAGTAACGGTCTTCTGGGTATGAGCCGAAACTGCATCTGATGGTAAGCCTCCAGTTCATGAGCTCTGGAGAGTATGAACTACTCATTGAGTATGGTATACACATTGATTGCCATGACTCCCAGGTTCACTATAATCCAGAGCTGTAGCAATTGTTAGGATCCCATCTATTGGTCAAAATTGGTTTTAAAATTATTTGTATTCGATGGAATGAATATCCTGAATATGGCACTAAACAATCAGATGGTGAGGCTACAGTAATGCTTGTATTAAATTGATGTGTTAGAAATAGAACAGCTTGATCATTTAACTGTGTAAACAAATAACGGATGTTTGATTAAATTGTTAGTGATACATAGCATTACTTGGAATCATTTAATTGTGAGCAAGCAAATAAGTAATTTTAAAATTGAATTATACGTATTATAAAGCAATAATTGAAAACATTTAACTGTGAAGAAACCATAGCAATACTAGAGTGTAAACAAATTAGTTCTCATTCGTTTAAAAATAAAATTACTGACAAACTAAAAATCTATCATATCATGTATATCCATATAATTATGTGCAAATAAATGATTAATAGTAAGTAGAATTATTTATATTAGATGGAAAATACTTGAAACCATTTAAGTGTGTGCAAAAAATAAGCTTAAGCTCGTTTAAAAGTTATCAAAAAATGAGCTTACAGATCATATATTCATCTTAGATAGCAGTACTTGAAACTATTTAAGTGCATGCAAAAAAAAAGATTAACTTAGGCTCAATTAAAAGTTATCAAAAATGAGCTTACAGATCATATATTCATTTTACATAGCAGTACTTGAAACTATTTAAGTGCATGCAAAAAAAAAATGAGCTTAGGCTCGATTAAAAGTTATCAAAAATAAGTTTACAGATCACATATATCTAATATATATGTAAAAACAGGATTAGCCATTAAATTGGCAACAATTGTTGATATGCCATAAAACCAAACCAAACCAAAACAAACAAAAACTGTAAATATGAAGATATAATGAACGCAATTTCCTAACCTTGAGATATAAAATAATCTGGGGTTTACATGCTGTTAAAATCATTCATATAATATTAAGCACGGGGTGACTGAATTTTTAGAAAGAAAGAAAGAAAGAAAGAAAAAAGTTAAATGCCTAAACTAAATTACCACAATCTATAACCAGTGTCAAGAACCGAAATTCTACAAATACACCAGAGGTTTGAGTATATAACTAGTAAATCCAACTGTCCATTATCTCCATTGCTGTGGGTTAAACCAATGCTAGCTGACTTCGGTTCCATTAATCAAACGAAACATATACTAAAACGTCTTAAATTCCTCCACTTATGTATGTGTTGAGGATAAGTATGTAAATTATTGAATCTGATCTACAAATTTAATAAATTCTATCGAATGAAAAATTTGTTGAAAAAACCGAAGTTACAATCTTTTCTTGAAAAAAAATATTAGTCCGAACTTAAATATGTGGCAATGTTTACATTATAAGAAAGAAAGGTTTATGTATCAAGTGTAGTGTCCAACTCTAGTTTATACATTTTGTGTGAATAAATGATTTTCTTGTGAATATGTCACTGTCGGAGAAAATGCATATTTATGAACTAAAATGTAAGCCTATGTAAGTGAGTAAAGTTGGCAACTGTAGTCGAGGGTGACCTATAGGTTCCCTTTTCATGAGTTGCTACACCGAACTGTAGGGACAGGCGCTACTACATTCCTTGGATTGCTCCCCTCCCCTTGATCTATACCTTACAATGCTGAGTGTTAAGCAACGCGGCATCAAGTACCATGTTTTGAGTCTTTGGCACGGTTCGACATGGGATTGAACTCCTGTCTCCCGGACAATTGACGAACACTGTACACATTAGGCCAATGGCCAAGCATATATAGTTGAAATATTTTATCAGCTGAGGAAGATTACCATTACGTGCATGTCAATATATATATATATATATATATATATATATATATATGTGTAGAAAAATTGATAACAATGATCCAAGTGGGAGGAGATATTTATTGAGCGGTCGACACTATAGCGTTTCGGTTCTACTGAACCATCATCAGGGATATGAGGGGTGATATTAACGATTTTCAGTCAACGATGCATGTTTAAAAATGCAAAATATAAAAACCTAGGAAAAAATTCTCTCCTTCCACTTGGATCGTTGTTATCAATTTTTCTACATATAGTTGGATTACAATCCTTTTTTTTTTTACTTTTCTTATATATATATATATATATTCTTTTAAGCATGTTTGATTGAATAAGACACTTTGTTTCTGCCTATGTTTATCTTTCATTCGTTCATGTCTTGATGGTAATATACGTCTAGCAAACGTGAGGACTGCTATCGAAAGGTGATCGATCATATGGAAGCCTCATCAAGCCGATGAAATAAAAGAGGATTTTTTTTCCAATATATTGCAGTGACAATACTACTGTATGAATGCACCACATGAATACTAACTAAACCCATTAAGAAAAAGCTAGAGGAAAAAAAACACAATAATGCCTCGAGCTATTTTGAACCAATCCTGGAAGGAACAGCCCCCCCCCCCAAAAAAAAATTACCATCCATCTCAAAAACCATCCGAGTAAGACAAACTAGGCATGCGAGATATTGCAAGGATGAACTCGTAAGTGACGCTCTTCTATGGATCCTTACGCATGGACGTGTCAGCGTTGGCTGACCAACAAGAACTTATTTACATGAGCTCTGTGCGGACACTGGATGTTGTTTGGAAGACCTGCCGGGAGGAATGGTTGATAGGTACGGATTGAGAGAAATATAGTCTGGGAAATCCGTTTGGTTTGGTTTGGTTTGGTTTGGTTTGGTTTTATAGCATATCAACCATTTCAGGACATTTAATGCCAAATCCTTTTTTATACGTATATTAAATGTATGATTTATAAACCCATTTTGAAGATAGCATTTTTAAACATGCCTGAGCTCTTTTTTTTTTTTTTTTTGCACACGGTTGAATAGTTTCTGTTAATTTCAAACAATTCATTTTAGCATAAGTACAGTTTTTGTTTATACACTATATAAGTAATTGTTTAAATAAAGTAAAATGTAAAAACAGTTATTCAAAAAATTCAGTTTAGCATTTCAACAAAGTTAAATAGTTTCAACAATACAATTAAACATCAGTCCTTAATTTACTCACAGTTAAATGATCAAACGGTTCTATTTCAAACAATTCAGTACACATTTTTTGTTTACACAGTTAAAGGTAAAACCAGTTCATTTCAAACAATTCAGTTGAGTGTAATTACACTGTTTAGTTCTATTTGACCCATAGATAGGACCCTTTCAAATGCTACCATTCCGGGTTAGAGTGGACCTGGGAGTGATGACAATGAAGGAGTACTCTGCATTCCCCAAAGCTTCAGCATTACAGAAGCCACACATTCCGATTGTTTTGTGTCATATCCAGGACACTCGTTTGGGGAATCTTACCCCTCTCCAGAAATCCGTGTTATCAGCGTGACTTGATGATGGTGAATGGTGATATATATATATATATATATATATATATATATATATATATATATATATATATATATAAAGTGGGCATATGCAATTTGATCTCACGACAGCGTAATAAATAATGAGTAATTATCACAGGCTATCACAATATGTAATTATCATGTACAATCACACAAATAAATTCATTTGACTCAACATTACCAGAGGTACATAGAAATTGATAAATAACCAAGCGAGTTTTTTTCTCTATATTTGATTTTGACCGTATAATATCGAGGCAAAAATATGTCCCAAATTTTTAGTTTTGACCTCATAGTGATGATATTTCATCTCTACTCTGAATGAAAGACCAATTCGACCACAGAGGAACTTAAACATTATCCAGGTGTCATGTTTAACCTTTAAACAACTGACAAGATGTAAGTTTTTCTTTCTTTTTTTGTTTTTTTGTTCTCAAACAGACAGACAGAAATCCTGTTCACTTCAATCAGTCATGTGACTGCCTTTTCATGAAATGTTCGCGCACTCAGTGTATAAGCAGTTTCTTCCAACATACATGCCAGTCATTTTCTTTGAGGTCTCAGGAGAGAACAAAAAAAAAAAAAAAAAAGCAAAAAGAAAACTTCATGTAACACCCGAGGGTGCGTGTCTCTTTGAACATATAGAATTTCTCGGTATTCATGACGTAAACTCTCTCTCTCTCTCTCTCTCTCTCTCTCTCTCTCTCTCTCTCTCTCTCTCTCTCTTTCTTAGTTTAGACCTCCCCTCAAGGTCATGTGACACAAGGTAGACTTTACGAAGCCTGTTTGGAGAGTAGAATATCTGTTAGTGTTGCCGACCAGGTTTGTTTTAATCTCATTGCTTTCAATACACATTCACTGTAAATGAGATTTACGGCAAAAAATATCCCGATGTTATCACAGGTTCTTTGCTCTTCAGACTAATGTCTGTTAATATATATATATATATATATAATTTTTTATATGAAAAATCTTTTATTTAAATTTTTTTTTAAACAATATATAAACATTGTATCAAATAATAATAGATATAATATCTCCATCGTAAAAAAATCTTCGATTAAAAAATGCAATGTATATATAAATCATTTATCTAAAAAATAGAAGATTTTTTTTCAAACAATACTAGCTAACCCAAATAATTTTTTTCTCTTAGCATCTGATGAGGATCATCATAGACCTGAAATAAATTTACAATGACACCAAAGAAATGAATCTTTTTCAATTTTTTATGTAAAACTTTTTTGGCTTTGCAGGTTGAGTTTGACATATTCTTTATACAAAATTAATCATACGTCGATAGCAAAACCGACAGACTTTATACCAGTCAGATATCATACAGCAGAGTTATCAGCAACCTCAGCGTAAACGAAGGAGTTTAATGTATATGTATTTCTTCTTTGTTTACATATACGGTTAACAAAGTGCTCAATTAGAAGAGCTTTTCATTACGCAATTAGCAACCGTTAATTCCTTGCGAATATATATATATATATATATATAATCATATATATAACAGGATAATGATAGAAACCGGTTAAAAACTCATTACATAGTTTCACAACGTGTCGAATACTATCTCACGTGAAACAATGAGACATGGATTTTTACTGTGTTTCTATTATTACACTATTTGATATATATATATATATATATATATATATATATATATATATATATATATATATATATATATATTATAACATTGTTGGTTGTCACTAAATCCCTTTGTGGGTTTGTCGAACCAATTGCAATATAATATGGAGAGTGCTCAATATTTAGGATAGAGCTATTATATAATAATAATAATAATAATAATAATAATAATAATAATAATAATAATAATAATAATAAATATACATACATTAGATACATATATTCAATTCATGGAATTTAGACTGCGACCCCTGGGTTTCATAGAGTGTTTTGCAAAACAATAGCCTGATGATTGTTGTTTTGCAAAAAACTCCATGAAACCCTGGGCTCGCTGTCTAAATTCCATGAATTAAACATATATATATATATATATATATATATATATATAAAAAGGACGATAATGAAAATCCTTAATGAACAATTTCAGTTTCAGATAAGTATTTTTAAAACATATATATATATATATATATATATATATATATATATATATATATATATATATATATAAAGTACAGTCTTAAACTAATATTTCAACTCTTCCAATTTATTCATGTGGCACATACTTTTTATTGGCGTCAATAAAGTTTTTTGTTCTTATGATTGGATTCTAATTTTTAAAGTCAATGTATCAGAGACTCACCTGTAGTTAATCGTATAATTCATAAGACAAAGCATGAAACCAGGGTCATAGACACTACCATATGATATATATACGTGGTTCCTTCAATAGGTTTCCAGACTTTTTGAACAGGCATTTAAAATTGTCCTAGACTCTTGAAAATTCAGTGTGTTATTAATATACATCTTATGAGATGACTGACCAATTGTTATGATTTCACGTTCAAATGAACAGCTACAGCAGCAATTAGAATACACCCTACTAAAGGCTAATTGTCACAGCTGGTGAATTTCAAAAATGCAATCTGGACGTTAGGACACTTTAGAAGCATGATATGCAATAAAATTCTGTTTAAACTTGGAAAAAATGCCACAGAAACGTGTGGAATGCTTCAGACTGCTTTTCGACCATCTTGGATGAATCGAGCATCAGTATTTGAGTGGCATAAGAGATTCAAGGAAGGCACGGAGTCTGTGAGGGATAATGAGAGGTGTGGGAGGAGTAAGAAAGTCAATACACCAGAGTTGATTGGCCAAAGGATTAGGGTTTGGGTTACTATGTTGGGTTTATGGGGTTAAGGAAGAGATTCCTAGGGAAGAGGCCAGCACTCTCAAATCGGGTAAGTGGCATTTCCACGTGGACAATGCACCAGTCCACGACTCCATCCTTTTCACAGACTATTTGACCAAGATGGGCATCAACCCAGTTCGTCAGCCTCCGTATAGTCTAGACCCTGCTCCCTATGACTTATGGTTATTCCAAAGCTCAGAGGCTGTCGTTATGAGACAATTGAGGAGATGAAAGAGGCTGTGACGAATATCATTGACATGCTCGCACAAGAGGACTTCCATGGGGCCTTGCAGAAGTTGTTGTAACAGTACAACAAGTTTATTGCAGCCGGAGGAGACTACTACGAAGCGGACTAGAGTTTCATGTGTGTACTATCAATAAAAGTGCCCATACGAAAAAAGTCTGGAAACTTATTTAATGATCCTCGTATATAGATATTCCCTATATGTTGGGTAACACTTAAATTGTGCAGGGTTTTTTTTTATTAACTGATTCTGTTTGACATGTTTTTTTTATTTTATCTGATTTTCATTTTATACCAAACGGAATCAGTTCATTAAATAATCTGCAATATTCAACTGTCACATAACATGGTCTCAACAAGCAACTCTTCAATATTCTTATATGAATAAATGCTCTATCATTGATATGGAGCACTATTTAATAATAACGCGAGATTTGGTACACCATTAACTCACCAAGTGAACTAGTGATAACCATAAACCACTACAATATATATATATATAGAGAGAGAGAGAGAGAGTGAGAGAGAGAGGGTTTAATTTTTCATTATAATTACATATGCACACACACACACACACATATAATTATGCTGACCCTCTCGTACCACCACTCCCTATCGTCCATTGCTTCCGGCAGATCTTCAGGGATACATTCCGTATTGGCACAGAGCTGCTGTGAGTAAGTTCGAGCTGATCGTCCTGCCTTTGCACGGCCATGTGAAAGGAGTGCATCACTTATGAGCTTGTCCCTACTTTTTCAGATACGGGATGTATCCCCCGAAGACCGGCCGGAAGCAATGGTTAATAGCCAGGGGTGGCCAGAAAGGGTCAGCAATATCCGCGCTGATAGCGCGAAATGATGATGATGATATATTCAAACTAAAATAATAATCATCTGTTGATTTCTCTTTCACTTTAGCTACTCACTAAGTGCTGCATATCCAGATACGCAAATATGGCCATGTGCGAAATGAGTGAAATGGACATCGAATGTTGGTAACATATATACATAATGTTCATATAGAAAACTCAAAACATAGGAATCTCGAAATTCGAAAACACGTAACAACTTCTTTGTTCAGGCACGAAACCTTTTTATTACTTTTGAATTAAAGGTTTCGACATAAAGAGAGAGACACAATCTTTTTATGCTGGCTTCTTCATCTGGCCCCTATCTCGTGCGGCACCCATAGGGCGCAAATTCGCCTGCTTCGGCGAGCTCACAAAAGTCGACCCTCCTCGTTGGGTGTCGAGTTTCCAATTCCCTAACCCTCTTCAAATCTCCCACAAACCTCCGCGCGCCTCCGGTGCGTGACGTCACCCGCACCCTGTCACCCCGTTCCGTCATCTTCGGGCTATTGTGACATCTCTGAGTGGCACGTCCGCCCTCCGCGCGCGTTACCACCTATATCAAGGTTTGCACCTAACTAACCCTTGTGCTGAGCCGAAAGGTTCTCAGCCTAACTAAACTCAAAGGCATGAACCGAAATCCCTTGGCCATTACATTACATAAGTCCTTATAATGATGGAATTAAAACCTTTTTTCCATAAATAATATGATTTAAGATGTGAAATTAATAACGAGAGCAAAAATAATTTTACGTACAAAACTAAAACAAATGATAAAAGTCGTTGAATAGAGTCTCAATACCACTAAAATCTAAATATAAATATAAAGAGAGAGGATTAGTTCTTTGGAGACAAGTAAACAAATGAATACGTTGAAAAATTACAAATATATTTCAAAAAATATTTATTCGAAATCGTAAAATAATAGATTACAACGCGATAAAACGTGAAATATATCATCGGCGTTTAACGGGAAAAGAGAAAAAGGGGAAAAAACCCATTTGAATTCCAACTGACGAGCTTGAATAAGCGAAATAGATTTATTATGGAAATGGAATACTATTTCTAAATTTCTTGTTTTTTAAACAGTATATATATATATATATATATATATATATATATATATATATATATATATATATAGTATATATATATATATATATATATATATATATATATATATACGTATGAATATAAATATGTATATATATTTAGATAATATATATATATATACATATTTCATAAAACATAATAGACATTTTATGTCTACATATTTTCTTCTGGGTCCGTTCGAATTCCCGTATTACTTTTATCGTATTCGGGGGGGAATTGATTTAGGTATTGTCCATAGATGTATGTATCCCTAGTACTTTCTGCCCGACTTTGGGCCATCATCAGGGGAAGATCTATTACAAATGTCATGTAACTTTTGTTTTAGCATATTACCACTATGTAAGAGCGATTATGGCGTTTGCTTTTAAATGGGTTTCTATAATTAGTGTCAGTAGATAAAGACATTTAAGCACATTAGCACTGGTTTGAAAATTAATTCAATTAAGTGTCGGTTGCATGTTTCATATATATATATATATATATATATATATATATAATCGAACATAATCGATATTTTTTGTCGACATTTTTCTTGTTAATCCTTTCGAATGTCTATTATGTTCAATCAAATATGTATCAATGAAGAATATATATATATATATATATATATATATATATATATATATATATATATTTATATATATATTGTCAGACAGACTGTTTCGTTCTATCAGAACTCTTCAGTGTGGCTAGACACGCAGGACGCTCGAAGCCGGGATCGAAACCCGTCCAACTTTACGTTAGACTAAGTTTCAGACCTGTCGGCCACCAAGCGGACCACGTTGGCTAAGGGAATTTTAAGGTATTTATTTTAGCAGCTGCCTTTGTTTACATTTTTTATACCCTATCGGCTACCAGAGTGCTCAATTCTTTCGAAGAGCTTTGCATTACGCCTAGCGACGGCCGACAATTCCTTCGCCAGAGTGCTCAACCCCCAGGGGGAGCGTGATGCCACTATCTCATTTGGTGGGTTCGTGGTAGACCAAATGCGCTATAATTTGGAAAGTGATCAATATCTGAGATAGAGTTATATAATACATTAATGAATAGATAAAACATTAATAATAAGCCAGCAACCATTTTGTCTATTATACTAGGCTAAAATCATCACTACGCAAAATAAAAAAAAACTATTATATGAGGAATTTCATATAAATCTATGGAGTGCTCGATGTATGGCTATTGTTATATTGTCCCAATCCAGGTTTATATAATAAAACTCTCATACAGAGCGTATGCAATGCAATGATAAGTCAAACCTGGTTAAATTGTGATTATGAATTTATTTCGGCGAAGAATATCATTAAACTTTTCGTCTCATCAGATAACTTCACATGTTTAATTAGAGGTCGAAAAACAATAAATATGGATTACAGTCTATATATAAGTATGAAGGAAGAAAAAAAAGCAAGAAGAAAAAAAACTTATATAAATTTACATTCTCAGGCAAAAGTAAAGGGGGTTAAAAAAAAAAAGAAATATATATATATATATATATATATATATATATATATATATATATATATATATATTCAATCCAGTAAATCTGAGATAGGGAATAATTCCAATCAGGACAAAAAAATATTCAAAAATAGAATATCAAATTAAACATCCGGGTAAAGAGGTCAATGTAAATAAAATCCACTGAGCTAATAGTTTTTTTTCCGAAAAAAACGAACAATCTGTCACATTAGGATAATAAATTTCAAATTTATTATCTTAATGCGACCGATTGTTGGTTGTTTTTTTTTAAATATGTATATGCATATGTTTGTGTGTGTGTGTGAAAGGTCGTTTTTTTTAAATACAAAAGTAACGATATATCGAGCAGTTGTTCTTTCTATTCTATTTATAACCCAGGGACGCTTGAAGATGTCATATAAAACAAATTGACACATCCCATAAACTTTGCTTTCACTCTATAAGTGGCTAGACAAAATCTCCAGTTAAGATATCTTCAAGATGCTGGTAGAAATGAATCTTTATTGATACCGTCACAAGTCGCGGATAGACTGGTCAATTTTATGAGAATGAATGACACCGATGTATTCAAATTCCTGAGGAATGGTCTATTGTGTGACGGTGAACGAAATATGGGCGGACCTTTTCTTTCAATACAAAAACGAGTTCCAATGCAATCTGAAAACTGTTAATATTCCTCTCAAATTATTTAAATTTGCTGCCAGCACCTGGACGCAACCAAAAAGAAAAAAAGAGAGATCTGCTTGGTATAATGGAGATTGATTCTTTTGAAAAGGGATCGCCTAAAGTGTTTTAAGGAGAATGAAATTGATACAAAATCCATTCCAAGTCATTATGACATATCCCACAGTCATTATGACATATCTTTTATTCACCCACAGTCATTATGACATATCTTTTATTCACCCACAGTCATTATGACATATCTTTTATTCACCCGCAGTCATTATGACATATCTTTTATTCACCCACAGTCATTATGACATATCTTTTATTCACCCACAGTCATTATGACATATCTTTTATTCACCCGCAGTCATTATGACATATCTTTTAATCACCCAGTCATTATGACATATCTTTTATTCACCCACAGTCATTATGACATATCTTTTATTCACCCGCAGTCATTATGACATATCTTTTATTCACCCACAGTCATTATGACAATATCTTTTATTCACCCACAGTCATTATGACATACCTTTTATTCACCCACAGAGCCAGACAATACACATTGAACATATGTGTATTGTCTGGCTCTGTGGGTGAATAAAAGATATGTCATAATGACACATAAAAGTCAAACTGACACACATAGGTCATAATGACACACAAAGTCATAGGTCATAATGACACACAAAATGAACTATTATCCGTCATATGTCAACATGATAGGATTCCATTACACGCACACGCGCGTGCGCATACGCACACACATATTTACAGACCAACGGACAAATACGCGCAGACACAGAGACAGAGACACGCATACGCGCCCACATAAACGTACAGACACACACTCAGACAAACAGATTCGCATACAGACACATACAGACAGATGCATGTATACACAAAAACACACGCAGAGACAGACAGATAAATAAACACACACAAAGATAGCCGCACATATACAGACACACATTTACGTAAACACAGATACTCTCAATCACATATACTTCCTTTGAAGCAAAATTTGTTTCCTTAGACCTTCGCACCTTAACAATTCTTTTAAGAATAAAAATATTTACCCCAAACTATTCGCTTACAAATGATATATTTATATATATATATATATATATATACAAAGCCTGGTTACTTGGCAAATGAAATGTGGCTGTTTTTTGTTTGCTTTTTTAAGATATGCTTTTTGGTGGCCATTTTATCAATAAAATATCGTTTAGGCCAACCATCTCAAGTCAGAGTTATCCGAATTATCGCGGCAGGTGAAACCTAAGTAGACAACTTCTGACTCTTAAGGTATTTTTTTTTTAATTTCCCTCTACTTAGTGTATTGAGCACTTTCATGTTTCAGCTTCGGTGATTCTGTCGGTGGTTTTTTCTTTTGGCTTGGCATTGCGTTGTTGGTTGATTATTTTCAAACTGTACAGATGTTTTAAGTCTTTTCTTTTTTATTGAATTTTTTTCACAGATATCATTTTGTGTAATATTTTTATTTATTTACTGTACCATTCAGGTTTTTTCACGCCGTCAGAATTAAAGAATATTTATAAAAATAAAATCATATATATATATATATATATATATATATATATATATATATATATATATATATCAAAATTAACTAAACCACTAAGGTTGTTTATGCCATCTAAGACCAACACACACACACACACACACACACACACACACACACACATATATATATATATATATATATATATATATATGCCCAGTCGGCTGAGTGTCTTGGATATGACTCTAAACAATCTGATGGTGAGGTTCCAGTAATGCTGGAGCTTTGGGAAATGCGGACTACCGCTTCATTGCCATCGCTCCCACGTCCACTCTGACCCGGAGTGGTAACACCTGATAGGGCCCTATCTATGGGTTAAATAGAACTAACTTCATACTTATGCTGAACTGAATTGTTTGAATAGCTTAAAATAGAAATGTTATTGATAATTAAACCGTGCTTATGCTAAACTGATTATTTGAAATGGAACTGCTTTGTCATTGAAACTGTTCTAACACTAAACTGAATTGTTATATATAGAACTGTTTTGACATTTAACTGTGAGTAGACAAAATATAAACTTACACTAAACTGAATTAGCAGAATTAAAACTGTTTGAATAAACTAAATAGTTTTAAATAGAGATGTTTTTGACAATTAAACTGCTCATGCTAAACTGAATTTTTTGAAGTAGAACAGATTATTTACATAAAAATGGATTCGGCGTTCAATAACCTACAAAGGTTAATATGCCATAAAACCCAACCAGCCAACCAACTATATATATATATATATATATATATATATATATATATATATATATATATATAAAATAAATGAATAAAGGCAATAAAAACTAATATTTTTGTCTGATTTTTTTTTTTATCAGGATTGTCACATTGTTTTAACCTTAACTTATCATCCGAAGACATCAAGTAAACTTAGAAGGCTGAAAACTCTCATAAATGTTTGCGTGAAATCTCTATTTGAATTATATATATATAAATATTTACCCAACCCCTCCGCTCGGGCAGGATATGATACGAGGCCAAGCGAAGTTTAACAGGTTTGAATTCAGAGTTTTTCCTTCTCCTAGACTAGTTGCCTCACCAAGACTGAAGAACCTAGTCTTCCCTGCTATTTACCCAGCTGGAGGGAGAATATTAGGATTCATACCTTTCCCAAGGGGTATTAATGCTATGTGAAATGCAATCAGTCTCGTTGAGGATTTGAACTCGTGTCACCGTGTCCATTTCCTACGACGATAACCATTACACCACGGGTATATATATATATATATATATACATGTGTGTGTCTATGTTATATATATATATATATATATATATATGTGTGTGTGTGTGTGTGTGTGTGTGTGTGTGTGTGTGTGTGTGTGTGTGTGAGTATTTAGAGAGAGAGAGAGAGAGAGAGAGAATTCCTTGACCATCGCTGACAAGAATTCGTGCACATAAAGATTCGAGCATTTGATTTTTTTTTATTCGGTTATAATGCCAAGGTACGTAACTCTCGCTTTCAAGGAGGCGACTTGGAAATTCCGGATCCAAGTCGAGATTGCTTTTGGTGCTGATATGATATGCATTCTTCGAGTGACCAAATATATATATATATATATATATATATATATATATATATGATGACTGCTACATGTTGACATTTTATAGCCGTCTTAACTAAGATCACAACTCGTTTCTGGATCCTGTGAAAAATATAAAGAATACGTAAGGTTTTAAGGTAGTATTACCTCTCAACTTCGTTGGTTATTGTGACAGTCTTGAAAGACACTAATTGCCACCCTCTGTGTGTACAGAGCAAAAACACTGTGACAAGCACAGAACGAGAGACCTGGGTTCAATCCCAGGTCGAGTCATACCAAAGACTTTAAAAATGGTACTTGATACCACCTTGCTTAACACTCAGCATTATAAGGTACGGTTCAAGGGTAAAGTGGAGCAAATCCTGGGAATGGAGTAGCGCCCTCCCCTACACCTTGGTGTAGTAGCTATCGAAAAGGGAGCCTTCGGGTCACCCTCGACTATGGTCGCTAACTTTACTTTACTTACTTTCTCTTAGATTTTTTCAGTTTAAAGGATACCAATAATTCAGCAGACGTTTGATGCTGGAGCTCCAGTTTTGATTTTGGAGTTAACTTCTTCAGGAAGTGTTAGTATTCACCACGGCTTTTTCATTAGACGAGCACCCTTTCTATCCTTTATATATATATATATATATATATATATATGTGTGTGTGTGTGTGTGTGTGTGTGTGTGTGTGTGTGTGTGTGTGATGACTGTCACATCTTGACAGCTGTTAGCCGTTTAAACCACCAAAATCTAAAGTCATTTCTGAATTTTGTGAAAATACACAAATATATATATATATATATATATATATATATAGTACAATTTACTGGAAACTCAAACTCGGTTAAATCGTCATAATAAATTTATTTCGGTGGAGAATATTATTGCCATACTCTCCATTGCATTTTTCGATTTCTTCATTATCTTTCGTTACCTGCCTGATGATTGTCGTTTATAAAACGTGATGAAACCTGAGGTCGAAGACAAGCTACCATGCTATTAAATATATATAAAATCTAATATATATTTACTTATTATAACTATTATTATTATTATTATTATTATTAGCTCAATCACAGATATTGAGCACGGTCCAAATTATATCGATTTGGTTCGCCAACAAACCCACTAAGTGAAATAGTAATAACCAATACCGTTACAATATTTATTTTTTGTAACTATTCTGTAAACGTCATAATCTGTTTCAGAATATTTTTTCTAACTCTAAGTCACGCTGATAATTCAGAGTTCCCAGATTCTCTCTCTCTCTCTCTCTCTCTCTCTCTCTCTCTCTCTCACACACACACACACACACACAGACATTCTCTCTCTTACCATCCATTTCTATCATCCGTTGCACTTTGTAGGTCTTCTAGACTACATCCAGTGTCTGCACAGAGTTGATGTGTTGTAATTCTTGCTGGTCGGACAACACTGACACGTCCATGGGTAGGAGGGAGAAGTTACCATGGCGTACTGACGTCCGTGCTGTACTGCAGAATCATAGCAAAAATAGTTCGAACTCCAGTCGCTCTAATATATCCACTTCTAGACAAATACCCTTTTGAAAGATATGAACCTCCTTATCCGTCCAGCTATTGGTTAAATTGTATTACTACTGTTCTTCTAAAATGATGGCTTTGGCATTAGATAACCCCAGAAGGTTGATATGCCATTAAACAAAGAAACTAAACTACGTTTATGAATCCATAAGCGAATCTCGATCATGAATTCGTCCTTAGGCTTCCTGTAGTGTCATGCATATCTATTTCGTTTTACTTGGATATATATATATATATATATATTATATATATATATATATATATATCACAACGAAAATAAAGTCAAGATGGGCGACCGTAGTCGAGGGCGACCGAAGGCTCTTTTTTCAATAGCTACTACACCAAGGTGTAGAGAAGGGTGCTCTACTCCTTTCCCTGGATTGCTCCAATTTACCCTTAACCCATACCTTATAATGCGGAGTCTTAAGCAAGAAGGCATAAAGTACCATTTTTGCATCTTTGGTATGTCTCGACCAGGGAATGAACTCCGGTCTCCCGGGCCTTTGACGAACACTCTAATCGCTAGGTCAATGGAACGGTCTAAAAAACAACCAGAACAGAAGCACATAAAGATATATGGGTAAAACATGTTCAACCACTGACGCCAAATGGCTTTAACATCAAACTAAACATTCCTCAAAACACCTCTTCGAAATTGAATGAGTAGATGTATTGTCATATGAACAAATGCCAAAGTTGAATATTTAAATGAACTATTTTTCATACGTATGAGTAACTGCTGTTTGGTCGATGTCTACGTAAAATTATATCTCCAAAACAATCGTTATTTTATTCTTTTTAGTTGTCAAACTAATTTCTGAGTAGCCAGCCATATAAATTGATAAAGTTAGCGATTTTTCCGTAATGGAGAAAGGCATTTTACATATTTTGCTTTCTGATAGCTCGTGAAGAAGAAGAAGAAGAAGAAGAAGAAGAGAAGAAGAAAGAAGAAAGAAAGAAAGAAGGTTGAAGATGAATAATTAAGTTGTATTATTCATCTTGGATCTTTTTTATATAATTTGTTCTTTTTTTAATAATAATAATTTCTTTTCTTGATGGCTTTTATAATTATTTTCGACTTCGAGACTGATGTTATCAACCTCACCCTTCGTGAGATCGAACAGCTTTGGCAAATCGAACCACCACCCACCAAAAGAGCTAATTGATTTCTCTCCCTATCTCTCTCTCTCTCTCTCTCTCTCTCTCTCTCTCTCTCTCTCTCTCTCAAAAATTAGATGAATATCTGGATATTACAAAAGTGAGTGATTTCCCCAAAATGACCAAAATGAAAATGGAATCCGTGACTCGGGTTCAAATCGTGGACGAAGTTACGTTTCACTTCGCATTAATTCCCCTGAAAACGGCATTGATCCATCAATTGCCCCCATTGTTAAATGGTGGAGGGATTAATTGATCGCTTAATTGGTTACAATGGCATGTCAATCCATGAGGAGTTATTTCATGCCTTCAAGTGAGGAAATCGCGTTCATTGCCCATTCATAAATACATGTTTTGTGTAGTTTTTTTCAAAGATTGATTGATGTTAACAGCAGGTCAACCCGTCTAGAGTTATTTCATACCAAAAGGTTAGGGAAGTGCGTTCATTGTTTATTCATAGTTACATTTTTTGCTGTTGTTTTTTGAGTGTTTTTAAATGTCTATATGATATCAAGTATTTCTATCTAATACAAAGAATTAGCATATAATTGCAAGCTTTCAAATATTCTTACCTAATATTAATAATTATATGGTTTCAAGTAAAAACTTCTATTTGATAATACCCATTTGTTTTCAAATAGTAATATTCTTTCAAGTAACTGTTAATAATCCTTAGTAAACAATTATAACCCCAAGTAACTATTCGTACTACAAATGGCTGCACTGCGATCTCAATGTAAGCGAGTTTGAACTCCAGTTTTGCTAGTATACTCACTTTCGTTCATACCTTGAGAAAGGTAGGAACCCTTTGTTCCCTGGCTATGGGTTGAAGAGTATAACTGTTGTTCTTCTGCACGGATGGTTTGGACATTAAATAACACACCAAGGTTGATATGCAATTGAAGGAACCCAACCAAATAGTTTCCTGTTATATGATATCAAGAATAATTTTAAAACAAATCCAAGTAACCTATTGACAATATCCCCGATGGGTACTGCGATTCTTGGCCAGAGTGGATCTGGGGGTAATGGCAATGAATGGAGTACTCAACACTCTGCCGATCTCCACGACAGCAGCCTCACCAACAAATGCAGTTTAATGTCATACACAGGACACCCTTCTGTTGCGCATACAGTCAAAGTATGCTAACAAAATCTAAACTTCAATTGTGACAAAATCCAATGTTCAATTTTGCATTTAAGTTTGTTTTTTTGTTTTTTTTTGCTTTGTTTTGTTTGGGTTTTTTTATTTTTTATTTTTTTTATCTGTTTAATTCTCAAAACTCAATTTTTTTAACCCTAGATGATGGACAGAGTGTTGATAGATCATTTTTTTCCCTGGGCATTAGCACGAAGTGACATGAAAACAGCCTCGTCAATTATTTGAACACTGGTCACCATATCCAATTCCTAAGTTTATAGCCGTTACGCTAAGAGCCCATTCTTTTCTATAGTTCTGCATTTAAAAAAAAAACTGCTAGTTATATAATGAAGAGACTTTGATCAGTCATCTCGAGTTATATCATCAATGAATCGATCAAAGAATTCTCTCGATCAATGCTTACATTTTTAAGACAAGACAATCGTTGCTATTGACTCCCTAAGAAAGAAAAGAGAAAAAAATATGTATCTAGAAAAATGTCGTACTTCGAGCCGATAAATTATCGGTATTATTATTATTAAGTTGGATAGTTGTGTTATTTAATTATCCGATGGATATTTTTGTTGTTGTTGCTGTCGTTGTTGTAGATGTTGTTGTTGTGATTCGTCTGGCCCTTGTAAAGGGTTTTTTTTTCTAATTACAGAACTGTCTGGGCACCCATGAAGTCATCACCATCTCTTTTCTCTGTTAAGTGCACTAGATGAAAGAAAAAGCTTCGGACAAAAGCAGTCATTTGTAAATAAATAATGAGAGAGACAAAATAAAAATTGCTGTTTGCAAGCGACTGTAACGATAAAAAAAAGGAAATGACCTATTCGTGATTAACGTATATATATATATATATATATATATATATATATATATATATATATGCACTTTTAAATACACATACATATATAGATAGAACAATGTACGTATGTATTTATATGACCATATTTCAATATTCAGACAAACTTTGTATGCACACACAGATACATTCACACACGAATATATACATACATATATATCCATATGTATAGTTATATACGCATATGTGTACATGAGTGATGTGATTGCGCACACACACACACACGACAACCACACACACACACACAACCACACACACACACACACACACACACAAACACGCATATATGTATATGTATATATATATATGTATATATATATACATATATATATATGTGTACTCATACGCACATCCCCATGAATACACAAATGGTTTTATGCATGTGCAAGTTTATATACGTATATGTTATTGCTTAAATATACTTGCAAATATATATGTAAGTATATTAACCATGTATATACGCTTATAGAAATACATCTAAGAATCTATCTCTCGCTCTCTCTCACTCTCTCGCTCTCTTTCTCTCTCTTTCTCTCTCTCTCTCTCTATATATATATATATATACATGCGTGTGCAAATATAGTTGCATAATTTTATTCATGTAGTCTCACATGTATAAGCATATAGAAAAACACACACACACACACACACATATGCACAAACACACACATGAACACACATAAATATATATATATATATATATATATATATATAAATGCTGATATATACATATGTCTATATATGTATATATGTATATACATTATATATATATATATATATATATATATATATATATATAAATGCTGATATATAGATATGTCTATATATATATATATATATATATATATATATATATATATATATATGTATATACATTATATATATATATATATAAATGCTGATATATACATATGACTATATATATATATGTATATACATTATATATATATATATATATATATATATATATATATATATATATATATATAAATGCTGATATATACATATGTCTATATATATATATATATATGTATATACATTATATATATATATATATATATATATAAATGCGTATATTTACATATGTCTATATATATATATATTATATATATATATATATATATATATATATATATAAATGCTGATATATACATATGTCTATATATATATGTATATACATTATATATATATGTATATATATATATATATATATATATATATATATATATATAAATGTGTGTGTTTGTGTATGTATTTATGTATGTATAAGCTTAAATATATACATGTGTTTGTACCCATATACGCATACACACGAGCGTTAATTTATGTTTAGGTGTGTTGAATGATATATATATATACATATATCAATCTGTTTGTAAAAATTAATATATACATACAGATGAACATATATTCATAATGGTTTATATATATATATATATATATATACGCATATACACAAACACGTACACACGCACTCACACACACATATATATGTGTGCATGTATACATGCACATATGTGTGCATAATTTATTCAGCATTCTATAAAATATCATATATATATATGTGTGTGTGTGTGTGTGTGTGTGTGTGTGTGTGTGTGTGTGTGTGTTCAAATTTATCTCAGTCTATTTTTCTTTCATGTAGGTAGCCAGATAGATAGATTGATAGATAGATAATTATATAGATAAATCGATAGATTATAGTATTATGTACTCGTTGGAATCGATATATATGTGTGTGTTTGAGTGTGTGTATGTGTCTGCTTGCGTATTTGTGTGTATGCGTATCAGTGTGAACGTGTGTTTGTTTTTAAGTATGTGTGTTTATATATGTGTATGTCTTTTTTTGTCTACTCGTTTCAGAGAGCTAACGTTTTGTGTGGATATATATATATATATATATATATATATATATATATATATATATATATATATATATTTACTTATTTCTATGTAATCATGTAAACTAATACACAGGCACATATTCATAGGCGCACATACTTATATATGTTTGCTTATATATTTGCTTCTGAGAGTTCTTCATTTGTTTATAGCTGCACATATGTGACTATATATATATATATATATATATATATATATATATATATATATATATATATATATATATATATATATACTTATGTCTATGGATGTATATATGTATACACTCACGAACGCATGCACGCACACACACGCACGCACACACACACACACACGCACACACACACACACACACATATATATATATATATATATTCTCATGTCTATATATGTATGTATCTATGTATATATACACACACACATACACTTACACATATATATACACATATAGGTGCGTTAACATGTATGGGTGTGGATGTCAATTTTTCTTAACGTGAATTTTGGACGATGTTTTACCTTTAACTTTATGTCCATGGAGTCGCGTTCGTCCTTTGTGCTTTTTATGCATATGTATAGATTCTGCACATCATTGGGTGTGTATACGCATGCGCGTATGAAAATGTGATCGTTCTTTTTGTCAGTCTGCTGTTAATGGGGAATTCTTGCAAGTGAACGCTTAAAAAGATGAACTAGGGAAATATTGCGGCGAACATAACCCGGTCGCCGTTCATCAAAGAAACAGATGGACTTAATATCAATTACGACTTTGCTTCATTATCTTCCTGTCTCTGTATCTGTGTGTGTGTGTGTATGTATGAGTTGAGTGTATATGTGTGTGTGTGTCTCTCTCCCTCTCTCTCTCTCTCTCTCTCTCTCTCTCTCTCTCTCTCTCTCTTTCCCTCTCTATCACTGCCTCATGAATGTACACGTGTATGAGTGCCTGTGTCTTTCTCTCTTTGTCTTTGCCTCCGTGCGTGTCTGTCTGTCTGTCTGTCCGTCTCTCTGTCTCTCTCTTTCTCTCAGTCTCTGTTTCGATGTGTGTATCTGTCTGTCTGTCTGTCTATCTCTCTCTCTTTCTCTCAGTCCCTGTTTCGATGTGTGTATCTGTCTGTCTGTCTGTCTGTCTGTCTCTCTCTCTCTCTCTCTCTCTCTTTCTCTCAGTCTCTGTTTCGATGTGTGTATCTGTCTGTCCGTCTCTCTGTCTCTCTGTCTCTCTCTTTCTCTCAGTCTCTGTTTCGATGTGTGTATCTGTCTGTCTGTCTCTCTCTCTTTCTCTCTTTCTCTCAGTCTCTGTTTCGATGTGTGTATCTGTCTGTCTGTCTATCACTCTCTCTCTTTCAGTATCTGTCTCTATTTCCGTGCGTGAGTTTTTAAGTGTCCTTCTCTCATTCTCTCTTTGTCTTTGCCTCCGTGCGTGTGTGTCTATGCGTATGTTTCACTCTTTCTCTTTCTCTTTGTGTGTGAGAGTATGTGTGTGCGTGTGTGTGTGTGTGTGTGTGTGTGTCTCTCTCTCTCTCTCTTTTTGTCTCTGTATCCGTTTCTCTGTATGTGTCTCTTTCTTTCTTTCTTTCTTTGCCTCTGTTACTGAGTGTGTGTGTCTCTCTATTTATTTTGCTCTATTTTTCTGTCTGTGTGTGTGTGTCTTTCTGTTTCTCTACCTCTGTTCATGTGTGTATGCGTCTCTCTCTCTCTCTCTCTCTCTCTCTCTCTCTCTCTCTCTCTCTCTCTCTCTCTCTGTATGTGTGTGTGTGTGTGTGTGTGTGTGTGTGTCTTTATGCTTGTGTGTGTCTCATTCTCTCTTGCTGTATATGTGTGTGTCTCATTCTCTCTTTTTCACTGTATCTCTCTTTCTCTTTCTGTCTGTGTGCATGTATATGTGCCTCTCTCTCTCTCTCTCTCTCTCTCTCTCTCTCTCTGTGTGTGTCTTTATGCTTGCGTGTGTCTCATTCTCTATTGCTGTATATGTGTGTGTCTCATTCTCTCTTTTTCACTGTATCTCTCTTTCTCTTTCTGTCTGTGTGCATGTATATGTGCCTCTCTCTCTTTCTTTCTCTCTCTCTCTCTCTCTCTCTCTCTCTCTCTGTATTTTTGCATCTTTGTCAATCTCTCTCTCTTTAGGTGGGTGTATATGTGCGTGTGCACGAGAACGCGCCTAAATTTTCAGTGTTCAACATCAAACTTTGATTCTTATGAAAGGCATGCCCCAACAACACTCTCTATAAAATAATCAGGGGTGATTGAGCATTATGCTTCAGGTAAGGGAAGCACTATTCTTATGTCTTTAGAAAATCTGCATGATTGATGAGAATACATGTTATATTTTGACCTTCGACCCGGCCCAAAAATGGTATTCCAATGTGATGCACCGGAAGGAAGTGACACATTCCAATGGCCAGTAATCGAAAGAGATCGCGTGGGCGGATTAGGGCTTATAATATGGGACAAGGTGAAGGTCCCACTATGCCAATACAGACTGATGCACCGGAAGAGAGTGACCTCTGAACAGCATGACAGTTATTTCCGCTTGATGACGATTAAACATTCGATTTCAAAGATCCAGTGGGCGATCGTGTGAGCGTTGAATTAT
Organism: Sepioteuthis lessoniana; assembly: GCA_963585895.1. NCBI lineage: Eukaryota > Metazoa > Mollusca > Cephalopoda > Myopsida > Loliginidae > Sepioteuthis > Sepioteuthis lessoniana. The sequence continues at coordinate 31,226,830 of OY757922.1, read as the reverse complement.
TATTTAACTCTGTTGAGTTCGATTCCAAGAACATTTGCCAGTAGAATTCCAGAGAGTTAGAGACGAGATGTGGTAGGGAAGGCCACACTCGACCGAGGGGGCTCTCGGAAACCCCCGATGGAGTTTGGGGTCCAGAGAAGATGCTGATAAGATGCCATAAAGAAAACCAGCATCCAGCAGAGTGAGCCCTAGGCCTCCGGTTGAACATCAAGAGAACAAGAAAGACACAACGTGACGGTCATAAGTAGTGGAGGTCAAAATATGAAGTTTATGTTCGGTCTCCAGCTCCCTCTCACATGCAACCCTTGAACAACCCTTTCGAACCCTAACAATAAAGTGAGAGGTAAAATATAATTGTAAAGAAGTCTTCCTGCTTCGTTCCTTCCTGCTTCGTTCCTTCCTGCGTCTTTATCATGCGTCTTAATTATTGTGTCGTTGTGATGCTGCATGAACATGTATATGTGTAAATGACTATATAAGCATATTTATTATGAGAGTATTCAACACATCTCCTTCTATCACTTCCAGTTGCATGTGTTGATTTTTATCATACGGTTTCCTACCTTAAGAAACCTTCCTTGGTGGTATAATACTAAATACTTTCTAAGATATACACATTTCAACAGACAAACCCTTTCCAATGTATTCCTTTTGTAAAACTTTTTCTAATGCATCTCTATAGCCAAAACCTTTCAATTGTAACCCAAAAGTAAAACCCTTTCCAATGGATTCCAACTGTCAAACCCCTTCCAATGCATTCCTATAGTAAAACCCTTTCCAATGCATTTCAATAGACAAACCCTCTCCAATGCATTCCTGTTGACGGAATAACTCCAATGCATTTCTATGATAAAACCCTTTCCAATGCATTCCTATATAACCTTTTCTAATGCATTCCTATAGTCAAACCCTTTAGAATGCATTCCTATAGTATAAGTATTTCCAATGCATTTCTATCGTAAAAGCCCTTCAAATCATTCCTATAGAAAAACGCCTTCTAATGTATTCCAATAATAAAACCATTTCCAATTCATTTCTATAGTCAAACTCTGTCCAATGCATTCCTGTATTAAAATCTTTTCTAATGAATTCTTAGTGTAAAATAATTTCCAATCCAGTCCTATAATAAACCCCTTTCGAATGTATTCCGACAATAAAACACTTTCCAATGCATTCCCAATGTAAAACCCTTTCCCATTCATTCTTATAGTCAAACCATTTCCAGTACATTCCTATAATAAAACACTTTCCCATGCATTCCCAATGTAAAGCCCTTTCCAATTCATTCCTATAGTCAAACCATTTCCAGTACATTCCTTTAGTAAAACACTTTTCAGAGTATTCCTATGTTAAAGCCTTTTCCAGAGTATTCCTATAGCATAGTTCTTTCCCATGCATTTCTATAGCAAAGCCCTTTCCAATGCATTTAACAGTAAAATCCTTTCCAATGTATTCTAATTTTTAATCGTTTCCAACGCATTTATATTGTAAAACTCTTTCTAGTGAATTCTTACAGTAAAGCTCTTTCCAATTCATTTTTATAGTAGAACCCTTTCTTATCTATTTTCATTGTAAAACCCTTTCTAATCTATTTTCATCGCAAAACCCTTTCCGATCTATTTTCATAGTAAAACCCTTTCCAATCTATTTTCATTGTAAAACCCTTTCTAATCTATTTTCATAGTAGAACCCTTTCTTATCTATTTTCATAGAAAAACCTTTTCCAATCTATTTTCATAGTAAAATCCTTTCCAAAGCATTTTATAATAAAACCCTTTATAATCAATTTATCAAGCATTTATAATGTAATAAGTCCCTTTCCAATGTATTCCAATCCTCAAATGATTTCTAATACATCTCTTTAGTAAAACCCTTTCTGATTCATTTTTATTGTAAAACCCTTTCCAATTCATTCTTATAGTAAGGTCCTTTCAAATCAATCGTTATAGTAAAACCCTTCCCAAAGCAATATCATAGTAAAGCCCGTTCCAATGGATTTCTATTGTAAAACCCTTTCCAATTCGTTTTTATAGTAAACTATTTCCAGTGTCGACCCGAGGTTAACGAAGGTATGGATAGCTATCAATAGGCTATCGATTATATGGAGATCAGACCAAACCGATAAAATGAAATGCAGTTTCTTCCAGGCAGCGATCCAATCGATACTGCTATATGGATGCACTACATGGACTCTAACAAAACGGCTGGAGAAGAAGCAAGACGGCAATTACACAAGAATGCTGCGAGCAATCTTGAACAAGTCCTTGCGGCAACACCCCACAAGACACCAACTGTACGACCACCTGCATTCTATCACGAAAACTATCCAAGTTAGACGAACCAAACATGCAGGACACTGCTGGAGAAGCAGGGACGAACTCATAAGTGATGTACTCTTATGGACCCCCACATATGGCCGAACAAAAGCAGGACGACCAGCACGAACATACATTCATCAACTATGTGAGGATATGGGATATAGTCCAGAAGACCTGCCAGAGGCAATGAACGATAGGTAAAAGTGGCGAGAGAGAGTCAGAGATATCCGTGCTACCAGCACGACATGACGATGATGATGATGATTTCCAGTGTATTCCAATTGTCGAATCATTTCCAATGCATTTTTATAGTAAAACCCTTTTCAGTGTTTCTCTATAGTAAAAAAACCCTTTCCAATGCGTTTTCATAGTCGAACTCTTTCCAGTGCATTACAATTATTAAATCATTTCCAATGCATTCCTATAGTAAAATTCTTCACAAGCAATTATCATCATTGTTCCAACAGTACGGATTCTGAGACGCTCTCTCTCTCTCTCTCTCTCTCTCTCTCTCTCTCTCTCTCTCTTTCCCCATCTGTCCCAATAGGAAATAGCTCAACTTCGGTCCTTTCGGAGGAATCCAGTTTCTGCACAGAGCTGGTTCTTGTAAAAGTTTCCTGGTCGGCCCACACTTGTGTGTCCATGTTTAGTATTCCATTGGAGAACGCCGCTTATGATTTTGTACTTACTACTCCAAGCACGTTTTATTTGTCTAAATTGGATGATTTGTGTGATGGGAGGTAAGTGGCCTTACAGCTGCTGTTTTATAGAGCCATGCTTTTTGAATTTGTTAAAGCAGGACGTATGATACTTCTATAGTTCTTGAAAATATTTTTTTCCTTTTTTTTATCATTTCCAATGCATTCATACTATAAAAATCTTTCCAGTGCATTCCTATTGTAAAGCACTTTCCAATGCATTCTCATAATAAACCCTTCCTCGTGTATTCCTACAGTTACAACCTTTCCAGTACTTTCTTATAGTAAAACTCCGTCCAATTCATTTTTATTGTAAAATCTTTTTTTCCAAAGCATTCTTATCGGAGAGCCCTTTCTAATACATTCTTATCGTAAAACACTTTTCAAATGAATTTCTATATTAAAACCCTTTCCAATGCATTTCTGTTGTAAAACATCTTCCAATGCATTTTTATCAGAAAGCACTTTCCGATCCATTCTTATCGCAAAACACTTTTCAAACGCATTTCTACAGTAAAACCTTTTCCAATGTATTTCTGTGATAAAAGCTTTTCCAATGCATTCTTTTCAGAAAGCCCTTTTCAAATACATTCTTATCGGCCTTTTCTAATAGATTCCCATCGGAAAAAACTTATCCAATGCAGTGCTTTGGTAAAATCCTTAATAACGAAATTAAGAAACGGACCCTATTTAATGTGCATTGCAAATTGATTCAATGCTGAATTGCAGGTATTGATTTTTGTTTATTTTTATATGACTAGTATAAATAAACGCAGATATTGATTCATATGTTGTTTTATTCATACATTATGATGATATAATTGTGAAAAATTTCCCCTTTTTAAGTAGAAAATAGGTTGATTTCTTATTTTCATAATCCAGCGCACAAAAGCAAAGTTGGTTGGTTGGTTGGTTGGTTTTATGACATATCAACGTTTGTAGGTTATTTAACACCAAATCCATTTTTATACAAATTGACAGTTCTATTTCAAACAAATCAGTTTAGCATTAGTACACAGTTTAATTGTCAAAAACATTTCTATTTCAAGCTATTCAGTTTAGTCAAACAATTCAAGCAGTTTAGTTTAATATAAGTATAGCTTTTATTTACACACAGTTAAATGTCAAAACAGTTCTATATTAAACAATTCAGTTTCGCATAAGTATTCAGTTTAATACTATTTAACCAATAGATAGAACCCTTATTAGGTCCCACCACTCCGGGTCTGAGTGGACTTTTGAGTGATGGCAATGAAGGGTTACTCTGTATTCCTCAAAGCTCCAACATTATTGTAGTCTCACCATCAGATTGTTTAGTGTCATATCCAGGACACTCGTTGAGGGGGTCTTACCCTTCTACAGAGAAGCAATCGGTGTATTCTACAGCCCCGGACGACTGGGCAAGCCAAGTTTGAATGTACATTTTCAGTATTCTTTCACTATAAACAATTAAGTAATAACTCAAACTATACAGAGAGAAAATCTATGTTACATAGTCTTATAAAATCGCTACCATTGCATTCCTTTGTTGGCCAATGTCATTAAATATACAACTATGATCAAGTTTCAATCATATGGAAGTGAGAACTGACCGATAAAATGAAAAGCAGTTTCTTCCAGGCAGCGGACGTATCGATACTGCTGTATGGATGCACTACTTAGACGCTAACTAAACGGCTGGAGAAAAAGCTAGATGGCAATTACACATGAATGCTGCGAGCAATATTGAAAAAGTCCTGGCGGCAACACCCTACAAGGCACCAACTATAACCCCACCTGCCTCCCATCACGAAAACTATCCAAGTTAGACGGACCAGACATGCAGGACACTGTTGGAGAAGCAGGGACGAACTCATAAGTGATGGACCTCCACATATGGCCGGGCAAAAGCAGGACAACGAGCTCGAACATACATACAGCAGCTGTGTGAGGATATGGGATGTAGCCCTGAAGACCTGCCAGAGGCGATGAACGATATGGAGACGTGGCGAGAGAGGGTCAAGGATATCCGTGCTAGCGGCACGATATGATGATGATAATGATAATGATACTTAAGTTACTAAACTGTTATAAATAGTATCAATGCATTACTATAAGAATTTTCCCCGTTGGCTTGGGGCTGTAGAATACACTGACTGCCCTTCAGCAGAGGGGTAAGAACCCACCCACAAATTGTGCCCTGGATATGACATTAAACTATCTGATGGTGTGTTTCCAGTAATGAGTACCCTTTTATTGCCATCATGAGGAGTACCCTTTTATTGCCATCCCAGGTCCACTCTGACCCGGAGCGGTAGCACCAGATAGGGCCCAATCTATGGGTCAAATAGAACTAAAATGTGTATTTATGCTAAACTGAATTGCTTGGAATAGGACTGTTCGTTAAGAACTTTACAATAAGAATGCATTGGAACGGATTTTACTATTGGAATACATTGGAAAAGGCTTTAACGTAGGAATGCAGTGAAAAGGGTTTTACTATATGAATGTATTGGAACGTATTTCCAGTGTATTCTTATGGTTTGGTTCGGTTTTATGGCATATCAACTATTGTAGCTTATTTAAAGCCAAATCCACTTTTACACATATGTTGCATATTGACCCCCGACCCGGCCGGGCTGTCAGATGAGAAAAGCACCTGTGTAAATAACAGGTGCATCCGGTCGAAGATATCAGGGGATGGCCTTGACTGTCGACGGGTTGAATTGAGTGTGAATTGTGATGCTCGCAAGAAGTAGGTGGACGTCAAATTATTATATAACCCCGGCAACAGGAAGTTCAGATCAGTTGGAGAAGATGCTGGAACATGGTTCTCATTCCAGCAGAGGCTGGGCCCCCAGGCCCCCGGTTGAGCAACCCAAGAGAACGGGAAAGAAAGGTTATGATAGCCAGAAGAGTTGGGGGATCAATATGTTGCAGTCTTTGTTCGATCTCCAACTCCCATTCATACACAACCCTTTCATTAAAGTGAGAGATATATTTTTCTAAAGAACTGTGTCCGCTCGTATTTATTGTGTTCAATATGTTTCTGCATGCATCTGCATATGGGTATGTTACACATATAAACAGTTCTATTTCAAACAACTCAGTTTAGCATACCAAAATAGTTCTTTTCAAATAATTCAGTTTAGCATAAGTACACAGTTTAATTCTATTTGACCCATAGATAGGGTCCTATCAAGTGCTACCACTCCGGGTCAGAGTGGACCAGGAACGATTGTCATTCTCCAAAGCTCCAGCATTACTGGATCCTCACCATCAGATTGTTTAGTGTCATATCCAGAATACAAGTTGGGGGGGCATTACCCCTCTGCAGTGAAGTAATCGGTGTATTATACAGCCCCAACCAACTGGGCAAATTCTTATTGTAAATGAGTGGGTGCTGGATATTGACTCGAAGACTCCCTTGGACTCGTCGGTGCAGGTGCGAGAGTCGAACAGTGGGAACAAAAATAATAGGAGACGCACCTGGTACCTAAGGTAAACAGGATGCAGGTGTCTTCGGCAGCAATGTCATGTAAATTGCATGGGTGGCATACAGGAAGGAAGTCAGACCCAAAGAACGGAAATAACAGGAAATGCACGTAGTACCTAAAGTAAACTGGACACAGGTGTCCCCGGCGGAAATACTGCGGAAAGAGCAAGATTGACGTCCAAGAAGGAATCAAGATCACGAGTATTGTGGAGAGTGGTATGCTAGAAGCAGGCCTGTCCACGTACAACATGTAAGTAGCAGGCTGGAGAAGATATGACCACGAGAATTTGCATGGGTGTAACCAGGGAGATTTTGACGCGAAAAGCAGAACGAAGAGGAAAACGACTCGAAGAAAATCCGTACTGTCACTCTCGATGTATGCAATTCAGACCTCTTCGACTCTCTTACTTTGTCCGTTCGAACATTTTGGGAAATGAAAGGGAAAGAGAAGCTGATTCTATTCTTATATAGGGTGTCTCAATATACATCCGGCCAATGTGACTGCTAATAACTCTACTAATAATAATGTTAATTTTTTTGTTTGTTTCGGATTTGAAAATAGTATACTATATGAACTATTAATCCTTGAGGATAATGCCTTGGACAAGAGAGAAAAATATTTTGTGTCACTACTTGACCGGCTCACTGGCCAAGAGGGTAGAGTGTTCGCCAATGGTCCGGGAGACATGGGTTCAATCCCAGGTCGCATCATACCAAAGACTTTTTTAAAAATGGTACTTGATGCCTCCTTGCTTAACAATCAGCATTATAAGGTAAGAATCAAGGGTACAGTGGAGCAATCCAGGGAAAGGAGTAGCGCCCTCCCCTACACATCGGTGTAGTAGCTATTGAAAAAGGAGCCAACTTTACTTTTACTTACTTACTTATTTGGAGACAAAGTCATGTGACCTCTTCTTGTGTTTCTAGTCTCAGTAATAAATCATATTAATGGGTTGCATCTATTTTGAAACTGTTTTGAATGGTTTTTTTCCCCCTAATAAGTAGTGATGCAAAATATTATTTTCTCTCTGTGGTCTAAACAATAATTAGTGAGAACAAGATGAAGGGTTCAACTTCTTGTGTTGAGAGCTTCTCACTACGTTATGTTTAACTCTAGAACTGTTTTGGTAACCTAACGGAAACCATCCAACGAGAACTATGCTTTAAAATTTACCTCGAGTTTAATAGCTGCCAATCATACTGATCGATAAGTTGTATTTTTCCACTCTTTTAACGGCTCAGGACTTAATTTGAATACTAAACTACACATCAATAATAGATCTAACCGATCAATTATGTAATAGGATTATGTTGTTTATAGATTTTATTCGAAATATGTGCATCCATGAGCAGAAGAGCTTATAATGTCACGAGCTAAGCTTCGTAAAACATCACCAATAATGTCGGGGAATGTCAGTAGAGCAATTATTTAACGTCTATCTTACCAGTGAAAAGAGAGAAAATTTCCCTTAAAAACCACATTCAAAATCGAACGCTGACTTTTGGAGCCGATCTGAAATTCTAAGCTATTTTCACCATCAACAGCTCATTCAATAAGTTGAATGAGTTGACTTTCATAAAACATCTCACAATGAAGCAATGACAAAACTGGTCGGGTATCGCTCACTTTTCGGTCCTTATTTTTATCATTCTTCATCGGCTCAGTGTCTCACTATGATAGAACTAAATGTCAGTAATATCTTGGTGAAATCGACAAGATCGAAAGACAGAAGAAAAAGGAAAGGTTATCGCTTCTTGCCATTTGCTCGAAAGGAACAATAAACTTTTATATTAGCAATTTCGTTGATAAAAACCTGCTCGCATTTTATTTCGACGGTTACATCTCTTTTGAACTCTTATAAAGAAGGAAGACGTACGATAGTTTAACAGACTTGATGGAAAAATTGATTGATTGATTGATTGATTTGGCATGTAGACCCATCTAGGCAGCCCTGTCGGCTGGAGCTGTAGAAAACACCGACTGCATCTCCGCAAAGGGAAAAGAGTCCCACGATGAATGTCCTGTATATGATATTAAACAATCTGAAGTGACACTCCGATAATTCTGGAGCTTTAGGGAATGCAGAGTACCACTTCATTGCCATCGCTCCCAGGTCCACTCTAGCCCGTTGTGGAAGCAACTGATAGGGTTTTATCCGTGGGTCAAATAGAACTGTTTGACATTGAAACTTAGCTCAAACTAATGACTTATTCTAAATCCAATTGTTAAAACAGAAATGTTTGATCATTTAACTGTGTGTAAACAAATGACTGAAGTTTAACCGAATTGTTAATTATACAAAGCAAAACTTAAACCATGTAACTGTGTGCTAACAAATGATTAATGTTCGACAGAATAATCAAAGTTAAACGGCAATACTTAAAATTCTCAGTGAGACTAAATTGAATAATTGATTTTGCAAAACAATGCTTGGAAATATTTCGCCGTGTGCAAGTGAATGAATAGTACTGAATAGAATTAGTGTTAAATAGAAATACTTGTAATCACTTCACTGTGTGCAAACAAATGATTAATAGCAAATAGAATTGTTCTTATTAGATTGCAATGTTTAAAACCATTTATTCAGTCATAAAAAATTGAGCTCGGCCTCGTTTAAAAATGTTATCAACAAAAGGTGTTTACAAATCATATATTTATATATATATATATGAACAGGATTTGTCATTGAATAACCAACAATGGTTGATATGCCGTAAAACCCAACCAAACCAAATCACATATATTTCATATATATCTAAAAACAGGATTTGGCATTAAAAAGCCAACAATGGTTGATATATCACAAAACCCAACCAAACCAAGTTATATATATATATATATATATATATATATATATATATATATATATATGATTTAGCGTTAAATAACCAACAATAGCTGATAAGAGACAAAACACAACCAAGCCACTTCATATATATTAACATATATCTAAAAACAGGATTTGGCATTAAATAACCAACAATGGTTGATATGCCATAAAACCCACCTAAACCAAATTATATATATTAGTATATATGTAAAAAAATAGGATTTAGCATTAAATAACCAGCAATGGTTGGTATGCCATAAAACCCAACCAAACCAAATCATATATTTTGATATATATGTAAAAAAACAGGATTTAGTATTGAATAACCCACAATGGTTGATATGCCATAAAAACCAAACAAATCAAATCATAGATATTAATATATATATATAAAATACAGGATTTAGCATTCAATAACCAACAATAGGTGGTATCCCATAAAACCCAACCAAATCTTGGACACAGTTAATTCAATCTAATACAAATAATTTGCCCACAGTTTTAAGCTATTAAGTATCCCAATCTAATGCTAATAATAATGTATTTTTAAGTAATTTTTTCTATTGAATAATAGCCATTTATTTGCAAATAGTCCTATAGTTTCAAGTAACTGACAATAATCCTGAGTAAACAATTATAGCTTCAAATAACTATTCTTAATATAAATAGTTCGCAGTGGGGGGGAGGTTCCGGGATGTAATGGGTAAAGTGCTGGACTGTGACCTCGGAGTGAGCGAGTTTGAACTTCAGTTTCGCTATTACGTTTACTTTCGGACCAATACCCATTGGAAAGATCTGAATCCCTTGTCTCCACAGCCATGAGTTAAATATCACTGCTTTTCTTATACACGAATGGTTTAAAGAAACCTAACCAAATGGTTTACAGTAATATGGTATCAAGTATACCAATCAATTACTAAAATTTAAACAGATTTACTTGACCTATTGATAGGAACGTAACAGGTACTACGATTATGGGTCAGAGTAGACCTGGGTGCAATGGCAATGAGTGGAGTATACCTCAACCACAGACCTCCAATGACATGTGGTTTAGTTTCTTACCAGGAGAGTCTTTTTTTTTTTTTTTGATGGGAGTGGTTTTAAACCTCTGGGAAGTTTTGGTTTGGTTTAGTTTGGTTTCTTTGTTTATAGGCATATCAACCATCTTAGGCTATTAAAGCCATCTTTTTAGAAGAACAATAGTGATACTATTTAAAGTATAGCTAGGAGGATAAGGGAGTTCATACCTTTCCCAAGGGTATTTGTCGTAATAGCGCGACTGAAGTTCGAACTCGCTTACTACGATTCCACACTCCAGCGATTTAACCATTCCATCACAAGAAAACCTGACCCTGGGAGGTGGCAACAGTCAGTTTATTCTACGTCTCGTCGACAGAGATTCATTGTTAGAGACACCCTCTAAATGATAACAACCTTTCGTTTTAGAAGTTATGCTTACTTCATTTGGTTGCTCTCCATCTAGCGGTTTGACCATCGATTGCGGACAGAGGAACAGACTTATGCCAATTATTCGTATAGATATGCAGGTCTTTGTAGCGCAGTTAATAGTTGATAGATGTCTGTGTTCTGATGTGCACATGTAGATAATTTTATCATATTTCGTGAGCTGCGCGCAAAATAACGGGTGGAGTAAAAACAAGGTTGAGTCGAATAAAGAAGCAATGGTAAAAATGTTGGGAGGGGGGTGGTTATCAGTAAATAAAGTTTGAAAGGGGGAGAAGGAGGTGTGGTAAGAAATGTTTAGTTTCGTCTCGCCATGCTGACATCCGATCCGAAGTTCTTCATCTCTCTTTTTACATACATTACCTTATCATGTCAGTTAGATATTCCTGGTTGAAATTTGGACCACTCCTCAATAGATTATAGCATCCCAGTCAGTCAGACATACACATTCAGATTATACCAGCTTATGTAAACATATACTGCTGCAAAGAATATATATATATATATATATATATATATATATATATATATATATATGTGTGTGTGTGTGTGTGTGTGTGTGTGTGTGTGTGTGTGTGTACTAACCCATCTACACGAACAGGATCCGAAACAAAGTCTATTTTTTTCTGCTGAGTTTAACAGGTTTGAATTCAGAGTTTTCCTTCTGCTAGACCGGTTGCCACAACAAAGTTGAAGAGCTCAGTCTGAACTATATATATATATATATATATATATATTGAGGAATGAGTTTTTGTCTCGTAGTGGCTGCAGTGCTGAACAGAATCATTGTAATAAACAAATTCGAACGCCAGTCGCGCTGTTACATTCACTTCCTTCTCCCAACTATGGTTTAATTATTACCACTAGTGTTCTTCTATAAGAATGGCTTTGGCACTAAATAACACATGAAGGTTGATAAGCCATTAATCAAAGAAACCAAATTAGAAAAAAATTTCATTTGATTAATGAATATGCTACTTAGTCAGTACATCACACACACACACACACACACACACACACACACACACACACATATATATATATATATATATATATATCAATTCGTGCTGATATTCTCTATCTCTATCTCTCTCTCTGTTTCTGTCGCTCTATATCGTTCATAATTTCTGGCAAGTCCTCTTGATTGCATTCACTGTCCACACGGAGCTTATGTAATTTATCTCCCAGTCCTGGCATGTTCATAAGAAAATGTTTTATTGGTCTAACTTAGATGTTTGTGAGATGGGAGGTAAGTGGTCGTACAGGCGCTGTTTTTAGGGGTGTTGCATCCAAGTTTTGATCAAAACAGCTCGTAACATTCTTGTGTTCTTCCAATCTAGTATTTTATATGCAGTCCATTAATGTGCAGATGGTGTGCATCCATATATTGCCACAGCTTGAAAGAAAACCCGTTTTATTCTATCAGAGAAATCAGAATTCAAACCATTTTGAATATATATATATATATATATATATATATATATATATTGCCGATTTAATGCTATATATATATATATATATATATATATATATATATATACAACTAATATTAAATCGGCAAAACCCAATGAAATGTAGAAAAAAGAATCTACGAACACAAACGATCAATTAAATCAAACGACGACCGAAATGCCCTTTCTTCCACATGTCACAGTTTCATCAAAGACATTGTCTATAATGGTGTATCAAAACAGGCCTCATAATTGGCTTTTATCTACGAGCTACGAATATGTAGCCCACAACACATAGATGAAGAAATTAAGTACATCGAACATTCCCTAGAAAGCCTAAAATAGCCTAAATTTTTCATATTAAACGCTAGAAAACTACCATCAACATACACTCATTAAATGAATTTAAGAAATAAATCCCACTATTCACAATACCCACATAACAACTGATACCTTAGGGGCGTTTCCTAGTTCGCCAATTATGATTGGTATGACCGTCATTATGTTCAGCTCTCTGGAAAGACCAAAGTACTTGTATAACAGAATTGAGTGAGGCAACATGGATTTTAGAAGAATAAAATCAGAGACTTGAGCGAGAGAAATCTGAAAACGATTTTAGAAGCAAAGAACAATGTGCAACGCGGATTTTAAAAGAATAAAATCAAGCATAATTATAAAGTGATGTAAAATCACGTGCTAAGATGATCGTATGAAAAGTATAAACCCCTTTATACCCCAGCAACTATGGGTTTAATAGTACCACTACTGTTCTCCCACATGAATAGTTTTGGTATTAAATGACCCACGAAGAAAGCAAAACAAATCAATTAAATTGTACCTATAATAATGTAAAAAGAAATTATATATATATATAAGATTGTTAACAGAAGCTCTGCCATAGACGGCACTTTAAAACAAACATAACAAAAATTTCTACGATAAATTTAGTGAATTAGGAATACCAATCATACAAACCACATCCGAAACCATTAAAAATCTCACTCGAAGCCCACCAATAACACAACAATGCCTCACGCAGGAATATATTCTATTCCATCCAAGGATTGTGACAAACATTAAATCGGCGAAACCAAATGTAATCTAGAAAAAAATCAACGAACACAAGCGATCAATAAAATTAAATGATGACGGAAATACCCTTTTCACCCAAATAATAGATCTCAAACACACTTTAAATTTTTCCTAAGCCACTCTAATTAAACCTCTTCATTACAAAAACACCCACAGATTGTAAGAATCTGCAGTCATTTCCAAAACAAAATACATCAAGCAACGTACTGGATTTTATCAGATTTCAACAAACTTGGCAGACATTATGTTACGTGAAAAGAATATCAAAAAAGAGAATGGATAAAAAAAACCTTTTTTAGAAAAAAATGCTTGAGCAAAAACTAAGATATTTTTCTCACTCAGTACTACCATATAATGGATGATTTTTCTTTTTTCTTTCTTTTTCTTTTTCCTTTCCTTTTAGATACTCCCTTATAGCCATTATCTTTGATGAAACGAGATACGCTTGCAACCCGGCCTCAATCTATTCCTTCCCTTCATTTCCAATTTCCTTAAAACCTCTCCCCTCTCATATTTCTCTCTTTCTCACCAAAATTAATCCCCAACTGTCGGGACAAATCTGTGATAAAACCTGATATACTTGATAGCACCTAGCCTTGACCATCTACTCACATGGTCACAATCAAAAGTAATAACACCTACCATCATCACTCAAGCCTTTATCCATTTTCCTTCCTGTTTCTTCTTTGTTTGTCTCTTATCTTTTGACTCTTTCCTCCCCTTTATACTTTTTTATTATTATCCGTATTAAAAAGTAGGTGACTCAGAATTTGATCATCTCTGATGGGGTCGTTCTGGCGAGGGGAGTATGATGTTGCAAGACCCTAAACTCCCCAATGACCCAGAAGTTTAAACATCACTTACGACACCTACTGGCGCCGGTTTAAGTGCGTACATTAAAGGTATACCTTTTTACGTTTTCACCATAATTTTATCTATTTCCTCAATTGCTGAAATGTTGAAAAACTTTTTAAAATTTAGTCTGATGAAGTTCTTTCTTGAATAAAGAACGAAACATTACAACTAAACCCGTTGTAAGTATTTGGTTTATTCACTTTTCCACATAATTTTAGCATCTTGTCAGCTCACGAAAATCGACCATTTCTACATATAGAAATGTGTGCAACTAACCAAGCTTTTATTTGATACTGATTCTGGGTTCAGGCAGGGTTGCTGGATAAAAGATTAATATTTCATTACCCAGAACACTCCTGACATTTTCTTTCTTTCTTTTTTTTTTTTTTTTTTTACTTATCTTTCATATTGTGTAAATGCCAGATAAATATCCAGTTCCTTCGTATACACCTTTGTTGTATTGGGCAACGAAGCGTTTATTCAGCTATGTATGACTTAGATTAATTTATGAATTGAAATAACACCTCATTACACTGAATATGTAGTACAAATGAATTTCCGATAAACTCTTGCGCGAAGTCAGGTTACAAGATCTCCAAAAAAAAAATGGTAATTTTCATTTTATTTCGAGGTGATTGCCTCTCTAGAAAGTCTAGGGAGATAAAAATATATCTATATTGATAATTGGGAAAAGTTTATTTCCCTGTCCTCTGTCGACGTAAAATCGATTTGATGTTATTCCGTGGGTCTATATATATATGTGTGTGTGTATTTGTGTGTGTGTGTGTGTGTGTGTATAAATATATATTTGTGTATGCGTGTGTGTGTGGTCATCCATAGACAGACTGTTTCGCTGTATCATAATTTTTCTGTTTGGCTAGACATGTGAGATGCTTCAAACTGGGATGGAAATCCGGCTAACTTTACGTCAGTCAGATATCTTACCCCTGAATTATCGTCAATCTCCGTATAAGTGAAAGGATTTTTGGTATATATTAATATGTATGCTATCGGCTACCTGGGTGCTCAAAATATATAATGTTCATTCAATAAATAATGGTTATTTTGCACATTTCACCCGGGAAGATTATGTTTTTCTTTGTAATCTCCATTCTTTAAAATAATTTTTTTTCACCGAAAAATAAATTTTTTTCTTCATCTAATTACTAATCTTTGGACTGAACTTTATTTTTGTATTGATTTAATTTAATTTATTTTATTTTATTTTATCTTATTTTTATTTATTTATTTATTTATTTATTTTGCTTAAATTACGGTGCTTTTCATTTTATAATCACTTGAAAACTTTGTTCCATATTCGTTTTTTTAGGGTACTCAGAAAGAGCCAGATCTAAACTATAAGCAGGATGTGGTAGCTGTTCTCAACCAAATTGACTGATAATTTCCAGTATTCTTATTTCAGTATGAGGCCTTCCATTATCCTAGTTAAACCCAATATCACCTGACCTTAAAAGGGCAAGGTCACCATACACAATTTTGTATGCCTGACCCACAGACATTCCCAGTTGCTCAGAAATATTCCTTATTGTAACTCTTCTGTCCGCCAAAATATGCCCATAAACTGAATCCACCATTTCAGGTCGGGTCACCATTGACGGCATATGTGGGCTGCCTACATATTAAATACTATTTCGACCTACTTTTTTTAAAGAATGCCCATTTGTAAACATTTTTTGACAAAAACATGCTTCTCGTACACATAACACAGTCTTCAGTAAATTTTATAACTCGAATGCTTATTTCTACCCGTTTAATTACATTTGTCGCCTGAATTCTTTAGATCTTGAATTCATCAATCTCAAGAAAACTTTCTGCCAAAGAACATATGGTGGATATTTTGGTAAGATTTCAAATTTTTAAAAATCGCATTAAATCCTTCCTTTACAAGTTTGTAATATTTGTTTTATATACGAGGGTCATTTAATAGTTAAGTAAGTCGTGGGTAACCCGAAAGCTCCCTTTTCAATAGCTACTACGCTGAGGTGTAAGGGAGGATGCTATTCTTTCCCTGGATTGATCCACTTACCCTTGATCCATACCTTATAATGCTGAGTGCTATGCAAGGAGGTATCAAGTACCATTTTTTCTTTGGTATGACTGAACCTGGGATTGAACCCCGGTCTCCCGGACTATTAGACTTGGGAAAAGTATGAACCCTTTTATCCTGCCAGCTATGGGTTAAATAGTACCATAACCGTTCTTGTAAACGGATGGCTTTGACATTAAATAACCTACAAAGGTTGATATGCCATTAAACAAAGAAACCGCACAGAAACCATACAACCTTATGAGAATCACCCAGCAAAATTATTACTTATGAGTATTTAAACAAGAATAATTTATGACATTTATTTGCCTAAGATTGCTAAGTATCACCTTACTAGTTTGGCGAAAAGTTCGCTTTCTTTAATCTCTTTGACGATTCTAAAGAAGATGATAAAATGAGAAGAAATTCAGATATTACTTCTCATAAGAATTTTGAAGTCTTATCTATGAATACTACTAATTTTAGTCACATAAATAATCTTATATTGTACATTTCTTCAAAAGCACTTTCCAACCAAACGTCATACCCACGCCATGTCTACTTACCAGAAACATGACTCAGTTGGAATTGGCTGTGAATGAAATCATCTGGTGGTTACAGGTTCAATCTCAACAACCGGTAAGAATAACAAGGAATACTTACTATAAGTTAACACTTTTACCTGGTCGTGGTTAACAAAATTGGAACAGTCTAGAATTGGAACAGTCTACCCCTGTAGTATACCGGCCCGTGTTCGCCAATGGCCTGAGAGACTGAGATTTAATCTCAGATCGAGTCATATCAAAGGCCCAAAAAGTGGTACTTGATACCTCCTTCCTTAACACTCAACATTATAAGGTACGTTTCAAGGGTAAAGTGGAGCAATCCAGGGAAAGGAGTAGCGTTCTCCCCTACATCTCAATGTAGTAGATATAGAAAAAGGAGCTTTCGGGTAGCCCTCGACTACGGTCACCAACAACAACCCCTGTAGTTTAAATAAAGGGTTCAGTTCGAGATTCTATGTGGTCTCCCAAGTTGGACATGAAACACCTGAAGAAGGCCGAAGGACATATCGGCCGTAACCTTGTGAGTATAACAATAAAGATGTTCCGAATATTGTGAGTAATAACAATTATGAAGCTTCATTTCAGAAATTTGTTTGTTTGTTTGTTTGTTTGTTTTACGGCCTATCAACATCCTCGGTCATTTAATGCTGGATAAGGTTAAAAAAATGGTGGGGGGTCTGTTATGTTGGAATTTATAATCAGAGAAACGGTTGGTAGAAAGAATCTGGTTTCTTTGAGAACTTTTTTGTCGAGAATCGTCTTGTAGAAAAAAGGGTTTTTTTTTTCTCCTTGCAAGGGAACAGCTTGAGGAAAGGATCGGATTTTGTTAAAATATTTCTTGTAGAGATACAGTTTGTAGAAGAAATTTGGTTGGTTTGGTTTGGTTTGTTGGGTTTTATGGCATATCAACCTTTGTAGGTTATTTAACGCCAAATCCATTTTTATGTAAATAATCTGTTCTATTTAAAACAATTTAGTTTAGCATAAGTACACAGTTTAATTGTCAAAAACATTTCCATTTCAAACTATTCAAGCAGTTATATGTAAAAATTCAGTTAAGTGAAAATACAGTTTTAATGTCGAAAAACAGTTCTATTTCAAATAATTCAGTTAAGCATAAGCACGCAGTTTAAGTGTAAGTACGGTTTAATTATCAAAAAACATTTTTATTTCAAGCTATTCAGTTTACTCAAACAATTCATTTTAGCATAAGTATGCTGTTAGTTCTATTTAACCCATAGATAGGGCCCTATCAGGTACTACCACTGCTGGAACCTCACAATCAGATTGTTTAATGTCATATCCAGGACACTCGTTGGTGGGGGGGTCTTACCCCTCTGCAGAGAAGTAGTCAGTGTATTCTACAAACCCAGCTGACTGGGCAATACACAGAGTTAAATTTCAAACAGTTTTATTTCAGATAATTCAGTTCAGCATAAGTACACAGTTTAGACGTCAAAAACTTCTATTTCGAACATTTCAGTTCAGCACTAGTACGCAATTTCAATGTCAAAACAGTTCTATTTTAAACAATTCAGTTTAGCATAAATACGCCGTTTAAATGCAAAAATCAGTATAGTGAAAGAAGCACGGTTTAGTTCTATTTAACCCATAGATAGGACCCTTATCAGGTGCTACCACTCCGGGCCAGAGTGGACCTGGGAGCGATGGCAATGAAGGGGTGTTCTGCATTCTCAAAAGGTCCAGCATTCCTGGAACCTTACCATCAGATTGTTTAGTCTCATATCCAAGACACTCGTTGGGGCGGGGGTCTTACCCCTCTGCAGAGAAGCAGTCGGTGTATTCTACAGAAATTTGGTCTTGTTGAAAATTCCTCAGAAATTTAGACAAATTATAAATACTTATTGAATATATAATTGTTTTGTAAGGATTAATATCAGTTAGCTGAAATCGTATAACCGTGTGGAAACATACGCTTAATATTCAATAGAAGTAATAACTTGAAACCATATAATTCTTTGTATTAGAAAGGAATACTTGAAACCATAAAACTGAGTGTAAATTATTTGTATTTGATAAGAATACTTGATATTGTATAACTGTATGCAAAAAAAAAAAAATTCTGAAGAATCAACTACACAAAAATATAAATATAAACATACAATGAATATGATTCCCTAACGTATTGGTATAAAAATATTTCTGAGATGTTGGCATGCCGTTAAAATCAATCGATCAATTAATTATTTCTGTATTAAATAAATCATTAATATTTGACATGCTATAGAACCAACTAACCAACCAACCAACGAAAATATTTTTACGAAATATACCTGTTCTTAACTTTCACAAGTAAGGTATCATAAGTAAATTGTTTGTATTCCAAATGCGTATGAAAAGCATTGTATATATGTATATATATATATATATATATATATATATATATATATATTAAATTGATGTTTTACTTACTCATCAGCTTTCTTTTTTGTTTACACTTCTCTGCTTTTTTCACACCCATATGTAAATAAATATCCTCAGTGGATATATTCAGTGCTTAATTTGGCTGTGTGCTGAAGACACAGATTGGAATGGAGCCAGCAGATTCTGAAGTAAACATACTTTCTTTTTGACCAAAGTAACCCGAAGGCATGCGTCGTTGTCGCGAATCGGATACACCTTCCCCGTCAGATTGAGTTCGAATCTTTTCCTAGGCACTGGGCCAACATCTATACATATAATAATACAATTGTAGCTACCTACATATATCTGTACCCAGAATCTGACGTGCGTCACGCTATCTGACGCAGATAAAACTGAGCCAAGTGAAACCTAACCCCGCCTCATTTCCCACGCGCACAGGCTTTTACCGACATAGGTCAGTATATATATATATATATATATATATATGCGCGCGCGCGCGTGTGTGTGTGTGTGTGTGTGTGTGTGTGTGTTAAATGAATAGGTCCCCAAATGAATCAGAATTTGCAATCTTAAGTTTTTGTTATTTGATATATTTATGGTCTACACATGTTTCAGACTTCATGTTCCTCCACAGGAGACCAATAATGGCGAGGGTCACCTCTGCTTCAAGCTTGGTTTGTGTCTGTGAATTTACTGTTAGAGTCAATTATTCGTGAATACCTTAGCCCAATGCAGTAAATAGATGCAACCTATTAATGTGATAATGATTTATTACCGAGACAACTTCAATGGCGGTCATTTGGAAGTCGTCCTGTAAAAAATGCATCCTTTCGGCTAGAGATATCAAATCATTGTTTTTGCTTTTTTTATTTTATTTTGATTGGTATTATAACAGCTTCCAGGACATGCAATATTTTTTTGAGTTTCTTGTCTCAGTAATAAAACATTATCATATTAATATGTTTGCGTTTACTTTGAAATAGTTTTGAATTATTTTGTCTTTAAGTAAGTTATGACGCAAAATATTTTTCCTCTCTTGTTCGAGTCAAACAGTTCTATTTCAAACAATCCAATTTAGCATAAGTACACATAATCGAGGAGTAATTGTTGTTATAGGATAATATTTTCAAATCTGTAACAAGAGAATACGATGTTATTCGTAGTAGAGTTATTAGCAGTTATTAACAGTCACATGGGTCCCATGTATATTGAGACACCCTAGAGTTTGCCAATGGCCTGGGAGATCAGGGTTCAATCCCAGGTCGAGTCATACCAAAGACTCAAAAATGGTACTGGATAAGTTCTTGCTTAACACTCAGCATTATAAGGTACATATCAAGAGGAAAGTGGAGCAATACAGGGAAAGGAGTAGAAACTCTTTTACTTTTGGTGTAGTTGTTATAGGATACTATTTTCAAATTTGTAGCAAAAGAGAATACAATATTATTAGTAGTAGTGTTATTAGCTGTCACATGGGTCCCATGTATATTGAGACACCCTATATAACCATTTATATTGGGACACCCTATATAACCATGTATATTGAGACACCCTATATAACCATTTATATTGGGACACCCTATATAACCATGTATATTGAGACACCCTATATAACCATTTATATTGGGACACCCTATATAACCATGTATATTGAGACGCCCTATATAACCATTTATATTGGGACACCCTATATAACCATGTATATTGAGACACCCTATATAACCATTTATATTGGGACACCCTATATAACCATGTATATTGAGACACCCTATATAACCATTTATATTGGGACACCCTATATAACCATGTATATTGAGACACCCTATATAGCCATTTGTATTGAGACACCCTATATAACCATGTATATTGAGACACCCTATATAGCCATTTATATTGGGACACCCTATATAACCATGTATATTGAGACACCCTATATAACCATTTATATTGGGACACCCTATATAACCATGTATATTGAGACACCCTATATAGCCATTTATATTGAGACACCCTATATAACCATGTATATTGAGACACCCTATATAGCCATTTATATTGGGACACCCTATATAACCATGTATATTGAGACACGCTATATAACCATTTATATTGGGACACCCTATATAACCATGTATATTGAGACACCCTATATAACCATTTATATTGGGACACCCTATATAACCATGTATATTGAGACACCCTATATAGCCATTTATATTGAGACACCCTATATAACCATGTATATTGAGACACCCTATATAGCCATTTATATTGAGACACCCTATATAACCATGTATATTGAGATACCCTATATAGCCATTTATATTGGGACACCCTATATAACCATGTATATTGAGACACCCTATATAACCATGTATGTTGAGACACCCTATATACATATATATTCTTTTTTTTTTAGATTGGTATCATTTCCTAATTTAATTAGTTTTCAAATGATCTAGAATTTTAACAGCATCTATAAAAACAACTCAGAATTCTATGTCAAATGTTTTATGTCTTCTTTTTGGGCACAGAAGTGTCATTCCCTGGAAAAGTAAAAGAAATTTAATTATAACTTTTTAAATTGTTTCTATACATGCTCATAAAATGTGAGATGATTTGAACGAGGATTCGTCAAGATACTTGATAACTCAATTGGGGGGGGCTCTCAAGTCCTAATGGTTAATGTGCTTGTCTGTGGCTTCAAAATAATCAAGTCCGAATTGTGGTCCCGCCATAACATGCTAATACCCTTTACGAATTTATGAACCTCTTATACCCTCAGCTAAAAGTTAAATAGTACTTGCCCAGTCGGCTGGGGTTGTAGAATACACCGAGTAAGATCCCCCAATGAGTGTCCTGGATATGACAGTAAACAATCTGATGGTGAAGTTCCAGTGAGGATATGACACAAGGTCAATTTTTAAGCGGAGTTTAACAGGTTTGAATTCAGAGTTTTCCTTCTCCTAGACTAGTTGCCTAACCAAGGCTGAAGAACCTAGTCTGTCCTACTATTTACCCATAGCTGGAGGGAGAATAATTGGATTCATACCTTTCCCAAAGGTATTAGTGCTATGTGAAATGCAATGAGTTTCGTCCAGGATTTGAACTCGTGTCGCCGTGTTCATTTCCTACGACGATAACAATTACACCACGGGCACCTCCAGTAATATGATGAAGAGAAAGATAGGCACCTACTTATCCCTCCAGCTATGGGTTAGATATTATCAGTTCTGTTCTTCTACAAGGATGCTTTGTAATTAGATAACCCACAAAGTTTTATATGCCATTAAGCAAAGAAACCAAAGCTAAAAAAAAATTTATTTATTTTACCTGATGCGTTTCTGTCATGTTTCCAAGGGCGCCAAGTAAAATAAGCAGGACCATAATTTTCATTAACAAACATTACTCAGCTATCCACTGTTGTATACTTCCCATAGACCCAACCAAGAACATAATCAAAGATGATGAACGAACTTCAATTAACGAAACGAAACACACTTCTTTATAAAAATATATATCTCTCTCATTTTATTCTCGAAAGGATCACACAGTTTGTTGTAAGTTGGAGAAATAGATGGAGAGGCACATACTTAGAGATGGGACTTCTTCTTGCCCCATATCTTCTTCCTGGTGCCAACGCTTGCACCCCCTTGCAAGCCGTATCGTCAGAGACGTAAGAGACGCCTCTGATCGGCTGCGTATCCCTGGCTCGATTCTCGATTCTGACTGGACTGACTGTCTAAATCTGACCGCGTGGTTCTCATATCACGTCGTCTTCCGGTTACACACCTGCTCGACCGCCCTACCCCGATACACTGCCATCTCCCTGTTTAATGATCACAACGTGACAGCTTGTCAAAGCACACGGGGTCACCAGGAACGAACCCAAAATCCATGTCAACAGTCATTATATAACATCTACCTCTGACTTATAATTTTTTCATGACTTTTGGTTACCATTCATTATCCATCCACTGACGTTTTGACTTGGGTGCTTACCTAAAATCAAACACTGTATGAGATCGGATTGGTTGGTTGGTAGGTTGGTTGGTTGATTGGTTGGTTGGTTATTTTGTTTTACGGTGTATCAAACCTTTTCGGGTCATCTAACACCGAATTAGGTCATTATAAAAGTTTCAAACAATTCAATGATAAAAGTTTCAAAGAATTCAATTTAGTATAACTGGGCCATTGGCCTAATGAGTATAGTGTTCGCTAATGGTCCAGGACACCAGGGTTCAATCCTAAGTTGAGTCATACCAAAGACTCAAACAATCGTACTTGATGCCACATTGCTTAACACAGCATTATAAGGTGAGTATCAAGGGCAAAGTGGACCAGCACCCTCCCCGACACATTGGTGTAGTAGCTATTGAAAAGGGAGCCTTCGGGTCACCCTCGATTAACTTTATTTCATAAGTATAGTTTTTGTTTACACACAGATGACAAAAAGTTCTATTTCAAACAATTCGATTTAACATAAGTACACAGGTTCAATGTCAAAAAAGTTCTATTTCAGACTATTCAATTGAGCATAAGTATGCAGTTTTAATGTCAAAACATATGTATTTCAAACTGTTCTATTTAGCATTAGTTAACAGTTTCGTTCTTTCTGGCCCATAGATAGGACCCTATCAGGTGCTACCACTCCGAGCCAGAGTGGATCTTGGAGCGATAGAAATGAAGAGGTACTCTGCATTTTCCAAGCTCCAGCACTACTGTAACCTCACCATCAGATTGCTTAATGTCATATCCCGGACACTTGTCGAGGGTTGGATCTTACCCTTCTGCAGAGAAGCAGTCGGTGTATTCTATAGCCCCAACTGACTGGGTAAGTCTGAGATCGAAGCGGAGGTTTTTTTTTGTGGGCAGGACACTCAGCGCTCTGGGCCGAAATACGATAGCACATTAGGTAGTTCACTTAACAATCCATTTGACATTTCACCAGGACCATGTTTCAACTGGTATATAACAGTTGGGAATTTATTTTGTTATTTATTTATGATAATTGATTTATGCACTCATCGTAGAAATTTAGCAAATGGGTAACCACTTGTGTTTACTCGCTGAAAAATTAAATCTATAAACATTAATTAAATAAGAGAAGGGGAAGGTCGGACCCGAACCGAAGCCGGGGGCCTCCCGGCCTCAAATCTGCGTTAAATGGACTATGCCCCGTTCGACACGAATGCCAGACAGCCAGGCTAAAAAGCCGGCCGGGGCCAAAGCCAACAAAAACTGTTATTTTCTCTGCCTCCCACCATACAGGACTTGACAGAAAGTCAAAAGACTCGAAGGTCTGATTATAGTGGGGGTTAGGAGAGTGGAAGGTCGGACCAGAGCCGAGGCTTGAACCCTGCTGGTCTATGCTTGTCATCAGCTCATTTAGTGCAATGTGAGCCGATGAGCCTAGCTGAACATGGACCCAAACATGTGTCCAGGCACGGATGCTAGATTATAGCTTAAAACGGAAGACAGAGTCTAGTGCTATTCAAAAGTGTCAAATGCAGCTCGCCAACTCGAAAGTGGCCAAGCCGAAGCCGGGGCCCATACAGCCTTAACTATGCCTTTTTGCACAGTGCCCGCTAGCATTAAAGCCAACAGCAAATTAATGCCGTTAGCATCGACGCCGACACAAGATCATTGACCTAAAAGTCGATTATAGCGGGGATAAGGAGAGAGGAAGGTCGGGCGTGAGCCGAGGCTTGAGCCCTGCTTGACTATGCTGGTCATCGGCCCACTTAGCGCAATGTGAGCCTGATGAACCAAGCTGGAGTTGGACCAAATCTGGGTCCAGGCACGTATGCCCGATTATAGCTTAAACTGGACAGCAAGGTCCCGTGCTATATAAGAGTGACAAAAGTGTCAATGTTGCAGCTACCCCACCCAAAGGTGCCCCAGCTGATTGCGAAAAGAGAGACAAAATTTTATTAAATCTAAAGCTCTTAAAATGGGCTCTGAAGTATATCACAAGACAATGGCCAAAAGCAGGGGCGGGCTTTGCGGGCCATCTTTGAACTTTTGGAAAAATTATAAAGGTCACACTTAATTTATATAGCTAAAATTTACAAAACATTGTTGATGGGAATACCTTTATTTATTTATTTTTTTTAATGTTTTACTTTTTATTTGCACGTCAAAGTAAATGTAAATAAACTTGTGAAAATAATTATCATAATAAGACGTATCATCAATATCCAGCAAACAATTTGAATATTTTACAGGTTGAAATATTTTGCGAAATTATCGGTAAAGATTTATCTATTTTTTTAATTTTCCTTATAAAAAATTTATAATATTATCTCACTCTAGTATGACACATAGATGAGTAAAAGGAAATTTTTATTTTGCTTCTTTTGTTCAATGACATATAAACCTTCGTAGGTTATTTAATGTCAAATCCATCCTGACAGAACAATAGTTGTACTATTTAACCCACAGCAGTTGGGTAGGTGTTGGGATGCTGACAAAAGAAAGACACAGGGAACACAAAAAGATTGATTGAAAAACATATATATATTCAAGTAACAGAAACAAAATACAAGTGAACCTGGTTAAACAATAGTCAGTTGATAGGAAGCTGACAGTCCAGTGGGGTAGTGACTATCCGTCCACTACGCAGATGGTATCACACGTGATTGTGTTACGCGGGTCTGGTTAACTATGTCTGACGCTCGCAATGACGTGCATTTAGGGAGGCGGGCGAGTCAATTATGTAGGGAGTAAAACAGTAGGGGGGTTCAATACCTTTCCCAAAGGTATTAGTCTACAAGGTGCCCGTGGTGTAATGGTTATCGTCACAGGATATGAACACGGCGATACGAGTTCAATTCCTGGACAAGACTGATTGCATTTTCATATAGCACTAATACCCTTGGGAAAGGTATGAATCCAAATATTCTCCCTCCAGCTATGGCTAAATAGTAGGACAGACTAGGTTCTTCAGCCTTGGTGAGGCAACTAGTCTAGGAGAAGGACAACTCTGAATTCAAACCTGTTAAACTCCGCTTAAAAAATTGACCTTGTGTCATATCCTGCCCGAGAGGAGGGGTTGGTAAATAGGATTCGTCTACAAGTGGATGTAATTGCAGGAATGGATTTGGGACTCGCTTACCTCGATTCCATAGTCCAGCAGTTTAGCTTCAACGCCAAATGACTCCCTGCTAAAATGAGAATATCAACATTCTAATCAAAAATTATTTCTTCAAGACTCCTTGGTGCCATATTCAGACGGCCTTATGCAACATCTTAACAAGAAGCTTAGTAAATTACTAGAATCATTTCATTTAAAAATATGAGGGGGTGTCCTCGTGGTGTTAATAGTTAAAGAGATGAACAGCGGAATCGTAGTAAGCGAGTTCGAATTCCAGTCGCGCTATTACGTTCACTTTGGGAAAGGTATGAACCCCCTTATCCTCCCAGCTATGGGTTAAATAGCAACACCGCGGTTCTTCTTGAAGGACGGATTTGGCATTAAATAACCTACAAAGGTTGATGTGCCATTAAAGAAAGAAAAAGAAACCGAAACTTTAAAAATATGATAATCGTAAAAACAGCAATTATATCAGGCAATTTGTTAAATAATAAAAATAAAAATCTAAATCTGGATGTTATAGTATTAATAACTACAAAGCTGGCAACTTTCCTAAGGATTCCAAATCAACACTTCAAAGCCCCAAATACTTTGATTTATTAGGACCACTTAGCATTAAATCTGACTCCAACCCACTGAAATTAGTAGACGATTACACATACCTCGGTAACAATATCTCATCTAGTGAAAGTTATATCAACATACGTGGAGAATAGCCATATGATTCTATTGAGAGTTTATCGATCTAAATCAAAATCAAATGGGAATTCTCCCAAGCTGTAGCCGTGTCAATACTACTGTATGGTCCCATTCTCTGGCCTGTGTAGAAAAACTTGAAGAAAAAGCTTGATAAGAATTTTAAAAATATTCCGTCCTGTTGTGAACAAATACTGGAAGCAGCATCCTAAAAAGCAGTAGGTGTATAGCCACTTGCCTTCCATCTCACAATCATCTAAATAAGACGAACAAGACATGCTGGGCTCTGCTGGAGAAGCTGGGTCCCGTAGACTACTACACATTGACTCATCAGCATTAGCCGACCGGCAAAATCTTACATAAATCACCTCAGTGCGAATACTGAATGCGCTCTTGAGAAATTTTCTAGAAATATAGCAGATAGGGACCAATGGCGAGAAAGTGTACCAGAAATCCAAGCTATAAGTGCGATTTGATGATAATTATGATGATGAGAATTGACTATATGCTAGTTGGAACAATAGAAACAGGAGTAATTATGAAAGAAGATAATAAGAGTACATGTTTGAATCTTAAAAATTTATAACTGACCGTAGAGATTCAGCTTTCATGTCAGGTGGAGCCTGTGGCTCACAATTTATCCCAATTTAGTCGAGAGAATTGAACGATCGAGGAACAAGTTAACCTTCTAGTTTACTGGAACGGAAAAATCAACAAGTATTTTTTTTTTTTTTTTTTTTTTGTGATTAGTTTTGGTTTGGTTTGGTTTGGTTTTAATGCACATCAGCCATTGTCCATTTTTATACATATAAACAGTTTTATTTCAAACAATTTAGTTTAGAATAAGTATAGTTTTTTTTTTTTTTTTGTCTACACACGGTTAAATGTCAAAACAGGTCTATTTCAAATTCAGTTTAGCGTAACTACATAGGTTCAATATTAAAAATAGTTTTATTTCAAACAATTCAGTTTAGCATAAGTACGCATTTATTTGACCCATAGATATGACCCTATCTGGTGCTACCAGTCCAGACCTGAGTAAACCTGGGAGCGATGGCAATGAAGGGGTACTCCTCGTTCCCCAAAGCCCCAGCATTACTAGAAACTCACCATCAGATTACTTAGTGTCATATATCAGGATACTCGTTGGGGGGAGGGGCTTACCCCTCTGCAGAGAAGTAATCGGTGTATTCTGCAGCCCCAGCTGACGGGGCAATTTTTTCAATTAATACTAGGTCTAGTCTTCTGATCGGGACTGGGGGATTTGTTTATATCTAAAAAATCCCAAAGAATTTTATCCGCTACAATTAGTAGGACAAATTATAGTCTGTTCAAATACAATTGAGATAATTATCTTACTTCTTGCGAATTTTCACACCTGCTCTAACTGTTGATTTTTCAAAGAAGTTTGAATGACAGCAAGTCTTCTAAAACACCAGAGGAAATCCATCCGGTGCAGTGGCTAACGTGTTCAACTGTGACATCATAATACGCGAGTACGATCTCCAATTGCATTATTAAGTTCACTTTCGAATTCATACCCTTGGAAAATGTGTGAGCCCCCTTATTCCTCCCACCGAGCCGAAACCCTGCTACATAATCTGGAACGATCAGCTCCAGGTATAGACCTCCATGTCAATGCACACAAGACGGAATATATGTGCTTCAATCAATCTCCACACTAAACTGTAGCTCCCTGCAACTAGTAGGCAAGTTCACCTACCAAGGAAGCAGTGTCTCATCAACCGAGAGAGACATCAACACGCCACTAGCAAAGGCATAGACAGCTATAGATAGACTATCAATCAGATGAAAGTCAGACCTGACCGATAAAATGAAACGCAGTTGCTTCTAAGCAGAGGTCGTGTCGATACTGCTGTATGGATGCACTACATGGACGCTAACTAAACGTATGGAGAAAAAGCTTGGCAGCAACTACACAAGGATGCTGCACGCAGTATTGAACAAGTCCTGGAGGCAGCACCTCACAAAAAAGCAGCTGCACGGCCACTCACCACCCATCACGAAAACTATCCAAGTTAGTCGAACCAGACATGCAGGACACTGCTGTAGAAGCAGGGACGAACATAAGGAACATGCTCTTGTGGACCCCTTCACATGGACGAGATAAGCCAGGACGACCAACGAGAACCTACATACAGCAGCTCTTGGCCGATACAGGATGTAGTCCTAAAGACCTGCCGGAAGTAATGGACGATAGAGAACGGTGACGAGAAAGGGTCAGGGATGTCCATGCTGATGGCACGATATGATTATGATGATGATTCCTCCCAACTATGGGTTAAATAATATCACTATTGTTATTTTACAAGGATATCTGTGGAAGTAAATAACCCATGAAGGTTAACATGGTATTAAATTAAGGAGCCAAACCACAAGTCAGAATGAGCCTTCAAAATATTCTATGTGATTTTAACAGTGCAAAATACAAAATTAGTAGACGATTTCACATACCTCGGTTGCAATATCTCATCTAGTGAAAGTGATGTCGCATACGCGGAGAATCGGCATAGACTGCTATTGACAGATGATCGATGTAATGGAAATCTAATATCGCCGGTAAAATGACAATTCTTGCAAGTTGTGGCCGTATCAATACTAATGTATGGTCGCATTCCCTGGCCTGTGATGAAAAAGCGAGATAGGAACTTGAAAAGAATGTTACGTCCTATTTTGAACACAGACTGGACGCAAGATTGAGAACAAGTTCTTCCTGATAATTCCAGAGTCGGGTATTTTAAATCTTCAAAGTCCAAAATACTTTGATTTATTAGGGCAACTTAGTATTTAATTTGACTCCAAATTAAATGACAAACCTTTGAAAAAAAATAGACGATTTCCCATACCTTGGTAGCAATATCTCTTCAAGTGAATGTGATGTCAGCACACGTGGAGAATCGCCATAGACTGCTATTGACAGGTGATCGATGTAATGGAAATCTCCCGTTCACCCTGTCTCTTCCTGATCCTTTTGAGCTGTTCCAAGTACTCCAGCTTAGATTGATATGACATTATAATGATTATTATTACTCTTTGAGAGTTTTTGACACCAGCGTTATCTGGTGAGTCTCAATTCGTGTATGAGTGACAGCAAGTCCCCACTGGTCTCCAGGACTCTTCTGAGTATTCTGAACGGTAAAGTCTACTGCAGAGTTTTCTTTCCTTTTTTTTTTTTTTTAATTATCATTAGGTCTGGTCCTCTGATCGGTATTCAGGGATATGTTTGTACCTCAGAATCCCAGAAAACTTTACGCGTCACATTCTCCTGGGCATATTCTGTTTTGTACACGTACCCCTTGTTCGTATGCTAGAATTTCAATATCTTGCACAATTCCCAGTGGATCACCTTCCCCGAGTCTGATACTCCTTTTGCATTTGTTAGTGACGTTCGCTTATATGATTTAATGTTTCGTCTCCATCACCAACATGATCTACACTTACTGTTCTGTTACGAAGTTATCGATTTTGGCATTAATATAATTGGTCCTGATAGTGTTGTTTTGAGCTGCTATTTGAAGAGATTGATTTTCTAGCTCGAGGGGTTTCATTAAAAAACAACAACAATGGATTAGATTTTAGGATTTTTTGTGGAAGGGGGTATTTTGTTTTTGTTGTTTTTTTTTTGTTTTTTGTGGTTTTTGTTGTTTATATTTCAATTTTTGTAATTTTAATAATCATCATCATCATCATATCGTCCTGGCAGCACGGATATCCCTGACCCTCTCTCGCCACTCCTCCCTATCGTTCATCGCCCTAGGCAGGTCTTCAGGACAACAACCTGTATCCTCACATAGCTGCTGAATGTACGTTCGTGCTGGTCGTCCTGCTTTTGCGCGGCCGTGTGTGGGGATCCATAAGAGTACATCTCTTATGAGTTCATCTCTGCTTCTCCAGCAATGTCCTGCATGTCTGGTTCGCCTAACTTGAATAGTTTTCGTGATAGGGGGCAGGTGGCCGTACAGTTGGTGTCTTGTGGGGTGTTGCTGCCAGGACTTGTTCAGGATTGCACGCAGCATTCCTTTCATAGATAAATTTTTTTATCACCAACAAAAATTATTTAAATGAATGTCTTTATTTTAGAATCTGATTATTTGCTTTAATTATGTGTTTGTCAGTCAGTCATAAGTTAAGAATAAATTACCCCATCTGGAATGAGACGAATGAAGTGCAAATTAAGATGAGAAAACAAATTTCCTTTTAATATTTCACAACAGAAAAGAGAGAGAGAGAGAAAGGGAAGTTGATCATTCATTAAGTACCAACAATTAAATCCTATCAATTAATATCTGTCATAAGCAGAAGGGGAAATCAGAGCGATATTGAATTATGTCCTCCTTTGCTTCGTTCTCTGGTTCTCCACCCAATATAATCCGTCTTCATTCCCAAACGAATACTTGCTCGAGTGCTATCGGTTAACGAACTATCCCATATCTTTCCTGGTATAATACGTTTTATTTGTCCCGCCATATTCATCTCAGCTAAGAAAATGTAGTCTTGTTAGTGAATTAAATAAATGCATGATTCCTCCCAATCAAGAAAGTCCGTGTTCCAGTCGAGGTAAAAGCTAGTGTACTGCTCTTCTATCAATCTACCTATCTTTCTATCTGTCTGTTTCAATCTATCTATCTATCGATCTATTTATCTATCTATCTATATTTACCAACCCCTCCGCTCGGGCAGGATATGACACAAGGTCAATTTTTAAGCAGAGTTTAACAGATTTGAATTCAGAGTTTTCCTTCTCCTAGATTAGTTGCCTTACCATGGCTGAAGAACCCAGTCTGTGCAATTATTTATCTATAGATGGTGGGAGAATAATTGGATTCATACATTTCCCAAGGGTATTAGTGCTATGTGAAATGCAATCAGTCTCGTCCATGATTTGAACTCGTGTCGCCATGTCAATTTCCTTCCTTCCTTCCTTCCTTCCTTCCTTCCTATCTATCTATCTATCTATCTCATCGCACAGTCGGCTGGGACAGCAGAATACATTGACTGCTTCCCTTCAGAAGGATAAAACTCCTCCAACGAGTGTCCTGATATGATACCAAACAATATGATGGTGGGGTTCCAGTAATCCAGGAGCTTTGGAAAATGTGGAGTACCTCTTGTCTACTCTGGCCCGGAGTGGTAGCACCTAATAGGGTTCTATCTATGGGTCAAATAGAACTAAGCAGTGTACTTATGCTAAACTGAATTGTTTGAAATGGAACTGTTTTTGACATTCAAACTGTGTACTTATGCTAAATTAGATTGTTTGAAATATTACTGTTTATATGTATAAAATCGATTTGGCATTAAATAACTGACAGTAGGTGATATGCCTTAAAACCAAACCAAACTCAACTAAACTGAGTGGAAATAGAAATTTGAAATAGAACTGTTATTGAGATTTAAAATGTGTAGTTATACTAAACTGACTTATATAAATGGAACTGTTTTTACATTTATCTGTGTGTAACAAAAAAACTGTACTTATGCTAAACTGAATTGTTTGGAATAGAACTGTTTATATGTATAAAATTGGATTTAGGATTAAATAACCTACAATGGTTTATATGTCATAAAACTAAACTAAACCAAACCAAACTATCCATTTATTTATTTATTTATTTATTTCTATCTCGGTCAGTCTGTTTCTTTCTGTCAATGTATCAATCCATCACAGCATCTTTCTTACTTTCTTTCTTTCTATCTATCTTTCGCAACCTCTTTCTTTCTTTCTTTTTTTCTTTCGAGCAATCTCTCTATTCACTTTTTCAATGTTACAGCTTCCCTCTTGAAATGTTTCAAATAGGAATATGGGAAGTTTTTTTTTTTTCCGACGATGAAGGGGAGATCCACTTGTTCCTTAAACCGCAGCCTACTCCATTCGGTGCGAGGAGTAGTTTGTTTTACTAACTCCAAAATCTAAGCTGCCTACTTGTCATCTACCGGCTATTAACTGAGTGACTCTTAAAAACATCCTGGACAGATGCCCCCGTGTAATAGGGGCAAAAGTGCTACTTGGCAGCCTCGAAACATTATATTTCGAACTCTAGACACATTATTACGATTACTTTCGGACTAATGCCCCTAGGGGAAAGATATGAACCCCCACATCCCTCAGCTTTGGGTTAAATAGTATCACTGCTTTCTTTTTATAAGGATGACTTTGGCATTAAATAAGCCACAAAAGTTGTTATACTCTTAAACAAAGAAAGAAACTAAATGATCTTTCTTTCTCAGTTTGTTTCTAACTATATATCTGTTTTGATTATGACCAATAAAAAAATGCCCTTCAATCAATATTTTTATAAGAACTTAATTTTCTCCTGTCCCCAAAATAAACAGTAAGTAAAGTTGGCGACCGTAGTCGAGGGCAACCAGAAGGCTCCCTTTTCAATAGCTACTACACCGAGGTGCAGGGGACGGCGCTACTACTTTCTCTGGATTGCTCCACCTTACCCTTGATACGTACCTTATAATGCTGATTGTTAAGCAAAGAGGGGGCAAGTATCATTTTTAAAGTCTTTGGTATGACGCGACCTGGGATTGGACCCAGGTTTCCCGGGCCATTGGCAAACACTCTACCCACTAGACCAATTCTTTGTAAATTATCATTAAATAAAAACGAATATTATTAAGTCTTTTTTATTACCAAACTCTACAGATTTGAAAGTAGGTAATCATGCTGCTCAAAACTATTCAAGCGTTTTAAAGGCAGTGATTTGTCTCTTGAAATAAAAGACTCTCAAGCAAACTATAAGTTGTTGATTGTGATGCTTTAAAGAGCAAGATAAAAAAGAACTTGATAACTTGCGCGTGAAAATTTATTCGTAGCATAAGAAATATATCATATAGAGAGAGCTTAACTTATTTTTCAATAACGTACAGTCTGTCAAGGGGTTCTTTTTGGACTTCTGTTATAATACTAGGGGGAGATGAATGGTTATAGAAACACTTAGCGTTTAGACAACCCAGGGTCCTCAAACCAGAAATATATCAAGGAGTTGAAAAATAAATATATATTTATGTATGTGTGATTGTGTGCCTATACATATGTGTGCATATTTGCGTATATATATATATATATATATATATATACATGTGTGTGTGTGTGTGTGTGTGTGTGTGTGTGTGCATGCATATATGTGTGTATGTATGTGTGTATATGCGTGTATGTATATATGTTGGCTAGTTGTTTGGGTTTTATGGCATATCAACCCTTGCAGGTTATTTAATGCCAAATCCATTTTTATACAAATAATCAATTCTATTTCAAACAGTTCAGTTTAGCGTGAGTTCACAGTTTAATTGTCAAAAACATTGCTATTTCAAGCAGTTCCCATTGTCAAACGGTTCTATTTCAAGTAATTCAGTTTATCATAAGTATACAGTTTAGTTCTATTTGACCCATAGATAGGACCATTTCAGGTGCTACCACTCAGGGCCAAAGTGGACCTGGGTGCGATGGTAATGAAGGGGTATCTGCATTCACCAAAACTCCAGCAATACTGGAATCTCACCATTAGATTGTTTAGTGTCATAACAGGACACTCGTTGGGTGGGGGGTATTAACCATCTCCAGAGATGCAGTCAGTGTATTCTTGAGCTCCAACTGACTGTGCAAGTATGTATAGGGTTGTGTGTATGGGTATGTTCTTGTTCATATAGGGAATACTTAACATCGTCGATAATCACATATAAAATTCAATTCAGTTTAGTATAAGTCCGCAGTTTAAATGCAAGTACACAGTTTAATTGTCAAAAACATTTCTATTTCAACTTATTCAGTTTGGTCAAACAGTTATAATTTAAACAATTCAGTTTAGCATAAGTACGTAGTTAATTTCTATTTGACCCATAGACAAGGTGTTACCACTCCGGACCAGAGTGGACCTGGGAGTGATTGCAATGAAGAGGTGAGCGTCACTGGAATCTCACCATTAGATGGTTTAGTGTTATATCTAGGACACTCATTGGGATGGTGTTAGCCTTCCGCAGAGCTGCAGTTGGTGCATTCTACAGCTCCAAACGACTGAGCAAATGTATATATGTGTACCTATGTGTATATATATATATATATATATATATATATACATACATAT
Organism: Sepioteuthis lessoniana; assembly: GCA_963585895.1. Classification (NCBI taxonomy): domain Eukaryota; kingdom Metazoa; phylum Mollusca; class Cephalopoda; order Myopsida; family Loliginidae; genus Sepioteuthis; species Sepioteuthis lessoniana. The sequence goes on along the minus strand of OY757922.1, from coordinate 31,191,745 downwards.
ATATATGTAGGTCTATATATGTGCACGTATATTTCTATATTGAGAGATTTGTGTATGTATGCATGCATATATATGTGTGTATATATGACTGCAGAGAGGTGCCAGTGGTGTAATCGTTATCGTTGTAGGAAATGGACCCGGTGACACGAGTTCAAATCCTACACGAGACTGATTGCATTTCACATAGCACTAATACCCTTGGAAAAGGTATGAATCCAATTATTCTCCCACCAGCTATGGGTAAAGAGTAAGGCGACTGGGTTCTTCAGCGTTGGGGAGGTAACAAGTCTAGAACAAGGAAGACTCTGAATTCAAACATGTGAAACTCCACTTAAAAATTGACCTTGTGTCACATCTTGCCCTAGCAGAGGGGTTGGTAAATATGTATATATGACTGTATGTATAGATATGTACGTATATATATATATATATATATATGTAAGTTTGTATATATAAATACACACATATAAATTATCATACACTCATATATATGCATACATATACATACCCACACATATATACGTGCATGCAAGCATACATATTTATGCACACATATATATTCATACACACACTCACTCACTAACACACACACACACACACACACACACACACATATATATATATATATATATATATATAAAGATTATTACATATGCTTCAGTAACATACAGGGCCTCTCATGTTAGTCAAGCAACTTCCTCTGCACCCAGATAATTAACAGCCAAATTAATTATAAATCGAGAAACTGTTTTCACGGTCGGGCAACGTCCGGTCATCTTGCCATTAGAAACAAAGCAAAAAACAAGTTATTTCTATTCCAGATCAGGTCATTTCTCGTTGTCTGTCTGTCTAACGAGTCGAGTCTTTTAGAAAAGCAGCATTATAGACATATATTGCTAACGGCCGGCCGTCTGTTATGGCTACCGATTCTATTACCGGTTTCTTTGTGGGTTCGGGTTCGTTTCTTTATAAAATTAGCCATACTAATATAATATAATATATATGCCATACTAATCTTCGTGGGTTATTTAATGCCAAAGCCATCCTCGTAGATGAACAGTTGTGGGACTATCTAACCTGTAGTTGGTGGGATACGGGAGTTTTTACCTTTTCCCTACGATATCAGTCCGAAAAAGAACGTAATAGCATGACTGCATGGAGGTGCCTGTGGTGTAATGGTTATCGTCGTAGGATATGGACACGTCGACACGAGTTCAAATCCTAGACCTGACTGATGGCATTTCATATAGCACTAATGCCCTTGGGAAAGGCATGAATCCAAATATTCTCCCTCCAGCTATGGGTAAATAGTAGGACAGACTAGGTTCTTCTGCCTTGTTGAGGCAACTAGTCTAGGAGAAGGAAAACTCTGAATTCAAACCTGTTAAACTCCGCTTAAAAATTGGCCTTGTGTCATATCCTGCCCGAGCGGAGGGGTTGGTAATTATGGTAATAGCATGACTGGAGTTCGAACTCGTTTACTACTGTGTCAAAGTTCAGCACATTAGCCACTACGCTTAGTCAGTGAGTCACTATTTTCCATTGAGAGAACTTTCTCTGGGATATTTTTTTTATGGGTAATGCATTTTATTCTTCCAACTGTAACGAAAAGCAAGCTGCTCCTCTCCTGAAATTGAGAGGACAATTTCGCGGAGAGAGACTTAAAAAATGTAATATTATTTCTAAGGATGCGCTTGTGGTGTAATGGTTATCCTCGTACGAAAAGAACATGGTGAACCAAAATCGAATCCTAGATGAGGCTGTTTGCATTTCAAGTAGCCTTAATACACTTGGAAAAGGTATGCATCTATCTGTTCACCTCTTGTTATGGCTAAATAGTCCAACAGACTGAACTCTTTAACTTTGGTACGACAACCCATTTAAGAGAAGAAGAATTCTGAATTCAAACCTCTTACACTCTGCTTAAAAATTGACCTTGTATCACATCCTAACCGTGGCAGGAGATTCGGGTAAAAGCACAGAGTTTGCTAATAGATAATATCTAATGATACTCGTTTTTATTTTATTATTTATATTCCTCATCATCATGTCATGCCGCTACCAAGAACTTCCCTGGCTCTATCTCACCATTCGTCTCTATCGTCCATCGCTTCCGGTTGGTTTTCCAGATGACTTCCTGTGTCCGTACAGAGCTGTTGTAGATAAGTTCTACTTGGTCGTCCAGCACTTGTGCCTTCGTGTGAAAGGGTCCATAGGAGAAGGTGGCTTATGAGTTCATCCTTACTTCTCAAGCAGTGTCTCGCGTATTGTTTTTTTTTTTTTTTTTTTGCTTATTTGAGATGGGAAGCAGGTGGGCCTACGGCTCTTCCTTGGTGGGATGTTGCTTCCAGGATTTATTTAATATAGCTCATATCATTCTTGCACAATTCCTGTTTAGCTTTTTCTCTGCACTTAGTCAGCGTCCATGTAATGCATCCATATAGTAGACCGCTGATTGGAAAAATTGTGTTTTATTTTATCGCGTGTTTGACTTCCATATAATCGATAACCTATCGATAGCAGTCAATACCTTCGTTTGTCGTATATTATTGTCATTTTCAGTTGATGACTCGACTTGAAAGCCGGCCTCACGAACCATTGGCAAACACTCTACTCAGTTGGCCAGTGGTCCATTGGCCTAGCGGTTAGATTGTTCGCCCATGACCCGGGAGACTGGGGTTCAATCCATGGTCGAGTCATACAAACGACTCAAATTGGAACTTCATGCCTCCTTGTTTAACACTCAGCATTATTAGGTACGGATCAAGGGTAAAGTGGAGCAATCCAAGGAAAGGAGTCGCACCCTCTCCTACACCTCGGTGTAGTAGCTCTAGAAAAGTGAGCCTGCAGGTCACCCTTGACTAGATTACAACTGAAGCTGGGTACTTGTTTTGTAATCTGGTTAGACAACAAAAGTTAGGCAGTATTAAACCAGATGAGAAGTTTTGGTGAGTGACTGTTTTGTAATCTAGTTAGACAACAAAGTTAGGCAGTGCTAAACCAGATCAGAACTGAAGGTAAGTGACTGTTTACTAATCTGGTTAGAAAACAAAGTTAGGCAGTGTTAAATCAGATCAGAACTGAAGGTGAGCGACTGTTTAATAATCTGGTCAGACATCAAAGTTAGGCAGTGTTAAACTAGATCAGAACTGAAGGTGAGTGATTGTTTACTAATCTGGTTAGACAACAAAGTTAGGCCGATAACTTCACACGTTTAATTTGAGGCTGAAAAACAGCAAATATGGATTACAGATTATGTACGTATAGGCATTGAAAAAGCTTATATAAATTTAAATTCTCAGGCGAAAGAAAAGGGTATTAAAACAATAAATTATTAGAAAATTAAGAAACTAGGAAAAGAGTAGTCCCGAAAATTAACCCATCATAATTTGAACATATGCTATATTTTTCGTAGCAGGTGAACTTTTTTGAATTATGTAAGCTTTTAAACTAAACTATTATCTTACATAAATAGCTTAAAACTGTACAAAAGAATGAGCTCAGGCTAGTTTAAAAATTCATCTACAAAATGAGTTAACAAATCATATCTATTTAACATATATACATAAACAGTATTTGGCATTAAATAACCTTCCGTGGTTGTCATGCCATAAAAGTAAAACAAACTAAACTATTTTAGACAAATACATTATTGAAAATTAATTCTGATGAATTTAAATTCTAATCGTTAAGGTAAATAAATGATGAAAAGATTAAGATAGATATGTTGTTTAGTCACACAATAACCATGACCCTAATTAACTATACAAACACATAATACATCTACATCTACATGTGCATAAAGAATCATAACGACGATACAAGAAAGACGACGAGCGATACAGTCTTTTAGAAAAATATACCTCTCACTTTATTTGAAAGGGTTGTGTGGGAGAGGGAGTTGGAGACCAAACAGAACTGCAACATATTGACCCCAACACTCTTATGGCCATCAGCGTTATGTCTTTCTCGTTCTCCCGAGCTGCTCAACCGGAGGCCCGGGGGCCCACTCTGCTGGGTGCTGGCTTCCTCTTCCGCATCTTGTCACCAACGGGTCTGGTCTCCAAACTAACTGACTTCAACGAGTTATATTATAGTTCAATCGCCCACTCCATATCTCCCCATAACTGGCCATCGGAATGTGTCACTTCCGCTGTCCTTGGAATGGCATGTTTGATTGTCATTGAGCGGAAATAACTGTCATGCAGTTCACAGGTCACCCTCTTCCGGTGCATCAGTTTGTACCGTGGGATTTTAACCCTGCCCCATATTATCAGCCCAGCTCGCCCACGCCAATGGAATATTCACTTCCGCCGTCTTTGGAATGGCATGTCTGGCGGGGTCGGAGGTCAATATACAACAGATAGATAGATAGATAATGAGCAGATTAGGATAGACATATCTGAACCAACCGAGATAGACCAACAGAGATAGATTCTTTTGGAATCAAGCAAGTGACAAATTTCCAGAACTATGAAATTTTGCCTGGAATTATATCAGTTCTTTCTAAAAAAACGTAAAGAATACTCATTTCCAGCAATAAATTTGATTACGAACAAAACGAGATCAAAATCGTCTGATTAAAATTTAAAGAATTCTGTCCTGCTTCCGTAAATAATTTAACTCAAAACAATAAAATTTAGGCGAAATGAAAATAGACTTAAAATTCTCATTATGGGAAGCAATGCCCATCTTGTTTTTGTGTTAAATCAATGTTATCCAAAAATGCTAAATGTGTTTATATAAACATTTTTAGAAGGATTAATGGAATTAGAGGATTTGCATTTAAACTGCTGCATAGCAAATTTGACGCAAGGAATGTTGGTTGGTCGTAGTTTTACTGCATATCAACGCTTATAGGTTATTTATTACCAAATCCTGTTTATACACATATATTAAATATTTCTAATTTTTAAACGAATGGTTTGGTAGTAGCATTTTTAAACGAGCTCATTTGTTTGAACCCCGTTAAGTCGTTCCAAGACTTGTTATGTAATGCTAACAATTCAATTCAACTGCAGTAATTTTTTTGCACACAGTTAAATGTTTTCAAGTTAAAGAAATTATTAAATATCTCTATTTGACCTTTTGATAGGATTTTAACAGGTACTACCGCTCCGGGTCAGTGCGGATCTGGAAGTAATGGCAATGAAGAGGTAATTCTACGTTACCCAAAGCTGCAGGACACAAGCCTCAATATCAAATGCAGTTTAGTGCAATATCCAGGACAACTATTGTTGTTCTTACCCATCAACAGAAGTGCAGTCAGCGTATTCTGCAGTCCAAGCTGACAAGGCTTTGCACAGAATGTGAAAGATTCGCAAATTCTAGTGTACACTATAAGCCCAATATATATATATATATATATATATATATAATACGATTAAATGGAGACTCAAACTTGGTTAAGTCGTCATAATAAATTTATTTCGACGGAGAATATTACTATACTCTCCGTCTCGTCAGGTCAGATGACTATTTACATGCTTCTCTATCGTCGCAGAGTAGCGAATATATATATATATATATATATATATATATATATATATATATATATATATATGTATATATATATAGTATTATTCGGTTCAGTTAAACCGGAGTTTGGAGTAACTCCTTCAGGATCAAAAAAAACATTCAACAGTGAACATTTAAATTTTCCTGATAAAGAGCTCAATGTAATTGACATTACGGAGCAATAATGTTTTTAAGACAAAAACAAAACCGGTCACATTAGGATTATAAATTTATTTCCATCCAGTTATGTATTTTTGATAAAATCAAAAAACACGAAAAAAGAATTAACAGAACTTCTTCAGATCTTATGGATAGAATAATTCGAATTATTTTATCCATAAGATCTGGAAAAGTCTGGTTAATTCTTTTTTCGTGTTTTTTTATTTTATCAAAAATTGAACGTTGATAGATTTAATGAAAGAATGTGGCTTCACTTCGGTAAAGGCAAGATACAGAAGATACCCCTGCTACATAGTCTGGAACGGGCGGCATGTCAACGCCGACAAAACAGAATTCATGGGTTTAATCAAAGAGGCGACATCTCCACACTAACTGGTAGATCTCTAAAAGTTGTGGACAAATTCACCTACCTCGGAAGCAGCGTCTTATCTATTGAAAAAAAACATCAACATGCGACTAGGGAAGGCTTGGACAGCCATCGATAGGTTATCGGTCATATGGAAGTCAGACTTATCAAATAAAATAAAGGATAGTATAGATGCACTACATGGATGCTGAATAAGCGTATGGAAAGAAAGTTTGACAGCAATTGCACAAGAATGATACAAGCTGTATATGTCAAGATAATAGTTTAAAAGCTTACATACTTCAAAAAAATCCACCTGCTACGAAAAATCTAGCATATGTTCAAATTATGAGGGGCTAATTTTCGGGACTACATTTTTTCTTGGTTTCCTAATTTTCTAATACTTTATTGTTTTGACTCCTTTTACTTTCGCCTGAGAATTTAAATCTATGTAGGATTTTTCCATGCATATATATACATAGACTATCATCCATATTTGCTGTTTTTCAACCGGAAATTAAACGTGTGAAGTCATCTGATGAGACGAAGAGTATAATGAAACTCTTCGCCGAAATAAATTCATAATGGCAATTTAACCAGGTTTGAGTTTTCTTCTAACTGCATTATATAAATATATATATATATATATAGAGAGAGAGAGAGAGAAAGACAAAGAGAGAGAGAGAGAGAGAGAATTTATTATAAAGGAAAGTCGCTGTTAAAACGTTTCGTTTTTTTTTTGGAAACATTCATCAGGACTTCAAGATGTTTAAACAACTGTTGCTAGAACAACGACGAAGGTCTGCTAAAACCGAAACCTTTTTGATGTTGAATTTCGTTTTTGAGAAATTCATCACTTTTTTCTATTTTCTTCACATACACACACACACACACACACACACACACATATATATATATATATATATATATACGAGGATCATTAAATAAGTTTCCAGACTTTTTTCGTATGGGCACTTTTATTGATAGTACACACATGAAACTCTAGTCTCCTTGATGCCCATCATGGTCAAATAGTCTGTGAAAGGATGGAGTTGTGGACTGGTACATCGTCCTGCTGGAAATGCCACTGACCCGATTTGAAGAGTGCTGGCATCTACCGACGGAATCTCTTCCTGAACTCCCTTAAAACCTCAACATAGTAACCCTAACCCTAAGCCTTTGGCCACTTAACTCTGATATTCTGACTTCCTAACTCCTCCCACACCTCTCATCATCCCTCACAGACTCCCTGCCTTCCTTGAATCTCTTATGTCATTCAAAAGCTGATGCTCGATACATGCAAGATGGTTGAAAAGCAGTCTGAAGCATTCTGTGGCGTCATTTTATCCAAGTTTAAAACAGAATTTTATTGCATATCGTTCTTCTAAAGTGTCCTGACGTCCAGATTGCATTTTTGAAATTCACCAGCTGTGACAATCAGGATTTCGTAGGGTGTATTCCAATTCCTGCTGTAGCTGTTCATTTGAACCTGAAATCATAAAAATTGGTCAATCATCTCATAAGATGTACAGCAATAACATACTGAACTTTCAAGAGTCTCTGACAATTTTAAATGCCCATACAAAAAAAGTCTGGTAACTTATTGAATGCACCACGTATATATATATATATATATATATATATATATATATATATATATATATATCCTGCTCGTTTTTAAAGTTCATTGCCTAATTTACAAACCAGAGCCATAGCTGAACCTTTTTTGTTGTGGCAAAGGACTTCCACTCCTGATAAGTCAAGAAAAAACTAAATCAGATTTATGTCTTAATTTCTATGCTGGTGACGCTCATATGACGGTGAGATTGTCATCATTGACAGACTGTTTCGTTGTATCACAACTTCTCGGTGTTGTTAGACCCACAAGATGCTTCAAGCTGGAATCAAAACCCAGCAGAGTTTACGTCAGTCAGATCTATTACCACTGAGCCGTCATCATTCCCAGCATAAGTGAAGGTATTTTGACATATAACTTTCTATATATTCGTTATAGGCTACCTGGTGGGAACAATTTTAGAGAAGAGCTACTGCATTTTTGCTCGCAAATAATTTCCCTACGAGAGTGCTCAACCCGCTGAGGAGGGAGGGTATATATATATATATATATATATATATATATATATATATATATATATATATATATATATATATTGTAATCAACAGACTGATTGTTTCGTTGTATCACAATTAGAAGAAGAAGTAGAAAAGGAAGATAGGTTCACTGAGAACTGTAAGTTAACGGTTTTCATTGGACTTTTTAAATTAATTTATTCAAACTGGAAAATGTTCTAATCTAACAAATAATTTCATATTCTGTGTTTGAATATTTCCTTTCAAGTTATGAAATAAATGTTCACTGAAAAATCAAGAGAAATAAACTTTGATAAACTCGATTTTTCCGGAATCTAACAAAATTTCATATAAAACATTGACATTTAATCAACCTTATGTACTCACTGTATCGATTATCTAATTCATTTATTGAAAGCTTTCTTCGTGAAATATTTAGTGGAAATAGTTTCTTTAATCTAAATCTCAGTAAAAAAAAGGAAAGTATTTATATGTTTCATGAGATGGTTCCCTAGTCAAATAAATTTATTAATTTGTTTAGAGAAATACACCTCGAGGGAGTAGAAATTATTCCCTAAATTGAAATATGTTAAACAGCAAAAATATGAAGTTTTTTGGCAACTTCATGAATTTATTGTTTAAATAATTTTATAGGCTACCCAGTTAAAGATCACATAAAGAGTAGTGCGCGCCTAATACACTGTCTGCATCGCCTGTACAGGAGTAAGATCTCCCCCCATTCAAAAAATATCCTCGTTGACATGTTCATGTTAATAATCTAACTTAGATCCGAAGTTCGTTTACTAAAGAAGGTTATAAGTTTATTTTAATGTAACTTATATCATAAGTTCGTCAATCAAAGTAGTCATAAGTGTATGCTCATTTAACTTATATATTAAGGTTGTTAATCTAAGTAATGTTATAAGTTTATCTTAATCTTACTTGCATTCTATGTTATTTAATCTAAGTAAAGTCATAAGTTTATCTTAATCTAAGTTATATTCTATGTTATTTAATCTAAGTAAAGTCAAAATTTTACCTTAATCTTACTTACATTCTATGTTCTTTAATCTAAGTAAGGTCATGAGTTTATTTTAATCTAACTTACATCCTAAGTTGGTTAATCTAAGTAAAGTCATTAGCTTATACTCCATTAACTTACATCTTAAGTTTGTTAATCTAAGTAAGGTAATAAGTTTATGCTAATCTAACTTACATCCTAAGTTTATGATAATCTGACAAACGTCATAAGTTAAAGGTACTTGAAACAACCTCAATTTCATGATAATCTTACCTAGATCATTCTAAACTTACTAATTCTGATATAATCAATTTATATTGATTATGCTAATCTAACCTATTTTTGTAATTTATGCTAATCTAACCTATTTTTATCAGTTATTCTAATCTTACTTAATCATATTAATATTCATGCTAATTTCTTGAACAAAAACCACTTCACATGTTTAATTGTTTAGTCTAAAAAAATCTTGTAAAATCCATGAAAAACCTGATTCAGTTTTTGTAACAGTGAATTTCTTCTTTTGCAAATGGTAACGGCTACTTTAAAAGATATATCCAAAAAATAGGAAAGAGAGTAACCAATTGATACTTGAAATTTTTCTCGTAGATCTTTTTAGAGAATTTTTTTTTTAATTTCAGTGAATAACACTGAAATATTCATTGATTTTAAACATTTTTTATCAGTTTAAATAACGCTATATAATTATTTCATACCTCCAACATTAAGAAATAAATTACAATATAATTATCAATTTTTCATCATCATCATCTCATGCAGCCACCACGGATTTTCCTGACTCTATCTCACCATTAACCCCTATCAACTATCGCTTCCTACAGGTCTTCTAGACTAAATCCTGTGTCCGTACAGAGCTGTTGTCAATAAATTCTACTTGGTTGTCTAACACTTGCACCTCCGTGTGAAGGGGTCCATAGGAGAATGTCGCTTATGAGTTCGTCCTTACTTCTCCAGCAGTTTCTCGCATGTCTTGTCTGTCGTATTTAGATAGTTTCAGAGATGGGAAGTTGGTGGCCATCCAGCGACTGTTTTGTGGGATATTGCTTCCAGTATTTATTTAATATAGCTCGTAGCATTCTAGAGCAATTGTCGTCTAGCTTTTTCTACATACACTCAGTCAGCGTCCATGTGGTGCATCCATATTTTATAATTGACTCAACGGTGATTAGAAAAAATTGCGTTTTATTTTATTGGATAAGTCTGGCTTCAATAACCTATCGATAGCAATCCAAGACTTCGCTAGTCGTATATTGATGCCATTTTCAATAGTTGAGACGCTGCATCTGAGGTAGGTGAAATTGGTTTAGAGAACCACCACTTAGTGTGGTGATGTCACCTTTTAGATTATTTTGTTTTGTCTGCATTCACATGGAACCTTCTGTCTGCTCCAGACAATGCAGCAGGGATTTGACTTGGGGTGGTGTATTTGCCAGAAGCGCTATATCATCTGCGTTGTCTGCTTCCGTGATAATTTGTGCGGTGTATCTTTTGCTTCTTACCTTTTTATTAATTATATCAATGTTTAATTTAAATGTAAATAATTATTTTGGTAAGTTTTATAATGCTCTGGAATAAGATAAGAGATAAAATGTTTTGGTTAAAAAATTCTTATATGATTTATGACGATGCAATGATAAATAGGTAAATTTTTACTCTTTAACCCATTGGATTTTAGCGAAAACTAAAAATCAGATTCTACTTTTTAGGGGGCAAATACAGCAAGCATAACTTACGACCAGAGATGATATTTTTACTGGTTGATTACATGCATTCGTCAAAAAAAAAAAAAAAAAAAGTAAAATCTGAATTTTAGTTTTTGCTAAATTCCGATGGGTTAAAGGGTTAAAGGGTATTTGCCCGAAAGTGAACGTAATAGCACGACTGAAGTACGAACTCGCGTACTACGATTCCGCAGTCCATCGCTTTAACCATTACACCACGAGGACACCCCCTTATATGGTTTAAAGTATTGTTATGTATCTCTAAAAATTCAATTAAACAGCAGTCATTTCTTAACACACAGTTAAATGATAAAACAGTTCTATTTCTAACAATTCAATTTAGCATAAGTCGTTTGTTTGCATTCAGTTTAAATCACAAAACAGTTCTATTTCTAACAATTCAATTGAGCATCAGTCGTTTGTTTGCATTCAGTTTAAATGTCAAACAGCTCTATTTGACTCATGGATAGGACCCTATCAGATGCTACCACTCTGGGTCAGAGTGAAACTGGGGGCGTATTCCCCAAAGCTCCAGCATTATTGGAGCATCACTATCAGATTGTTTAATATCATATACAGGATACTCATTGGTGGGGGTCTTAACCCTTTACAAAGACACAGTCGATTGGGCTGTAATATTTTGGTTTCTCCACTCAGTTCATTTTATTATCGTTTATGATGAGCAAGGTATCTTGTTTTGAATTTTTTTTCCATTCGAGTCTTCAGATCAAATAACAATCTATTTTTGCATAATTTCTATATTCACTTGTTTGTGACATACTCATATCCTTACACATTGAATAGTAGGATGAATGTTCAACAAGAAAAATGCTTCATCCACACAGATTCTTAAGGAAATATCGTGGTATAAAACTAAAATCTATTCAGTGGTGAGGCTCTATTTCGAAACTTTTGGAAATGTGGCATCACCCTTCGTGCCATTACTTCCACTTCCACTCTGACTATGAATGATAGTATCGAATAAGATCCGATCCATGAATCAAATTGATTTGTTTGGTTACTTTATCAGCAAAAAAAATCTAATTGGTTAGTAAATTTAATTTTTGAAATCTGTCTTGACAGGAGAAATATTGAAAAATATCTACCATGATTAGATATTCAATTAATTATTTTGAAAGTTTCACGTCTTATTTTTCTTTCAAGTAAAATAGCTAATCCTTTCTCCAATTTGAACTGTATCATGAAATTCACGCTGTTATTGACATAAATGACTAATAATTTTGAGATGATGCCACGGTTTTCTAATTGATTATCATATTTACCAACCCCTCCGCTCGGGCAGAATATGACACAAAGTCAAGTTTTTAAGCGGAGTTTAACAGGTTTGAATTCAGAGTTTTCCTTCTCCTAGACTACTTGCCTCACCATGGCTGAAGAACCTAGTCTGTCCTACTATTTACCCATAGCTGGAGGGAGAATAATCGGATTCATACCTTTCCCAAGGGTATTAGTGCTATGTGAAATGCAACCAATATCGTCCAGGATTTGAACTCGTGTCACCGTGTACATTTCCCGCGACGATAACCATTACACCATTGTCTGTTTGTTTGTTT
>OY757922.1:31156774-31174274 GCA_963585895.1 Sepioteuthis lessoniana | reverse complement strand
AAAAGAAAGAAACAAAAAGAAAAAGAAAGAAAGAAGGAAAAAGGAAAAAGATTGATGAAGCAAAAAAGAAAATGAAAGATAAAAGGAAAAAGGAATATAAGAAAAACCATAAAAGGAAAAAGAAAGAAAGAAAAAAGGAAAAAGAAAAAGGAAAATTGAAAAGAAACAAAAAAAGAAAGAAAAGGCGAAAAATAGAAGAAGAAAAAAATCAAAAGAGAAAAAGAAAGAAAAAAGAAAAAGAAAAAAGAATAAAAGAAGGAAAAAGTAAAAGGAAGAAAGAAAGAAAGAAAGAAAGACGGAAAGGAGTAAAAAAGAAAAAGAAAGAAAGAAAGAAAGAAAAAGGAAAAAAAGAAGAAGGGAAAAAAGAAAAAGAAAGATGGAAAAAGGAAAAAGAAAGAAAGAACAGCTGTCGATGAAAAGAAAGAAAGAAAGAAAGAAAGAAAGAGGAAAAATAAAGAAACAAGCAAAAAATAAGAAAGGCGGAAAAAGGAAAAAGAAAGAATGAAAGAAAAAGGAAAAAGAAAGAAAGAAGCAAAAAAGAAAAAGAACGTAAAAAAGAAAAATACAAAGAAGCAAAAAAGTAAAAGAAAGAAAGAAAGAAAGAGGGAAAAGAAAGAAAGGTGAAAAAGAGAAAAAGAAAGGTAGAAGAAAAAAGGAAAAAAAATCAAAGAAGCAAAAAAGAAAAAGAAAGAAAGAAAGATGGAAAAAGGAAAAAGAAAGAAAGAGCAGCTGTCGATGAAAAGTATTAAATAAAAAATAAGAAAAAAGAAAAACCTTAGAAAACCAGACAGAAATAAAACATATGTTTTTAAAAGCGCAAAGGTTTGATTAGTCATCAGATTATCTCAGTATAATGAGTATAAGTATTTATCCGATAGAATTTTGCTTGCTTATACACATATATATATATATAAATATATATATATATATATATATATATATGTGTGTGTGTGTGTGGTTGGGTTGCGCACGCGTATTGAGTCCGCTTATCGGAGGGTGGTCTTGGATACAAAATTATTTTTATGAACAATATTAAATTTGATATAAGACTATGGAAATAGAACAAAAATCAATTTGCCATGTCGTATCCGGTGAAACCAATCGGATATTACTGGTTTTAAAATTTAACAAATGCGAAGTAATAATGCTTACGCAGAGGACACCTGAAAAGTAAAAAGTAATTTTTCCCACGGTAGGTGAGAAAAGGTGCATCAGAAACCAATAAAATCAATCTAACGAAAATTAATACAAACACTACTGTAATATTATTCATCATATATATATATATATATATATATATATTTAAAAATCATGACTACTACTTGCTGTATATCATATCCAATGGTGACGTCCGACTGATATTTTTACCAGTAGTCTTTCTGATTTTTGGACAGGTATTGACATTTGTGTAAAGGGATATTCATGACCCCCAGCTTTCTTTTGATAATGTCCTTAAACCTGAGTTTTGTCTATCTGCTTTACGTAACCCTTGGGAGTATTAGATATGTTTTGACACTTTATTATCCTCAATCATATCACGTGCTCAACCCATCTTAGATTGTGTTAAGCAAACATATTGTTCATGCCAAAGAGTTTAAATTTCTCCAGGATAAATTTAATTGGGATAAGCTTCCACCTCCTTACATTTAGTATTTTGCACATGTGATTTATTATATAAATATGAAGTCTTTGAGTATTAGCTTTATATACCGTCTAAGTTTCTCCGCCACACAGGAGGATTGAGAGAACTAAGGCACATGTAGATTTTATAGAGAGGTTTTGGTTAAGCCAAACTCGCTTCCCGGAGAGGGTTGTTACATAAGCTTGGTTTTTCTTGAGGTTAATTTTCAGCTCAAATGCTTTTGCAGATTTCGAGAGACAGGTGATTATTTTCTGTGCATCTTATTGGTTGTGTGCCATGAAAACAGAGTTGGCAACAAACATGAGTTCGCTTACTGGTCTTTCTGACTCTTAAATTGACTACTATTGAACAGATTTGCCCCCAGTCTACTCTGTATCCATACTTTTTTGGTGGAGTCAGTGAATGTATCAGAAAAAATATAAAACGGTATTTGGACAAGAACATAATCCTGTTTCACTCCGTTTCCAACTTCAAATTGTTTTGAGAGTTCTTTAAATCTAACTGATGCCTTCATTCCGATATGCATAGCTAATACGAGCTTTTAGGGTACCTTGGTTTCCGTTGGATTTTCCATAACGCTTCCCTATTCATGTATTGAAGTTTTTTGTGAATTTGACGAATATCATGTAGAGGAGTTTATTCTCTTCAATGCATTTGTCACCAGAAGATCTTGTCCGTAGATCCTCGGTTTGCATGGAACCCACATTGTGCCTCAGATAGGAAACCCCTTGCAACGGTCGATTGTCTGTTGAGCAGCATGAGAGCGAATACTTTCCTTGAGAGAAGCAAGATCCCAAAGTTGCCACAATCTCGTCTGTCTCCCTTCTTGAAGATGATGACTATTTGGGATTCCAGCCAGTTTGCAGGGACTTCAAAGTCTTTTCAAGCGTCTCTTGGTGCAAAGCTTCTTGCCAAGCCTCTTACTTTTTCTATTAATAGCATCTAGATGCAGTCTGCTTGAGCCGGGAGACTCCGTAGTAGAGCTTAGAAATAACCATATTCACTTCATCCAGGTCTGAACATTAACAAACAGTGGTGTGTTGACCTTTGTTCTATGTTATCAATCACATGTTAAGGTGTTGATGGCTCATTGAACAGAGTGGCGAAGTGGTCCTTCCTCCAAACAAGAAGCTCTTGTTTCTCTGTGAATACTGTTTTATAGTGGAGGTCTAGCAATTATTCTGGGTGGTTCCCTTTTAGCTTCCATACAACTTTCCTGCTTTAATAAAAATCTTTTGGGGGTCTGAAAATGTCAGGCGTTTAGCCACTTTTAGCAGCTACCATTCATTTTGGGGTTCTCAGCATCTCTATCAGAGAAGTTGTCAGCCTGTTCTATATTTGACTTTAGCAGACTTGCTGATCATCTTATTACTGGGTAGGTTTCTGTTGTTAATAGACTCTTTCAAATCCATCCCGTTTTGTCGAACTTGTATCCGTGTTTCTATACTAAAGTGTCGCATTTCTCTTTGGATACCTGGTACATGATTGATGTGAAGGCATTCCACATTTCCTTCTTCAGTACCAGCTGGAATTTCAGCCAGCCTATCGTTTTTAGCAAATCCAGCTGGTCGTCCCTGACGTTGTATATCCTGATCGTTTAGGTTACGAGCTTCCTAATTAGAATTTTGTCTTTTTTTCAGAAAACACTCTGAGACAAGTAGAAACCTATTGTCTCTCTATTGACTTTGGAGCAATGGAAATTTCATTTTAATCTGAAAGTTTGCCTTGTCTTTTAGATTCAAAATGATATAACTGTTTAAGATGTGTCCATTTTGCAACTTGTCTTACTCCATCATCATCATCATCATCAAAGATTAGGTCTCCTGTTTTTTCTGTTAGCCACAAATTGCAAATATTTTTCAACAGATGAACATAATCAAAAAGCAAATGTTTATCATCTTCAGTTAACCAAGGTTTTTCAGGAAGTGTAGGATATAATTTTTAAAAAAGCTTGATTTACTTGGTTGCTATCACATATGAAACTTACAGAGACTTGGGGATATTTGAAGCGGACATCATCAAACAAGCGAAGATGAAAGAATTTTTTTTTTAAATGAATACCTCACAAGAAGGAGCAAACAACTTGAAACCAAAAAGATTCCCTTCTGTCTGTAGAAGTTTTAGAAAGTGTAACTTATTCCTCTCTAATCTGACCTCAGTAGGAACCATAATGACAATGTAGTATTTTGGGAGCTTCCTATATATTGCACCCCCTCTCTCGGGTTTGAATTGGGTTTGTCCAGCATTGTTCTTTTTCATGTTGTTAGGTTAAGGCTGTACGTTTCTTAGCCCATTTTTATCCAAGGAAGTGTCCTGCCAGAAGGGTTATTTTTCTTTCTTTGGGTACATGTTTTGCTGGTGAAGCTGGTAAAATTTTTTTTAGCTATACAAGAGTTTGCCGGTTACTTGTGCGCCCCTTTCATCCAACGAGAAGGTGCTGTGCTTGCAATGATGGTCTGAGAAGAGATGAGGAAGTACATGAAATAAATTTTACACCAGCTACAGTACACATTTTAATAGGACATTAAAATGTTAAACTGAGTGATGCAAAAACTTGTTAAGATAAATATCGGAGAATTTATCTATGTATTTATTTAAGTTTACCGTTATCCATTATAAACGTAAATTTATAAGTTCTTTTTGCACTTTTCTAGGAGCGGTGTCCCGATTCCTAAATGAATATTTTTACATTTTATTTCCACTGTTTATTCCTTATCGTGAATTATCTTATCCTGACATTTAAAGAGTTTTAAAATAATTTAGCAGAGTAAATAATAATAATAATAATAATAATAATAATAATAATAATAATAATAATAATAATAAGAAGAAGAAGAAGAAGAAGAAGAAGAAGAAGAAGAAGAAGAAGAAGATATAGGGATGGAATTAGGCAGAGAAAAATGTGCCATGCTAATAATAAAATGCGGAAAACGACAAATGACGGAAAGAATTGAACTAACAAATCAAGAAAAAATCAGAACGCTAGGAGAAAAGGAAACTTACAGATACTTGGGGATATTTGAAGCGGACATCATCAAACAAGCGAAGATGAAAGAAATAAAAAAAAAAAATACCTCAAAAGAAGGAGCAAACAACTTGAAACCAAACAACATGTCAGAAATTTCATCAAAGCGATAAATCTCGTAAGATACTCGGGACAATTCTTAAAGTGGATAAAAGAACTTCAGCAAATGGACTTCGCCAGCATTAAAGATAGCATCGATACATCGATACAACGACTAGATTACATAAATAAGCACAGTGGAAGACTGATTATTATAGTGACCAGAAACAATAAAGACAACGCAAGCACAATTATCAACCGAACAAAAATAAAACAAAAATGAGAAAAAACAACAACAAATGTATAGATATTTCAAGCGACAAACAAGCGAAATCTCAAATGAAAAAAACTAGTACATGGTTAAAAAAGAGAAAACTTAAGAGAGAAACTGAATCTTTTCTGATAGCAGCACAAAACAACGTCACAAGAACCAACTATGTCAGAACAAGAATACATAAGACACAACAAAATAGCAGATGTAGATTATGTGGTGATAGAGACGAAACGATCAATCACATAATAAGCGGTAAATTAGCGCGAAGAGAATATAAGACTAGACACGATTGAGTGGGGAAAGTGATTCACTAGGAATTCTGCAAGAAGTTTAAATTTGACCATACAAACAAATGGTATATGCATAACCCAGAATCCGTTCCAGAAAATGAGGAACACGAACTTTTCTGGAATTTGTAGATAAAAACGGATCACCAAATCTCGGCCAGACGACCGGACCTTGAGAGTCAACAAAAAGAAAGAGAACCTACCGAATAGTAGATTTTACTGTTACGCTGAACTCAAAGAAAAACTGAATGAAAGCGAAAAAGAGAGTTAAGTACCTCTACCTTAATAGAGAACTGAAAAACTATGGAACATGAACGTGACGGTGATATGAACTGTGACGCGCTCAGTACAGTCATCAAAGGATTGATATAGAGACTAAAGGAGTTAGAAATAAGAGGACAAGACGAGACCATCAAAACTACAGCATTGTTGAGATCAGCAAAAATACTGAAAAGAGTCCTGGAGACTCGAGGGGACTTGTTGTCAATGGGACTTCAATGGAAAACTATCAGCTAACGCTGGTATGAAAAACTCAATGAACGAAACAATAATAGATTTAATCCAACTGCGATTTGTTTGCTTCGGCAACCAATGTGAAGTAAGATAGATAGATAGATAGATAGATAGATATGCCTTCACATTGGGACTATTACAAGACTGGCAGCTAGAACAGTAGAAGATAATACCAAGAGCGGACGAACCCTCTTTTAGGTCAACAGACGTCTTGTTCTAACATTTAAGAAACGAACCTTTGACAAAAAGTATGACAACCTATAAGGGCGGATATATATATATATACATATATATATATATATATATATATCCAGAAAGAAAGAGACAGAGATGGAGAAAGGATAGGAATCCCTGTGTTGTAATAGCAAAAGAGCAAGATTGCAAACGAGTTCGAGTTCCAGTCTCGCCGGTCCATTCACCTTCGTATCGATACCCTTGGGAAAGGTATAAACCCCCTTACTCTCCCACTGCTATTCTTCTACGAGAAGAATTTTTGCATAAAAAACTCAGAAAGGTTGATATGCCATTAAACAGAGAAACCGAGACCGTGATAGATAGATAGATAGATAGATAGATATTGGATTTTCAGTTTGATGAAGATCAATATCACTCCACTTCTAAGGTGACCCTTTGTCGAAACTAACATTTTCATCCAGGGTATATGATAGGATTCGGTTGATACTTTTGTATATCTTGCCAGCACTCACACTAGAGATAGATCTTACGATGCTGAAATAAATCTAAGAATCAGAAAAGCCAGCAATGCCGTCAGAAAGCTCGAAAATCGTCTATCACTATCAGAACCAATCTGAGTATATACGAATCGTGCATTTTAATTGCTCTTTTATACACTTCAGAGCCTTGGACTTCATATTGTCGTCACATCAAAGCCTCGGAAAGATTCTATCAAGCTGGTCTTCGAAGAATCCTAAACATCAAATGACAGTTTCTAACACTACACACCATTGATCTTCAGCGAGCTAATAAATCCAGTATTGATATGCTCCTCATATACAATCAGAGGCGTTGACCTTACTAAGATTGAGGGTGTTAGGTCTCCAAAATAGTTGTTTTAAGAAGAATTAAGACTTAGTAAACGTCAGTCATTACCAGGGAAGGAGTAGCGCCCTCCCCTACACCTTGGTGTAGTAGCTATCGAAAAGGAGCCTTCGGGTTACCCTCGACTATGGTCGCCAACTTTACTTACTAAACGTCAGTCATACACGTTTTAAGGATGTTATCATTAACAATTTTAGGGCGCTTAGTGTACATCTTGGAGAGTGAAAGCAAATGACGATAAATCGATCAGTTTTGAAAAAAAGGATTTCCAATAGTTGTAAGCTATTTGATGTACGGTTGGTTTACTGATTGTGTTTTATAGCATATCAACCGTAGGGGCGGTGCCCGTGGTGAAATGGTTATAGTCGCAGGAATTGGACACGGTGACACGAGTTCAAATCCTGGGCTGATTGCATTTTACATAGCACTAATACCCACGGGAAAAGTATGAATCCAATTATTCTCCCTCCAGCTATGTGTAAATAGTAAATAGTAGGGCAGACTAGGTTCTTCAGCCTTGGTGAGACAACTAGTCTAGTAGAAGGAAAGACTCTGAATTCAAACCTGTTAAACTCCGCTTTAAAAAATTGACCTTGTGTCATATCCTGCCAGAGCGGAGGGGTTGGGTAAATATGATCAACCATAGTGGTTTATGTAATGCCAACAGCCGGTTCATACATATAATTTTTAAGTAAATAACTTGAAGGTAACATTTTTTAAAAGAGCCACAGCTAACAGGTACAACCACTTCGGGTCCGAGTGGACCTGCGAGTAGTGGAAATTAAGGGGTAGTCAACGTTGCCTAAAGCTCTAGGACTTGAGCCAGTCCCTCATGTGCATTTTCGTGTCATATCTTGGACACTCATTGACGGGTTCTTATTCCATGCAGAGAAGTCGACATATTCTACTGAGCCAGCTGACTGCGCTAAGATGAGTCAGTGTCGTATCCAGTACACTCGTTAGGAGAGAACTCTTACCCCTCTACAGCGGGAACGTTGCCGTGTTCTACAGCCCTAGTTTGGTTTGGTTTGGTTTGGTTTGGTTTGGTCTCTTTGTTTAATATCATATCAACCTTTGAAGGTTATTTAATGCCAAAGCCATTCTCCTAGAAGAACTGTAGTAGTACTATTTAAGCCATAGCTGGGAAGATAAGGAGGATCATACCTTTCCTAAGAGTATTTGTCCGAAAGTGAACGTAATAGGGCGACTGGAGTACGAACTCGCTTATTACGATTCCGCAGTCCAGAGGTTTAAACATTAGACCACGAGGACACCATCTCTACAGCCCTAGGCGACTGGGCTGTTGATGTACGGAGAATAGGACGTGCAATCTTGAAACTAGCATTTTGAGAAGAGAACTTAATTTTAGTTCTTGTCACCTTTCAATCAGAAAAG
This sequence comes from Sepioteuthis lessoniana, assembly GCA_963585895.1. Lineage (NCBI taxonomy): Eukaryota > Metazoa > Mollusca > Cephalopoda > Myopsida > Loliginidae > Sepioteuthis > Sepioteuthis lessoniana. Next base: position 31,166,040 of record OY757922.1, on the reverse strand, counting down.
TATGTATGGAAAATCAGTTGATTTTCATACAAAAAAAAAATTTAATATTTTGTGAAAAAATAGGCTCAAAACCCCGTGATTTTTTTTTTCTCTATTTTTATATTTATTGACGACTTGCTATTTTGCGGGCTGCTCTTAAAACTGTTTTAAGATTTTCCAGACGACTTACCGTGCAAAATTTGAAGGATCAATATCAAAAATAATTCAAGAAATCTTTTTTCTGCCTAGATCGTTTAAAATACATTTTTAACCAATAAGAATTATAGACAAATCATCATTTTTTTTTAATTTATTTTAGATTCTATCTGAATAATATAAATAAAACGAATGAATAGGCTTTTCTCTAATTTTCAGTAAATATCAAATTGCCTTGTATTTATTGATTGCTCATGTCTTTCGCTCAGTAAATGTTGAGTGAATTTCTTTTATTCTCCAACATTCAAAATAAATCAATTCGTCGGAACTAGTCTACATTTAATATCATAAAAATAATTTGACAAACAAAATAATATTAACCTTGGGTTTGTTTACATTCTTTAAGCCTGCTGATAATATTCGTACTTATATTGAAAAATACCTTTGCCAGATGTACGCAGACATACATTTTCGTCACAGAGTTTTTTTTCCTTTTCATAGATATACATACAAAGGAAGATCCCATACACACAGAAAACATGGCCCAGTCGGCTGGGGCAGTAGAATATACAGACTGCGCCTCTGCTAAGGGGTAAGACTGCTGTAATAAACGTCCTCGATATGACTCTAAACAATCAGATGGTAAGGCTCCAGTAATGCTGGAGCTTTGAGGAATGTGGAGTACCCCTTCATTGTCATCGCTCCCAGGTCCACTGAGCCCGGAGTAAGAGTACCTGATAATATCCAACCTATGGGTCAAATAGAACTAAACTGTGTACTCATGTTAAACTGAATTATTTGAAATAGAATTGTTAATCCTATTTACCAACCCGTCCTCAAGGGCAGGATAGTTTAACAGTTTTGAATTCAGAGATTTATTTCTCCTAGACTAGTTGCCTCACCAAGGCTGAAGAACCTTGTCTGTCCTAATATTTACCCATAGCTGGAGGGAGAATAATTGGATTCATACCTTTCCCAAGGGTATTAGTGCTATGTGAAGTGCAATTAGTCTCGTCCAGGATTTGAACTCCTGTCTCCGTGTCCCTTTTCTATGACGATAACCATTACACCACGAGCACCTCCAATGCATATATATATATATATATATATATATATATGTGTGTGTGTGTGTGTATGCGTGTGTGTGTTTGTGTGTGTATGTAGATATATATATAATTATGCATTAGAAGAAGAATACAACATCAAATTATATATATATATATATATATATTTATATATATATGTTTATATATATATATATATATATATATATATATATATATATATATATATTGATAGTCCATTCTTTACAGAAGGCCATGTCTTCAATCTCGTAAAGAACGGCAGTGCTTGCGCTTGTAGCTCCTCAGGCCATCTTCACCCTTTTAAGCCCTGCCACATATGTGACATGTGAAAGACCTCTTTCTGGCGTTTACATTAACCCCATACGTTCTTATACAACTTCTCAGACCAGCTACAGACCTATATACTTTGTCACAGAATTGACACGAATTACTTGTAGTTTTGCTAAGGTAAAATCAGCCAGCAATTAATTGCTGTCACGAGATTTTATATGACTTGCAAGACCGGCTCTGGACAATGTGACTCAACGGCAGATCTTACAAACATATGTAGCGGATAAATGTGCAATTGATTGAATAAACAAACTGATTTACAACTTTCTTATTTCATTAAATGGTGTAAAAATTTTGTTGAAAAAAGTCACTAAGTCCTTTCTTGGAATAGCAGGGAATATATATATTGCAAACGACCCCCCCCTGCAAAAAAAATTTCGTTGTTTGTTTAGTTCTAGCTTCCATCAGATAAAATATTGCTATTTTCTGTGTCTGGTTTGGTTTGGTTTGATTTTATGGCATATCAACCATTGTAAGTTATTTAATGCCAAATCACTTTTCATACACATTAACAATTCTATTTCTATTTTCTATTTATGGAAGTGCCCTTGGTGTAATGGTTATCGTCGTAGGAAATGGACACGGCGACACGAGTTGAAATCCTTATTTTCATGTCGACACAAGCGCTTTTTTTTTGGCTTTTTAAAGGCGTCTCTGGGTTTGAAAATTTGATGATTGCCATTTCACTATTAAACAAAAGATATATTTAACTCGTATAGTCCTTATGGCGTTTTGATGTGGGACTTCTGCTTAAAGATAAAAAAGAAAAGAAAAAAAGAAACAAAAAAGAACAACGAGTTTTATTCCCATGCATGACTGATTACTTTACAGTTCTACAGCAGGACCTTCTTTACTGACTGCTTTGGCCGGAAATTTTTCTTTACCGGAGTCATGGCATTTCCGCTCGATTTCATTTCAGGTTGTTTGTGGCAAAACAAACTTCTCTGTACGCATCAGACAATCATCTGCAAATATCCCATTGTTTGCACTTTTCAGCCAGCAAAAATTTGATGACGGACCTCTGTTCAAACCTGGAGCACTCTGTTACATTTCGAATAGCCTCAAAATGAATATTTTCGTAAGATTGAAACAATTTTGGCTATGAACTGATTTCAAACAATGCAGAATTTACATTTATGGAAAGAAAATTCCGAAAGAAAAATTGATGTTACATTCTTTCAAAAATCATATCCTTTATTGATTGAAAGACTCTCGTAAATAGATAGATATATAGATAGATTTATTTAATAACCTTTGTACGGCTGCATAATTTTTTGAAGGACATCAAGCAGTTATTATTTCTATCTAGGTTTGTGTTCACAAAAGATATAGAAAATAAATAATTACGTGGTACCTTCAATAAGTTTCCAGACTTTTTTTGTACAGGCATTTAGAATTGTCGTAGACTCTTGAAAGTTCAGTATGTCATTGCTATACATCTTATGAGATGACTGACCAAGTTTTATTATTTCAGGTTCAAATGTACACTTACAACAGGAATTGGAATACAACCTACTAAAGCCTGATTGTCACAGCCGGTGAATTTCAAAAATGTAATCTGGACGTCAGGACACTTTAGAAGAACGATATGCAACAAAAGTCTGTTTTAAACCTGGAAAAAATGCGATAGAAACATATGGAATGCTTCAGACTGATTTTGGAGCATCTTGCATGAATCGAGCATCAGTTTTTGAGTCGCATAAGAGATTCAAGGAAGGCAGGGAGTCTGCGGGGGATGATGAGAGGTGTGGGAGGAGTAAGTCAATAGACCAGAGTTGATTGGCCAAAGGGTTAGGGTTAGGTTTAGTGTTACTATGTTGAGGTTTTAAAAGAGTTCAGGAAGAGATTGCGACTTATTTAATGATTGAAACTTATTTAATGATTGAAACTTATTTAATGATCCTCGTATAATGTTTTTTTACTAACCTTTGCTTAAATATAGTATACAGGCCGGAGTTCACTTATATTGGTATAGCTCTTTCTCGGCCGACCTTGGTTGTTATATGTTCCTTATTCTACAATTGGTCAGGTCCCATCTCTTCACTTTGTTTTTTCTCAGGTCCCATCGTGTCGCACTTTTCATGTCACCATTTTTGTTCTTATCCGCTGTCTTCTGTCGACATTGCCATGTGTTTGGCTGAGGAATGACAACGTGACCACAATTTCAGATGCATATTTTTACTTCTTAGCGACAACAATTACATAATTACTTGCCGCGACCTATAGGAGGAATATGTGAGGGCAAGATAGAGTTCAAAATCTCCTTTGAGTGTTTTTCACCGACTGACTTACTTATTTCTAAACTCTAGAATCATTTTGGTCTCCTAACCGAAACTATCTAACGAGAGCTGTGGTTTCAGATTGACCACGAGTTAAAAAGCGTTTAATCATACTCATTAACATGCTGTGTTTTTCCACACGCTCAACAGCTCAGGACTTAATTTGAATGCTACACTGCATGTCAAAAAATAGATCTCATTAAACTATTACGAGACACTTACCGTACCTACTGTTGTTTAAGTGGTCACGCATCTAAGTATTGAACAAACACATCGCTGCTTATCTTTTTGTGCTGTGAGCGTATTATTTATCGGTGATCGACAGTTAAATGTAAATATTTTCTTTGTTTCCAGGGTCTTTCTCTAGCACCGATATAAGCATTTTCTTGATCTTTAATTCTGACAGTGCCTTCAAAGGACATTTACAACTTTTATCTGTAGTTACAAAGTTGTGGGTGTATGTTAAATGTTGGAGAATTTTGTGCTTTCTTTTTTTTTATAATCTGTGACATGTCTTCCGTAAAATTCTAACATTTAGAGTTTCCCTATTTAATAGTTAGCTGAGAGATAAGAACTAAGAAAAAAGAACAGATATCGATGGAAAAACAAGACTCAAAGGAATTTTTTTTTAATCCTTTAAAAAATCAGAGCTCAAATTGAAATGCAGGCACGAAAATAAGTGTTTATAAGTTTACTTTTACGTCATAACTCAGATGAGATGATTTGAAACAGCTAAAAAAAACGACACATAAATACACTCACACATACAACACACATACACACACACACACGTATATGCATATATATACTGGGTACTGTATTTGTCATACGCCCCATCAGCGTACGAGTATGGCAAAAGGCCGTTTTTAGGGTGGGTCCGGTCGCAGGGCAGTAGCCCAGACGCGTCCGGCAATACCCAAAATGCCTCGAGCCCCGTCGGTATTCCCCTTTTTGGAGTGCCTCAGGCACCAGGCGATAAACCTGAACCCCTCCGAGGAGGGTTTAAGCCTGGGGGGATAGCGTCCTGAGGCCAGAGGTATATCCAGTGATGGGACACAACCGACCGAACCGTGCAGCACGCAACACGGCCGGTCAAAGCGCACACCACTAACTGGAAAAAATGGATACGATGAGTAAATTGACATCGAAATTACTCAAAAATTAAAATAACACTGATATATCATTTGATCAGATATATTTACCAAAATTATATTAAAGTATCTTCAAATACTATAGATTTAATTTATTCAAATAAATCACCATTGGCATCATCTAGGGCCTCCAGATAAATTTGGAATCTCCAGTAAGCTTTTCTGGTGGTCTCCTTGTTTAAATTTGTAAATGTGGCACAGGATTTTGTTGGTCTCTAGCTCCTCATACTTAATAAAGGGAATCGCAATCTGGGGAGTTAGTTGGTCGAATGTTAGGGGTTATGTGATCACAGAAAGTTTCTGATATCCAACTCTGGATTTTGTGGCATGGCGCAGAGTTTTCTTGCCAGACTTTGTGCCTTTCAACAGCCACCGTCACGATCCAGAGCAGTACTACTTCTTCCAGGCACTTCATGTAGGCTTCTGTGCTAAGTCTGATGCCACGTGGAAGATAAATGGACGCTTAACATCACCATCGCTAGTGTCCACCCTGAACCCTAAGATAACGACTGATGAATATTAATACATCCTCAGATTGAAAAACAAACGCTCTGATATTTCCATAGTAGAGCTTCTGGCGTAAATACCAACAGTACAGCATGCCGTTTCTAAAATTCTAGAAGAGTGAAGTGCGTCATGGGGCCGGCGCTGGTCAACTGATTCTAGTTTCTTGCACAGTAAACAAAACCTGAACTAAATATAGCTCACACCTGAAATCAATTTTTTAGAATGACGATCATCTCACGCTGTTGTGAATTAAGGAGAGTTTGAATTTCACACCATTCCAAATCAAATAGGGTTCTGTAAATGTTTCCCAATCAATTTGAGAAATATCTTGCCTATGTTTGTTCTAAATTTCTAGTGTTTGTTCGGATGAACCAAATATCCTTCATTCTTATATGCTAAATCTCCAGGCATACTAGAGAGTAGTAATTTGAAAGGGCTGACTCGACTACCAACTAAGCCAGGGATGGGCACAATCCAGCCCACGGTCTGCATGCAATCAGCTGCATTGTTCTGTATGGCCCCGGGAGCCTCTAAAAATATAAAAAATAAACACTTTCACTCGATGCGAGAGTAAATTATTTTGATTTTAAAAAAATGCGACCCTTTGATAATTCATAGCCCAATGATACGGCCCTCACGCCAAAAAGTTTGCCCACCCCTAAACAAGGCTCAAGATTTAGCCCTCAACGATATCAAAATTCCATATACTGACTAGAAACCTAAAACTAATACTTTCTTTCATACAAAATGGCAACAGCGCTGGAACAATAACTTCCACAATAAACTCTTCATCATCAAACCTACTTTGTGAGAATGGTGACTTGTCTTTAGAATATCCAGAAATTAACAAGTCCCTATAAACTGATTAAGTATTATTCACACAAGACTGACGCATTGCTTTTTGCTCGAACAAGAACAACCACCAGAGCGTTTAATATAGCAAAAACCCTGCATTGTTAATTCATTGGATGTGGCGTTTGAGCTTTTATCAAAAATGCTTTTTTTAACGCAGACAATATGAAAGATCTATTTGAAAATGTCAACATAGACAACATTCTGTCCTTTTCTATAGAAATAAAATCGTACCAAAAATTATCAAAATAAACCTGATCAATTCCATAAAAAGTAATCTCTCAAGATGATCATCGAAACATTTTTTAGAAAGCAATCCTATTTGATGCTAACATATCGCTAAAACGAAATAAAAACACTTTACTAACTACATCACAGTGTCAATATAGACGTACAATGTAGGATAGTACGTTAGAAAGTACTTCTGTGTAAAATCATCTGGAGGTTACAGGTTCAATCCCAAGAACAGGTAAGTCTAACAAGGAATATTTACTATAACTTAACACTTGTACCTGGTTATGTTTAATAGAATTAGAACGGTCTACCCCCGGGGTCCAAATAAAGGGTTCAGTTTGAGATTCTGTGTGAACTCCCAAGTTGAACATGGAACACCTAAAGAGGGAAATTGCGTGCTTATGCTATATTGAATTATTTGAAATAGAACTGTTTTTGACATTGAAACTGTATTTACGCTAAACTTAATTGTTTAACATAGAACTGTTTTGAGAATTATCTGTGTGTAAACAAAATATGTACATATACTAAACTGAATTAGCTGAATTAGAACTGCTTGACTAAACTGAATAGCTAGAAATAGAAATGTTTTTCATAATTAAACTGTACTGCGTACTTATGCTAAACTGAATTGTTTGAAATTGAACTGTTTTGATATTGAAACTGTACTTACACTAAATTGAATGGTTATATATAACTCCTTGTATAGTTTGAAATAGAAATGTTTTTGACAATTAAACTGTGTTCTCGTGCTAAACTGAATTGTTTGAAATAGAACTGATTATTTACATAAAAATGGATTTGGCGTTAAATAACCTACAAAGGTTGATATGCCATAAAACCCAACAAGCCAACCAACCAACCTGAAGAGGGCTGAAGGATATATCGGCTGAAACGTAATGATTATACCATAAAGAAGACGATAGTTTGATTATTCTAAGTAATAACAATTATCAAGCTTCATCTCAGAAATTTAGAGAAATAGATATTAACATTCTGGGATAGATAGATCGATATGAACAGCTTTAGATAGATAGATACATAGATAGATAGATAAATAGATAGATCTTAGTTTTAGCACACACATCGAGTACACGATAATAATCAAGTTTAGTAATTAGTAATTATCAATAAAACCATTGCGCACTGACGTGTTATATATATATTTATATATATATATTTACCAACCCCTTCGCTCGGGCAGGATATGACACAAGGTCAATTTTTAAGCGGAGTTTAACAGTTTTGAATTCAGAGTTTTCCTTCTCCTAGACTTGTTGCTTTACTAAGGCTGAAGAACCTAGTCTGGATTCATACCTTTCCCAAGGGTATAACTGCGATTTGAAATGCAATCAGTCTCGTCCAGGATTTGAACTCGTGTCGCCGTGTCCATTTCCTACGACGATTACCATTACACCACGGGCACCTCCCTTATATACATATATATATATATATATATGTGTGTGTGTGTGTGTGTGTGTGTGTGTGTGTGTGTGTGTGTGTGTACAGTAAATTGAAACAAGAATCATTTATACTGGAAACAGAAGCGAGTTAAAGTCTCATTGTGTACCCCATTTAAAAGGGCTTGTGCCAACACATGTTCTCTGACGAAAGCAACAAGCTGGAAACATGCACATATATATATAACACGCACGTGCCCGTGGTGTAATTATTATCGTCGTAGAAAATGGACACGGCAATATGAGTTCAAATCCTGGATGAGGCTGTTTGCATTTCACATTGCTCTAATACCCTTGGGAAAGGTATGAATCCAATTATTCTCCCTCCAGCTATGGGTAAATAGTAGGAGAGACTAGGTTCTTCAACCTTGGTGAGGCAACTAGTCTAGGAGAAGGACAACTCTGAATTCAAACCTGTTAAACTCCGCTTAAAAATTGACCTTGTGTCACATCCTGCACGAGCGAAGGGGTTGGTATATATATATATATATATATATATATATATATATAACATGTACGTAAGAAAAAAATAAATAAATTAAAAAAACACAGATCTCTTCGTGGACCTTCCTATTTTAAATATATCTTTATTCTTTCTTTGGACCTACAACAACCATCTTTAAATATGGATATATATATATATATATATATATATATATATATATATATATATATATATATGTGTGTGTGTGTGTGTGTGTGTGTGTGTGTGTGTGTGTGTGTGTGTGTGTGAATAGAAGGAAGTATATCCCGCATATTCAATACTGTGGGTCAATAAAGTCTAATTTAAGTTCTTTCCGAACACAATCTAATAAATAAGAAATAATCTATCAATAATGAAGTCACAAAAACATCCATTTTTTTTTCTGTGTTTTCACCAATTCGTTTTTTTTTTTCTCGTTTCTTTGTTGTTGTTGTTGTTTTTTCAGGAGGGTGTTTTGACGTATCAACCTGATATTTTTAGATTGAAACAGCGACTAATTAAGGAACGGATTCAAAACCAAATTAGATTTTTTTTTTCAATTCTTTTCTCTTTCTTTATTTCAAGCTTTTTAAAACATTTTCTCCAACCGGGAGGTGAGGGATCGAAACAAAAAATTATTCACAGTCGTGAATTTTATTTTGCTTAATGAAAGAATCGATAAATGATTTTAATTGTTACAGTTACTCGCCGAATTAATCGAAGTATTGGGAATAACTTGATTGATTGAAGAAATAACAGAAAATCATTTT
>OY757922.1:31121774-31151774 GCA_963585895.1 Sepioteuthis lessoniana | reverse complement strand
TTTGTAGGTTATTTAACGCCAAATCCATTTTTATGTAAATAATCTGTTCTATTTCAAACAATTCAGTTTAGCATAAGTACACAGTTTAATTGTCAAAAACATTTCCATTTCAAACAATTCAAGCAGTTATATGTAACAATTCAGTTAAGTGTAAATACAGTTTCAATGTCGAAAAACAGTTCTATTTTAAATAATTCAGTTAAGCATAAGCACGCATTTTAAGTGTAAGTACGGTTTAATTGTCAAAAACGTTTCTATTTCAAGCTATTCAGTTTACTCAAACAATTCATTTTAGCATAAGTATGCTGTTATTTCTATTTAACCCATAGATAGGGCCCTAACAGGTGCTACCACTCCGGGCCAGAGTGGACCTGGGAGCGATGGCAATGAATGGGTACTCCGAATTCCCCAAAGCTCCAGCATTGCTGGAACCTCACTATCAGATTGTTTAGTGTCATATCCAGGACACTCGTTGGGGGAGGGGTCTTACCCCTCTGCAGAGAAGCAGTCGGTGTATTCTACAGCCCCAGGCGACTGGGCAACATATATGTGTGTGTGTGTGTGTGTGTGTTTTCTTTGTTTAATAGCATATCAGCCTTTGTGCTTTATTTAATGCAAAAACCCATTCTTGTAGAAGAACAGTAAAGGTAATACTTGACACATAGCTGTGGTGCGGGGGAATAAGGAGTTCATGACTTTTCCCAAGATTATTGATCCGAAAGTGAATGTAATAACGCGAGTTGAGTTCGAACTCGCTGACTACGATATCACAGTCGGGTATGTTAGCCACTACTCTACAAGGAGTCATTTTGTGTGCGTGTGTATTAAATCGTCGAAAAAAGTTGATTGCAGTTGACAGCAACATTGTTGTAAACGAGTTCGAACTCCAGTCGCGCAGTTATGTTCGCTTTCGGACATATATCGTTGGCAAAGTTACAAACCTTCTTATTCCCCTAGCTATGGGATAAATAGTACCTCTGCTGTTTTTTTCTACAAGGATAGTTTTGGCATTAAATAACCCACAAACCTAATTATGCCATCAAACAAGGAAGAAAAAATTGTTTTAGAAAATCAAATTATTCAAAAGACTGAATTATTTAGAATAATAGAATGCTTTAAACATGCAATATTTTTTTAAAAAATCAAATTAGTTAAAGCGATGAAATCATTTCAAAATTCAGATTATTCAAAATATCTCATTATTAAAAAAATCTCATTATTCAAAAAAATTAAATTTTTCAAAAAAATCAAATCATTCGAAAAAATCAAATCATTCGAAAAAATCAAATTATTCGAAAAAATCAAATCATTCGAAAAAATCAAATTATTCGAAAAAATCAAATCATTCGAAAAAATCAAATTATTCGAAAAAATCAAATCATTCGAAAAAATCAAATCATTCAAAAAAATCAAATCATTCGAAAAAATCAAATCATTCCAAAAAATCAAATCATTCGAAAAAATCAAATCATTCGAAAAAATCAAATCATTCGAAAAAATCAAATCATTCGAAATAATCAAATCATTCGAAAAAATCAAATTATTCGAAAAATCAAATTATTCAAAGAAATCAAATTATTAAAAAAAAATTGAATTATTTAAAAAAATCCAATTATTTGAAAAAATTAAATTATTCGAAAAAATCAAATTATTCGAAAAAATCAAATTATTTGGCATTAAATAACCCACGAAGGTGCATATGGCATTAAATAAATAGACCAAGCCAATCAAATATTGATATCTATCAAAAATAAATGTATATCAATGATGAAGCAATAACTTGCTTATAGAAATATAACTGTCTCTTTATTTCTATCGTAAAAGTTAAAAATTTTTAAGTGTGAGAGAGATAGGGAGATGGAGGACGCGGACACAGTCTGGTGGAGGATTACTATATTGACCCTTTCTTCTTAGCCACCTTTTGCTTCCATATCCAGGACCCCACTTAGCACTTCTGGTTCTTGGCCGGGGAGTCTCTGCCCTTCTCGGGGGACTCGCCAGCCGCTCTCTATGACTGACTGTATCTGACTGGGTACCCATGTATATATAATTTCATAACACCTACTAATTTCTGGCTTGTCCTTCTGACAGTCAACCCATGCATCTGCTTCCACCTGTTTACACAGGTACATCCTGTTCGAGAAATCCCTGATTGGCGTCTTTGTCATAAGTCCATAAGTCGAACACAGTTGTATTGTTCTAAATATTCCTATATAATATAACTAATTATATAGTTTAAAGTCATTGTTTAAATTTAATATGACTTTTGTTTACACATAGTTAAATGGGCTGCATCTCTGCAGAGGAGTAAGATACCCACAACGAGTGTCTTCGATATGACACTAACCACTGATGGTGAGGCTGCAGTATTGCTGGAGCTTTGAGGAATGCGGAGCACCCCTTCATTGCCATTGCTCCCAGGTCCACTCTGACTCGGAGTAGTAACATCTCATAAGGTCTTATCTATAGGTCCAATAGAACTGTTTGATATTTTAAACAAATTACTAAAGTGAATTGTTAAAAATAGAACTGTTCAATCATTTAATTTTGATATGTAAATGAATTGATAGTAATACAAATGACTGGTATGTAAATGAATTGATAGTAATACATAACTATAGTTGCAACTATTTAACTTTGTTGACTAATTCTAAACTAAAATATTCGAAAGAGAACTGTTTGATCATTCAACTGTATCTATAAGATATGTTTACAAAGCATATATTTAATATACATGTAAAAACAGGATTTGGCATCACATAACCAACAATGATTGATATGTCATAAAACCCTACACAACCCGGGGATGTCCTCGTGGTGTAATGGTTAAAGTGATGGACTGCGGAATCGTAGTACGCGAGTTTGTACTCCAGTCGCGCTATTACGTTCACTTTCGGGCAAATACCCTTGGGAAAAGTATGAACCCCCTTATCCTCCCAGCTATGGGTTAAATAGTACCACTACTGTCCCTCTAGGAGAATAGATTTGGCATTAAATAACCTACAAAGAGTTGATATGCCATTAAACAAAGTAATCAAACCAAACCAAACCTACACAACCCATAGTTAAATGGTTTCAAGAAACTAATAATCCTCCTTAAGGTTTTTCAGACTGTTGTCTTCATCTTCATTGTTATTTCCACAACGTTTCGGCCGATATGTCCTACGTCCTTTATTTAAAAAAATCTGAATATGAGCACAGGTAAAAAATCATACATAATAGTAGTAATTCTAACTAAAGTAAGAACATTAAGTTTATAATACCCAAAAATTCACTCTGAATTGTGCAGCAGGACACATGGCGTAACGGTTATAGGCGTTGGTTCCCTGAGCTTCTAAAGAGACACTCATCTGAAGGTTGCAGGTTCAATCCTCACTACAGGCGAGTAATATACAGGAATACTTGACACTTGTACCCGATTATGGCTAACGGAATCAGAACAGGCGACCCCCGTGGTTTCAATAAAGGTGGTAGTTCGAAGTTCCGTGAAGGTTCCCGAGTTCGACAAACACCTGAAGAAGGCCGGAGGACATATCGGCCGAAACGTTATGGAAATAACAATGAAGAAAAACCTTAATGATAATAATCCTCTGTAGTAAACAAGTAGAGCTTCAGGAAGTTATTCATTATAGAAATAATTTACAGTTATATAATATCAAATATTCCTTTCTAATACAAAGAATTTGCACACAGTTGTATTCCAATCTAATGCTTATAATTATATGGTTTCAATTAGTTATTTCTATTTAGACTAGTCATTTGTCAGCACCCAAGTAAATGTTTTCAAGTAACGGATTATATTTTATAATAGATTGGTGTAATCTATTTTTGACGGAGAGTGTAGCATTCGAGTTAACTCTTAATCGTAAGGACGGTGTAAAATAACTCTCAGTCGGTTTCACTGATGTATCGTGGACCTAGGTTAAGTTTGAACCCACGTCGATGATTGGTTAGGATACCACGTGATCAGAGGACACTAGGAAAATAGTCAGTTAGCCGAGACCAGTCAAAGTGATAAGACGTAATTTTCCATCTGTGGTGCGCTGCTCATGACCTGGTTGGTAATCAAGGTAAAATGAATAAGATAAGTGCGCACACGAAAGCGGTTGGTTATTTGTTCTTTCCAATAAGAAATGTTTATCTCTCACAATGAAACAGCATATTGGCCCTCGGGGAAAGAAAGGAGATGGATCATCATCGAACATAGCGAGGTAAGACCGGGCAATCATCAGCCTCCGTAGGGTAACATAGGGCTATCAAACAATAAAAATTATAATCCTTAGTAAATTATTATAGCTTCAAGTCATCATCATCATCATATCCTGCTGCTAGCACGGATATCCCTGACCCTCTCTCGCCACTTCTCCCTATCTTTCATCGCTTCTGGCAGGTCTTCAGGGCTACATCCCGTATCCTCACATAGCTGCTCAATGTATGTTCAAGCTGGTCGTACTGCTTTTGTCCGGCCATATGTGGGGGTCCATAGGGGTACATCACTTATGAGCTCGTCCCTGCTTCTCCAGCAGTGTCCTGCATGTCTGGTTCGTCTAACTTCGATAGTTTTCGTGATGGGAGGCAGGTAGCCGTATAGTTGGTGCCTTGTGGGGTGTTGCTGCCAGGACTTGTTCAGTATTGCTCGCAACATTCTTGTGTAATTGCCGTCTAGCTTCTTCTCCAGTCGTTTAGATAGCGTCCAAGTAGTGCATCCATACAGCAGTATCACTACGACCGCTGCCTGGAAGAAACTGTCTTTCATTTTATCGGTCAGGTCTGATTTCCATATGATCGATAGTCTATTGATAGCTGTCCATGCCTTCGTTAGCCACGTGTCGATGTCTTTTTCGGTTGATGAGACACTGCTTCCTAGGTAGGTGAATTTGTCTACCAGTTTCAGAGAGGTTCCGTCTAGTGTGGAAATTTCGCCTGAATGAGTATAGCACATATATTCAGTTTTTTGTGCATTGACATGGAGGCCAATGCCTGCAGCGGCTCGTTCCAAACTATGCAGTAGTGTTTCGGCTTGGTTGGGTGTATTCACCATTATCGCTATGTCATCGGCGTAGTCGGCGTCGGTAATTGTTTTTGCGGGGTACTTTCTGCTTCTTTTCTTTGTCAGCTCGAAGCCGTTTTCTCTGATTTTATCAATCGATGTTCTAAGCACGTAGTCTAGACAGATGATAAAGATGTATGGGGCTAGCGTGTCCCCTTGTAGTACTCCTGCTACAATGTCGAAGTATTCTGTGTCTCCGTCCAGTGAACGTACTTTCACTTTGGTGTTTTTGTAGAGAATCGTTATTCCTGCAACGGTTTCTTTTGGTAGGCCGAATGCTAGTAGCATTTGTTCCATCTTCCCTCTGTGAATGGAATCGAAGGCCTTGGTAAAGTCGACAAATAGTAATGTCGACTGAAGGTTTTTTGCCTGTACGCCTTCAAGGATTCTACGGATGGTCAATATTTGTGAGGCTGTGGATCTATTTCTTCGGAAGCCATTTTGGTTTTTCCTAAAGATGTTGTCGATTTTGGGTTCTATGCAGTTTCGTAGTTGGGCATTGTAGATTTTGGCTGCTATGGATGTAAATGTTATACCTCAGTAGTTCTTGGCTAATCAGAGGTCACCCCTTTTAGGGAAGGGGGGGATGAACTAGTCTTAATTCAACTAATTTACAGTTATATGGCGTCCAATTTTAATTTCGAATACAAATAATTTTTAAACATATCTATTTCTTATTTTTAACAATGAAGGAATATTTCCCATAACCCAGATTTCCAAGACTGGAGATTAATTATCAGATACAGTTTTGTGTTATATTCAATATATCCTTTCCGGGAGGCGGTGTGCTGAGGATATAGTTAGTCTATTCTAAGCCCTGCCGGGCGGGCGGGACATAAATTCTGGGATTTAGTAAAAATCTAAAATTGAGCTGGAATCTAGAATCAAAACAAAGGAGTTGCATGAGTTAAAGTCTGCATTTAGACACCTTCATAAAAAAGGGGAGCCTTCTAAGTGAGGCTTAGAACGTAGACACCCCTTCAAAATTGAGGGTGTCTTCTAAATGAAACTCAGCATTTAGACACCCCCACAAAAGTTAGGGGGTCTTCTAAATGATGCTTAGCATTTAGACACCCCAACAAAAGGAAGGGATATTCTACATGAAGCTTACTATTTAGACACCTCTGCAAAAAGGAAGGGAATCTTCTAAGTGAGACTAAGCACTTAGACACGTCCACAAAAGGGTAGATGCCTTCTAAATGAAGCTTAGAATTTAGAAACCCCTACAAAAGGAGGGAACCTTCTAAGAGAAGATTAGCATTCAAACACCTTCACAAAAAGGAGTGAATCTTCTAAGTGAAGCTTTGCACAGACACCCCCAGAAAAAGGAAGGGGTCTTCTAAGTGAGGCTTAGCATTTAGACGCCCTGACAAAAGAGAACCAGCCTTCTAAGATTTTAGAGGCTATTTTAACATAACTTTAAAAATTCGTCGTCTTTCTAAAAAAAAACGTTGCTAACTTTGCCCAACACCAAAACAAAAAAAGCCGGGGTCACAATTACAAGGGAAGGAATCTGTAAAAATTCAACACAAAACTCTTGTAAGATGTAAACTCCCAAGAGAGACTCCGACCAACTATTTATTGACAAATGCTAATGGTGGAACTCGAACTTCCGTTTTCTTTACACAACAGCGGAACTAGTACTTCAGGGTTCTTAAAAGTCAAGAACCAAATTACAACATCTGGCTGTTTTTTTTTTTTTGGGGGGGGGGTTCTTTTGTAATAAACGAGGGTAAAACATAAAACGTATTTGTCAACTTGCTTCTATTATTGTGATCTGGTATGTCACTAAACTGCATCTGATGGTGAGGCTACAATTCTAGAGGTCTGTAGAAAAATGATAGTTGATACATTCCTCTTTTGAGGTCAAATAGATCTGTTTGAATATTATTATTACTGTGTGAGTCTCTTCAGGTCTCGAGGACTCTTCTCAGTATTCTGGCTGATCTTGACAATACTGTAGTCTGGATGGTCTTTTACTGGAGTCTAAGTAAGGGCAAGTCTTCTCAGGTCTCCAGGACTCTTCTCAGTATTCTGGCTGATCGCAACAATGCTGTAGTGTGGATGGTCTTTTACTGGAGTGCAAGTAACAGCAAGTCTTCTCAGGTCTCGAGGACTCTTCTCAGTATTCTGGCTGATCTTGACAATACTGTAGTCTGGATGGTCTTTTACTGGAGTCTAAGTAAGGGCAAGTCTTCTCAGGTCTCTAGGACTCTTCTCAGTATTCTGGCTGATCTTGACAATACTGTAGTGTGGATGGTCTTTTACTGGAGTGCAAGTAACAGCAAGTCTTCTCAGGTCTCGAGGACTCTTCTCAGTATTCTGGCTGATCGCAACAATGCTGTAGTTTGGATGGTCTTTTACTGGAGTTTAAGTAAGGGCAAATGTTCTCAGGTCTCCAGGACTCTTCTCAGTATTCTGGCTGATCTTAACAATGCTGTAGTCTGGATGGTCCTTGACTGGAGTCCATGTAACAGCAAGTCTTCTCAGGTCTCCAGGACTCTTCTCAGTATTCTGGCTGATCTTAACAATGCAGTAGTCTGGATGGTCCTTTACTGGAGTCCAAGTAACAGCAAGTCTTCTCAGGTCTCCAGGACTGTTCTCAGTATTCTGGCTGATCTTAACAATGCTGTAGTCTGGATGGTGTCGATTATTCTTCTGATTTACAATTGTTCAAATCCGTTGTTCAAGCCTTTGGAGACGTTCTAAGAGCATCAGGTACAATTGGTATTACCGTCACCCTCATGTCTGACAGTAAAGTCTAAGCATTTGAATATATTTTCACTTTCTTTTATGTTTCTGTTATGGTCGGCTGTGTTGCATATCCAAATATAAATATGCTGTATAGGCTGATACAGATACATGCGGAAACAAAATCAATAATAATGACGAACGAACACTTTTCTTTAGAAAAATATACCTCTCACACTTTATTCGAAATGGTTGCTAAAGGGTTGCGAAAGGGTTATGTGTGAGAGGTGAGTTTGAGACTGAACAAACTGCAACATATTGACCCCCAGTTCCTTTGTATTTAGCAGCACTTCTTTCTCGTTCTGCTGGGCTGCTCAATCGGGGCTCCTGGTTCTCTATACAGCACCCTATCTCCCTAACTGACTCCAACTCACTGCGCTTGTCTGTGGCACCGGGTTATATAATTGTTTGACACCCACCTGCTTCTTGTGGGCGTCACATCTGCACCCAATTCAACTCGTCCACAGTCAAGGTTATACCCTGATATCTTCGACCGGATGCACCTGTTCCTTGATCAACGGCTGGGTCGGAGGTCAATATTTTACAGCTGGAACACCTTTTTGCTTTTTTTTCTAAATTATTACTTAATCTGTTCTTCTGTCCAGAATTAGGTAATCCGTTTGTAACATAAAATCCCAGCCAATTTTATCAGTTCCGTTTGCTAGGACCTACCCTCGTTTGTGCACATACCATTTGGTGGCATGGTTGACAACTAATCTCTTGCACAATTCCCAGTGAATCACCTTTCTCAGTCTGTCGTATCTAGTCTTATACGCCTTTCATGCTAGTTTCATCTTTTTCTTCACGTGACCAACCTTGCTGTTCAGTAGCACCTTATCGATGTTTGCTTAAACAAAATTTGTCCTTATGGCGTTGTTAAAGTCAGGATTTAATTTCTCCGTTTGGATTACCCTTTTCGTAGCTCTGTCAGTTTCTTTTCGTGTGCAATCTTGCTAGTTTGTCGTTTGAAATAACCATAAAGCTATTTCTATTCGATTTTTGCTTCCTCATATTATTTATCTGTTTTGAGAGTTTTCCACACCAGCTCCTCATGTCCCCAGGACTCTTCTCAGTATTCTGACCGATCTCAACAATGCTGTAGTTTGGATGGTCTTCACTCGTCCTCCAAATTCAAAGTCTTCTTGTTTTTGTATCAATTCTTTGGTGACTGTACCGAGCGCACCAATCACAATTGGTGCCACCGACATTCTCAACATATTATTATTATTATTATTATTTACTCCTTTAGAGTTTTTCAAATCAGTGTTAGCTGATGGTCTTTCACTGGAGTTTGAGTGACAACAAGTCTCCTCAAGTCTCCAGGACTCGTCTCAGGATTCTGGCCGTTCTTAGCAATGCTGTCGTTTGAAGAGTCTCTACCCGTCCGCCAACTTCCAAGTCCTCCAGGCCTTTTAATAATCCTTTAGTTATTGTGCCTAACGCACCAATCACAATTGGCACTATCGTTACTTTCATGTTCTACAGCTTTTTCAATTCTCGAGCAAGGTCGAGATACTTATCCTTCTTTTCCCTTTCCTTCAGATTTATTCTGTGGTCCTCCAGAACAGCAAAGTCGATAATTTTGCAGATTCTCTTTTTTTTTTTTTGTTGTTGTTGATTATTATGCGGTCTGGTCTTCTGGTCGGGATTAGATGATCCGTTTGTATGTTAAAGTCCCATAGGAGTTTATGCGAGTCATTTTCTAGGACAGGTGCTGGCTTGTGCATATACCATTTGTTTGTATGGTCGAACTGAAATTTCCTGCACATTTCCCAGTAGATCACCTTGCCGACCCAGTCGTGTCTTGCCTTATTCTCCTTCTGTGCTAATTTGCTGCATTCGCTTATTATGTGATTGATCGTTTCGTCTCTGTCACTGCATAGCCTACTTTTACAGATTGTTGCGTCTTATTACATTTACTGTTTTGTTGCATCTTATTATTATTATTATTATCCTTGTGAGTTTATCAGGCCAGACCCAGGTGTTGGTCTTTTACAGGGGTCTGAATGACAACAAGTCTCCTTAGCTCTTCAGCACTCTTCTTTGTACCATCGACAATCTCAACAACAATGCTATCGTCTGGAGGGTCTCGATTATGCCTTTCATTTCCAGTTTATTAATTTTTTTTTCGAGATTTTTTTTCGAGATTTGCGCAACTAACCGTATTTTCTTGGCAAAGTCCAACCTTACGTTTATTTATTCGATTTCATTCGGAAATAAGGCTATTGTCATTATTATTATTATTTACTCCTTGGGAGTTTTCACATCAGCGTTAGCTGATGGTCTTTCACTGGAGTTTGATTGACATTAAGTTTCCTCAAATCTCCAGGACTCTTCTCAGTATTCTGACCGTTCTAAATAATACTGTAGTTTGGATGGTCTCCACTCGTCCTCCAGTCCCTATAATAATCTTTTAGTTACAGTTGAAGGAGTACCAATCACACTTGGTATAATTGTCACCTCCATAATCCGTAGTTTTTTCAATTCTCTAGCAAGGTCGAGGTACTTATCCTTCTTTTCACATTCTTTCAGTTTTATTCGGTGGTCAGGTGGGACAGCAAAGTCGACAATTATTTTTTACTTCTGGAGAGTTTTTCACATCAGTGTTAGCTGATGGTCTTTCACTGGTGTTTGAAAGACAGCAAGTCTTCTCAAGTCTCCAGGACTCTTCTCAGTATTCTGGCTGTTCCCTATAATGCTGTCATTTGCATGGTCTTCACTCGTCCGCCAACTTCCAAGTCCTCCAGTCTCTTTAATAAACCTTTAGTTACTGTACCAAAAGCACGAATCACGATTGGTGTAATTGTCACTTTCATGTTCAATGTTCAACAATTTTTTCCATTCCCTAGCCAGGTCGAGGTAATTATCCTTCTTTTCACTTTCTTTCAGTTTTATTCTGTCCTCTGCTGGGACAGAAAAGTCCACAATTCTGCAAGTTCTGTCTTTTTTGTTGTTATTATTATAAGGTCCGGTTGTCTAGCCGAAATTACGTGATCCGTTTATTTCTCAAAATCCCATAGGAGTTTGTGCGTGTCATTCTCCAGGACAGATTTTGGGTTGTTCACATACCATTTGTTCGTATGGTCAAAATTCAATTTATTGCACAATTCCCTGTGGATCACCTTGCCCACTCAGTCATGCCTATTCATATACTCATTCTGTTCTACTTTGCTGAATTCGCTTATTATCTGATTGGTCGTTTCGTCTCTATCACCACATAACCTACATCTGCAGTTTTATTGCATCTTATCTATTCTCGCTTTGATATGGTTTGTCCTTATGGCGTTGTTTTGAGCAGCTATTAGAAGAGATCCTGTTTCTCTCTTAAAGCTTCCTTTTTTTAGCCACGACCGCGTTTTCTCGTGTGAGAAGTTGCTTATAAGTCGCTTAAGACGTCTATAGAGTTGTTTTTCTTCACACTTTAACTTTCTGGTTATTGCCGTTCCGCTTGTCCTCGCGTCTTTAGAATTGTTTCTGGTGGCTGTAATCAGTCTTCCTCCGCGCTTTTCTATGTAGTCTTCGAGTCATTGTCTCGATGCGTCAACACTGTCTTCAATGCTGGCAAGTTCCCTTCCACCCTATTATTATTATTATAAAGACTATATATCATTCCTTGAGAGTTTTTCATATCAACGTTACCTGATGATCTTTTAGTTAAGCTTGAGTGACAGTAGGTCTTCTCAAGTCTCCAGGACTCTTCTAAGTATTTTGACCGATCTCAACAATGCTGTAGTTTGGATGGCCTTCACACGTCCTTCGATTAATAACTCCGCTAGTCCTTTTACTAAGGTTTTGGGGATCGTTTTAAAAGTGCCAATTACAATTGGTATGGTCGTAACCTTCATGTGCCATATCTTTTTTTTTTTTTGTTTACTTCTCTAGCAAAATCTAAGTATTTGTTTCTGTTTTCGTTTTAATTGATTTTCACTCTGTAGTCCACCGAGATGACAAAGTCCACTATTCAGCAGGTTCTCGTTTTTTGTTTGATTTTTTTTTTGGGGGGGGGTGTTTTTTGTTGTTGTTTTTGTTTTGTTTTTTTTTGCTATCCCTCGGCTTGGTATTCGAGCCGAGTTCAGGTGATTTGTCCGTATCTGAAAATCCCAGTGAATTTTGTGCTTCTCATTACCTGATTCGGTTTGTGCATTTACCATCTGACAGTATATTCAAATTTCAATGTCTTGCACAATTCCCAGTGGATCACCTTTCCAAACTAGTCATGTCTAGTCTTTTATTATTATTGTGATCTCCTTTAGAGCTCTTCACATCAGCGTTAGCTGATGGTCTTTCACAGGAGTTTGAGTGACAGCAAGTCTCCTCGAGTCTCCAGGACTCTTCTAAGTATTCAAGCCATTCTCAATAATGCTGTCATTTGGATTGTCTCCACTCGGCAGTCAACTTCCAAGTCCTGCAGTCCCTTTAATAATCCTTTAGTTACTGTAACAAAAGCACCGATTACAATTGGTATAATTGTCACTTTCATGTTCCGCAGTTTTTTCAATTCTCAAGCAAGGTCGAGGTATTTATCCTTCTTTTCACATTCTTTCAGTTTTATTCTGTGGTCAACCGGGACAGCAAAGTTGACAATTTTTTTTTTGTCGATTATTATAAGGTCTGGTCTTCTGGCCGAGATTAGATGATCCGTCTGTACGTCAAAGTCCCATAGGAGTTTATGTCTGTCATTTTCTAGGACAGGTTCTGGGTTGTGCATATACCATTTGTTCGAAGAGTCAAATTTGAATTTCTTGCACATCTCCTTGTAGATCACCTTGCCCACTCAGTCGTGTCTAGTTTTATACTCCTTCTGTGCTAATTTGCTGCATTTGCTTATTATGTGATTGATGGTTTCATCTCTGTCACCGCATAGCCTACAAGTTATTTTTCTTAAATTATATGGGACTATAAAACTTTACTCAGGTCTATTATTAATTACTTAAAAATATATAACTGCTTGCGCGTTATTGGCGCAAGACTGCAATTTTTTTTTCATCATACAACGTGTGAAAGCACGTGCGATACCCTAGCCTCATCAGCCGCCAACCAGGGTGATAACACAGTTTCGGTAGCTCAAGGCGGTACTGCCACAAGCTGCCGAAGTGATTTAAAACACTTGAAACCACACAATTCTGTGATAAACAAATGATTCGACAAATGAAAGAAGAATAATTAAAAGAAAATGCCGTAGAACATTGTAAATGTAGTCTTGATAATAATCATTTACAAATGAATCACATTACCGTATTAAATAAGGCATAAGGAGTTAATGTGCCGTTAAACAAATAAACTAAACTCAAACTTTCCGTCTCCTGAACGTAAAACGACGATCGACTGGTTTTGAGTTCTGCTCAAGATAAAGTGACAACATTCGAGAATATGACACAAAATTAGCTAAAACCTCAACATATGTAATTGTGCGTAAATGATAAATACATTACATTCGTGTTTGTTGAAATGTTAAACACGTCAAGGAAATGAATATCCATTTACCGATTGCATATGCTACAGTGTCGACTGAATACACCCACACACACACACACATATATATATATATATATATATATATATATATATATATATATATATATGTATATTTACGCAGCATTTCTTCGTTAATGCAAATTTCATTAAACATAATAGACATTTTATGCCTACATATTTTCTTCTGGATCCGTTCGAATTCCCGTATTACTTTTATCGTATTCGGGGGTAATTGATATAGGTATTGTCCATAGTTGTATGTATCCCTAGTACTTTCTGCCCGACTTTGGGCTATCATCAGGGAAGAATCTATTACAAAAGTGATGTAACTTTTGTTTTAGCAAATTACTACAGTGTAAGGACGTCTTTGGACGTTGGAGATTATGGCGTTTCCTTTTAAATGTAATTCTGTAAATAGTGCCAGTAGCTAAAGACATTTAAGTACATTAGCACTGGTTTGAAAATTAATTCTATTAAGTGCTGGTTGCAGGTTTCTAATATATCGTGCATCGAGAATCTGAAGTTTTTGTTTATTATTTTGATGTTCGAGTATTGTTGTGTTGTCGGTGAGAATTTTTCGTAGTTGTGTTGTTGGGCATGAATGTTTTTTTTTTAATGCTGAGCTATTGAACTTGTGTCAGAAAGGTGCATTGTAAGTCTCCTCGACTTATATATATATATATATTTATATATCTGTGTGTGTGTATGCGTGTGTGTGTGTGTGTGAGTGTAAACATAAGCAAATATTTAAATGCATGTGTGTAAAGTTTTTTGAAATATGAAACTTGCTGTACTATTTGCCTCTGTAGTCTTGGAGATCAAAATGCACATGCAAGCCTGATTATATATATATATATATATATATATATATATATATAGTTTCAGTAATATTTAAAACAAAACTGTCATTGTTACAGGGATAGTGCTCAATGTTCATCATAGAGACACTTAAATATGATTTTTTTTTTTAACATGGTACAACGATATAAACGATTCTTTAAATCTAAAAGCCGATAAAACCTCTGGTACAATTGCCAGATTCTAGACTCAAGAGGATCATCGTAGACCTCGTTTTTAGGTTTTAATAATCGTTTTTAATTGTTGCCCAATATATTTTGTGTATATATATATATATGAAGATCTTATGGTAGGTACAAAATTTAGGTACTGTTTTTAAAGGCGTGCGCATGATAAGATATTTTGAAAACGATTAAGATATTTTAAGATCTTAAAAAACGGGGACCTTTTGTTTCGGTCATTTTTTTTTAAGAGGATTATGTAAGGGACAACAACGTTTGCATCGGAGGAAACTTTTTCGATGGACAATTTCCTATGTTTGCTTTCTCCGATGTAAACTTTGTTGACACTGACATAATCCTCTGAAGAGAAATGACCGAAACAAAGAGTCTTCTTTTTTAGGATTCTAAAATAGCTTAACCATTTTAAAAAATTTTATTATGCACATGTTTTAAAAACAAAATTTATATATATATATATATATATATATATATATATATATATATATATATTTGTGTGTGTGTGTGTTTATGAATTTTATTTTGAAACTAATATTGTATGTTTAAAACCAAAACAGCATTACCAACTTTCTTCGTATTTCACTTTCGTCGTATTTTGT
Source organism: Sepioteuthis lessoniana (assembly GCA_963585895.1). Classification (NCBI taxonomy): domain Eukaryota; kingdom Metazoa; phylum Mollusca; class Cephalopoda; order Myopsida; family Loliginidae; genus Sepioteuthis; species Sepioteuthis lessoniana. Next base: position 31,136,862 of record OY757922.1, on the reverse strand, counting down.
GTTTTGATCACGATAAGAATTTTGCTGGTTTTAAAATCATTTAGATTTTATCTCACGATTTTGAATTTTATCTAGCAGTGAGTGTACCAATTTTAATTATAAATAAATATGCACACATTATTATTATCATTATCATTATTATTATTATTATTATTATATTTAAGATGAAAAATATAAAATAAAGAAAAATCTCACGACTCTGAGTTTCACTGCTACGATCCTCAGCCACGCTTTTCGTATTGAATTTTAACCACACACGCATACACACGCACGCGCACGTGCGCGCACCCATACACATTACGCGTGTGTGGTGCATCATCATTGTCATCATTAAGTCGTTCTGACAACACGGAGTTCCTGACTCTCTCTTTCTCTCTCTTACACACTAAAAGACAGATACATCATCTCTTACTAAAATCCATCGCTCCAGGCAGGTCTTCTAATCTGCATCTTGTGTCCGCACAAAGCTGACGTAAGTCTCTGCTTGTTGGCCATGTGCAGAAGTCCAGAAGAGTTCATCTCTGACTCGTCTTAAATGGTTTGTGAGACGGAAAGAAAATGGTCGTACGGCTGCTGTTTTGTATTTTGTTGCTTTTTGGGTTTGTTCCCATCGAACTTTATATATATATATATATACATATATAAAGTAAAAAGCTGGTGACCGTAGTCGAGGTCTGAAAGCTCATTTTTTATTTGATACTACACCAAGGTGTTGGGAAGGTATTTCCATGGATTGCTTTACTTAACCCTTGATCCCTACCATATAACGTTGAGCGTTAAGAAAGGAGGCATCAAGTACCGTTTTTTGAGTTTCTGGTATGAATCGACCTGAGATTGAACCCTAAGTTATCCTTTACCCACGGCCATAAGAATACTGATCTTTTCAATTTTTTCTAATCTCAACTTTATTTATATTTAATGTTTATCTGTCTTGTCGAAGGTCCTCATATCTGCACAATATTTGCACTTTCAGCACCCAGATATTGTACATTAAAAATTTATACAAAATTTAAAAATAATTCCAGTTCGCAGACATTAATGAAAATTGTATTAATGAAGGAATCGGATTTATCTCTCTCTCTCTCTCTCTCTCTCTGTCTCTCTCTCACACACACACACACACACGTACACTATTCACATACATATATATATGTTGGGCACTCTCGTCAATTGTGAGGTTTGAGGGTCCAGTATTGTAATTATTCAATTATAGATTTAGTTGGTTGATTGGGGTTTTATAGCATATCAACCTTTGTGGGTTATTTTATGCAAAATCCATTTTTATACAAAAAATCAGCAATCCCAATGAAGGGGTGCTTCACATTCATCAAAACTCCAGCATCACTGGAACCTCACCATCAGATTGTTTAGTATCATATCCAGGACACTCGTTAGAGACGTGGGTCTTACTCCTCAGCGGAGGTGTAGTCGTTGTATTCTATGGCCCCACCCGACTGGGCAAATTACAGATTAATATACTTATGTCTTACGTCAGATTTTAATTGAGGCACGCTTAGTGTAACTGTTATCGTCTTAAGAAATTTAATCTTATTTACCAACCCCTCCGCTCGGGTAGGATATGACACAAGATCAATTTTTAAGCGGAGTTTAACAGGTTTGAATTCAAAGTTTTCCTTCTCCTAGGCTGAAGAACCTAGTCTATCCTACTATTTACTCATAGCTGGAGGGAGAATAATTGGATTCATACCTTTCCCAAGGGTATTAGTGCTATGTGAAATGCAATCAGTCTTGTCCAGGATTTGAACTCGAGTCGCCGTGTCCATTTCCTACAACGATAACCATTACACCACAAGAAATTTGATAAGCGACTCGAATTCAAATCCTGAACAAGGCCGATCGTGTTGAATTTCAAGTTAATGCTCTTGAGAAAGACATAAAACCATTAGCTTCTAACCTGGAGGTGCCCGTGGTGTAATGGTTATCGTCGCAGGATATGGACACGGCGACACGAGTTCAAATCCTGGACCTGACTGATTGCATTTTTTGATGGCATATCAAACTTTCTGGGTTATTCAATGCCGAAGCCATTCTAGTAGAAGAAGAGTGGTTGTGCCGTTTAACCCATAGCTGAGAAAACCCGTTTTAGAGCCAGGTCATAAAGACGGTCAGTGTCGGTGAGGATTAGAGGACCAACATAGGGAGTGCATATTTACCTCTCCTGTGCAATTATACTCAGTTAATCATTATTTTGATTGGTTTTAAGTTTTTACAGCTGTTCCTGCAAGTGTTTTTCAATGAAGACCATGTGACAGCATATCTCCTCAAACCTCCTGCATACTACTCAGTGGTAGTAGTAGTACACACAAAATTTTAGCACCAATTATATCCAGTGGTTTTCATTAAAAATCAAGTGACAGCAAGTCTCCTTTCGCTTTTAGCTTTATTATTATTTACTCCTTGAGAATTTTTTTTTAACCAGTGTTAGTTGATGGTCTTTCACTGAAGTTTGAGTGACTGCAAGTCTCCTCAAGTCTCCCGGACTCTTCTCAATATTCTGGCCGTTCTCAATAATGTAGTAGTTTGGATGGTCTCCACTCGTCCTCTTATTTCCAAATGCTCCAGTCCCTCTAATAATCCTTTGGTGATTATACTAAAAGCACCAATCACGATTAGTATAATTGTCACTTTCATGTTCCATAGTTTTTCAATTCCCTAGCAAGGTCGAGATACTTATCCCTCTTTCCACTTTCTTTATTCTGTGGTCAGCTGGAACAGCAAAGTCCACAATTTTGCAAGTCATCATTTTTTTTTATTATTATAAGGTCTGGTTTTCTAGCCGAGATTTGGTGATCCGTTTGTATGCCAAAGTCTGATAGGAATTTGCGTGTGTCATTCTCAAGGACAGATGTTGGGTTATTACACAAAATATGCTCCGGCGTTCTCAAGTATTTATATTGTTTAGAGTGATAAAATATATTAAATCAGAAAGGTTTGGTTTGGTTTGGTTTGGTTTGTTGGGTTTTATGGCATATCAACCTTTGTAGGTTATTTAACGCTAAATCCATTTTTATGTAAATAATCTGTTCTATTTAAAACAATTCAGTTTAGCATGAGTATACAGTTTAATTGTCAAAAACATTTCCATTTCAAACTATTCAAGCAGTTATATGTAACAATTCAGTTAAGTGTAAATACAGTTTTAATGTCGAAAAACAGTTCTATTTCAAATAATTCAATTAAGCTTAAGCATGCAGTTTAAAAGTAAGTACGGTTTAATTGTCAAAAACATTCCTATTTCAAGCTATTCAGTTAACTCAAAGAATTCATTTTAGCATAAGTATGCTGTTAGTTCTATTTAACCCATAGATAGGGCCCTATCAGGTGCTACCACTCCGGGCCAGAGTGGATCTGGGAGCAATGGCAATGCAGGAGTACTCAACATTCCCCAAAGCTCCAGCACTGCTGGAACCTCACTCTCAGATTGTTAAGTGTCATATCCAGGACACTCGTTGGGGGGGGGTCTTACCCCTCTGCAGAGGTGCAGTCAGTGTATTCTACAGCCCAAGCCGACTGGGCAAAAATCAGAAAGAATAACGATACTAAATAAGTTACAGATACTAAATCTCTGTTAAAAGCATTTTAATTAAAAGCAGGTTTCAATTTTTTTAAATGAATAAATTGATAGTTGAATAAATAATTTAAAAAAAACGCAGAAAACATGGCGAGTCCTGCAAACTCTCGCACAACTCCAAACAATATGATTGGTTTGGTTTGGTTTGGTTTTATGACATATCAACCATTATAGGTTATCTAATGCCAAATCCTTTTTACATATATATTAAATATATTATTTCCAAACACTTTTTGTATTTAACATTTTTAAACGGATGGTTTTACTTATTTCTATTTTAGACGAATAATTCTCTCTACTATAAATAATTATTTACACGCAATTAAATGTTTTCAAGCATTGTCATTTAACATAAACAATTCAATTAAACATCAGTCATTTGTTCACATACAGTTAAATGATCAAACACTTCTATTTCAAATGATTCAGTTTAGCATAAGTCAAGAAAATCAAATGGTTCCAAGGATTGCTCTGTAGGGAACGAATAAATACATAAATAAAATAAATAAATAAATAAAAATTTAAAATTAAATTTTAAAAAAAGAAAACGAAAACTATTAAATTTGCAGAAACTCCAAGTGGTCTCTAATAGGAAAAGGAGATGACGCATGCGTAAAAGAAAAAAGGCATTTCCTCTTGACAAAGGGAACTAAGCATGCTTTCTCTTTCAGGCAGTGCCCGTCGAACCAACAACACCATTTCGCTGTCTGGTGTTTGGGCACCACGCATACGTCTTTGGACGTAGCGTTGGTTAGCCCCTTTCACCCAGTAGCAGCTCTCTCTCGGTCAGCATTATGCTGAAATATACAAGACCCACAAATGAACTATAAACTAACCCTTACCGGACTTTGACAAACTTCCAAAAGAAAACTAACACTTATGGAAGCCCGAAATACGAAATGAGGTCAAATACAGACATGAAAGGATTTAACGAATTTTTGACACCTTAACTGGGGGATTCAACCATTTCAATGTTTTCAGGAACAACCCCCTCATCCATAGAATGGTTGTTGAACCCAGTAAATAAAGGAAAGTATAAAAGAAACGTCTTCGTCTCTTATCTGTTTGTGTCTTTTCTTTTGTATAATTCTTTTTGGGACTTTCTTGGGCAAGGCATTACACCGACTAACCAACGTGGGGTAAAATAAATTAACCAAAATATGGAGTCAGATATCGAACGGCAACACAGCCTTGCGCTTTGCCCGTGACCTTCAGCCTTACACCCCACACAACTCAATTAAATATCAGACGTGTGTTTGCACACAGATAAATGATTAAACAGTTCAATTTTAAGCAATTCATTCATTAGCACTCAGTTTGAATGTAAAAGTAGTTTAAATGCCATACAGTTCAATTCAACCCATAGAACGACTCTATCAGATGCTATGAATCAGGGCCAATGTGGACCTGGGAGCGATGGCAATGAAGGGGTACTTCACGTTACCTAAAGCTCCAGCATTACAGGAGCCTCACCATTAGATTGTTTAGTGTTATATCCAGGACACACGTTAGGAGAGTCTTACCCTCTGCAGACACAGTCGGTATATTCTACAATCCCATCTGATTGGGCTCAACAATAAAATAATAATTCTATACACCATTATTCATTCTTTTGCACACAATTAGATGGTTTCAGGTATTGTTATCAGATAGTATTAATTCTATTTAACATTATTAATTCGTTTGTACACAGATGGTTTCGGGGGTGTCCTCGTGGTGTAATGGTTAAAGCGATGGACTGCGGAATCGTAGTAAGCCAGTTCGTACTCCAGTCGCGCTATTACGTTCACTTTCGGGCAAATACCCTTAGGAAAGGTATGAACCCCTTATCCTCTCAGCTATGGGTTAAATAGTACCACTACTTTTCTTCTAGGAGAATGGCTTTGGCATTAAATAACCAACAAAGAGTTGATATGCCATTAAACAAAGAAACCAAACCAAACCAAACTGATGGTTTCAAGTATTTCTATCTATTACAAATAATTCAGTCTAATAATAGCCGTTAGTTTGCTCACAGTTAAATGGTTTCAAGTATAGTAGATGATTGAATAGTTCTTTCTAATCTATAAATGGGACCCTTACAGGTGCTACCATCCTGGGTCTAAGTGGACCTGGGAGTAATGGCAATAAAAGGGTTCTCTGCATTCTCCAAAGCGCCAGGACTGAAGAATCGCCACCATGGCAGCTTAGTGTCATAAACAGGACATTCGTTGAAATGAGATGGACTCTTGTCACACTATTGATGGTTGTATACGAACTAACTCTATACGAGTGGGCGTGAGTGCTTCTGTGCGTGCGCGTGTATGTGCGTGCGGGTGTATATATGTGTATGGTTTTGGATTGACCATCAGTATAGGCTATCGGTCATATGGAAGTCAGACCTGACCAATAAAATGGAACGCAGTTTCTTCCAAGCAGCGATCGTGTCGATACTGTTATATGGATGCTCTACATGGACGCTAACTAAAAGGCTGGAGAAAAGGATTGACGGCAACTACACGAGAATGCTGCGAGCAATATTAAACGGGTCCTGGAGGCAGCACCTCACAAAGCAACAGCTGTACAGCCACCGACCACCCATCACGAAAACTATCCAAATTAGACGAACCAGACATGCAGGACACTGCTGGAGAAGAAGGGACGAGCTCATTAGTGATGTACTCCTATGGACCCTTACACATGGCCGAGCAAAAGCAGGGCGACCAGCTCGAACCTACTTACAGCAGCTCTGTGAGGATACGGGGTGTAGCCCTGAGGACGAAAGCGATGAACGATAGGGAGGGGTGGCGAAAGAGGGTCAGGGATATCCGTGCTAATGGCACGACAACATAATGATGCATATACGTACGTGTGTGTATAGGGGCCAAGACATATTTGCGTAGGATCACTAATTCTTCCCTGTCAGTAAAAATCGTATAAAAATCGATCAGCGACTTAAAAAAAAATTATGATCACACCTTTAAGCATCTCTTGGAGACTCGTTGGCTGTTTTTTGTTGGTTTTTTTTTGTTGTTGTTTTTTTAATGTTCAAAAGCTGGGTGGCCGAAAATCCGTAAATGGGATCTTCCCTCACTGGATATATAATGAGAGTGCAGTTGCTGCTAGAGTCAGTTAAAAGGGACACGTCAGAGCAAGCCAGGAAGAAGAGATCTTCGGATGCTCTCAAGGAACCAATGTATGGCACTAGACCTTGCTGTCTAGTTCAAGCCATAACCCGGCATACGTGCCTGTGTGATAATATCTGCTTCTGCAGCTCGTTGCATAAGTTACTAAGTCCCCGGCGAGAAATTATGTAGGGCCGGATCAAGCAAGAAGCAGGTTCACAGAGAAAAGAACAAAAACACAACAACAACACGTGGTTAAAACGTCAAGGGAGGATGGTGAGCATGTAACACTTTGTGGATAATTAATTCTAGTTTGAGTTTCCGTTGGTAAAAGATTATCTTAACTAACTGGGTCCGGCTGGTAATGTCGCTGTTCGTTGTTTCTTTGTCCCGGCCTAATCAACTTTCCTCGAACCCAAACTAAGTCTGACTGCTTGGACCCAAAATGCACCTGTATATACAGAATGTCTCGTTATTATTTCCGGCTAATGGGACACCCACGAATAAACCCATAACTTTTTTTGGAGCCATTTCTCTCTTAAAAAAAATGGACATAAAAGTATTTCCTAGACTGGCCCTCTCCGATACAGAGACATTAAATTCAGACCCTTTTAAGTTTTTGACCAGTACCCGACAAGTACTTAACACTTACCCACGTCCGTGGCCAGATGTATAAACATTTTCTTAACTAGATTTCCTTAATCTAATTCATGGGTTTTCCTAACATTTGAAATTTGATACCCAGGCGGAATCTAACTCATCTTGCCACATATATATGTGTGTATATGCGTGTGTGTGTGTGTGTAGGTGTATGTGTGTGTGTGTGTGTGCGCACACATGTGCGTGGGCGTATATATATATATATGTATACACACACGCACACACGCACACATGTATGGGTGCACACACACACACACACACGTGTGTATACATGTATGCGCATATATCCAACTCATAGTGTCACACCTAGACCCACATTTGGGTTCGTGAAACTGCTTGGCTCATCAAGCTCATATTGCACCAAGTAATCCGATGAACAGCATAGACCAGCAGGGTTCAAGCCTCGGCTCCTTCTCGATCTCCCCATCCACTTTATCCCTACTTTAATCGGCCTTCGGGCTTTTGACCTTGTGTCAAGTCCTGTCTGGTGGGTGGCAGTTACAAATAAACAGAGCGAGCCAGGAAGAGGAAATTAGTCCGCTACAGAGACACAAAGAGAGATAATGAAAAGGATAAAGATACAGAGAGCCGAAAATCAAACAGTTCTAACTTTTTACTTAAGGGAGCTACATTGCAAAGAAAAAAATGAAGATGCCAAAAAATCATCGAATTGTGTCAAACGAATTTCTTGCACAAAAACTTTATTCAACTTTTCGTTTCATCTTGCTCTTTGCTGGTGAGACCATCTGGGACTCATGCATCTCGACTCAACTTACTGAGAGTCAGCAAAACAAACAACGTGGGGTTCGATTTTCATTTTGCGAGTGCGTGGCTCCGGTTCAATGTTCCCACACTCTTACCACTCTGAAGAGGCGCAGCCGGCAACTAACCAGCAGATATCTAATTGAATATTAATCTTTTGTTTGTAAACAGTTGATAATATCAATCATTTATAAGGTTGGTAGGGTGTTTGAGTTTTATAGCATATCAACCTTTGCAGGTTATTTAATGTCAAATCTATTTTTATACAAATAATCAGTTATATTTCAAACAATTCAAATTAGAATGAGTATACAGTTTAATTGACAAAACATTTCTATTTCAAGTTATTCAGTTTAGTCAAACTGTTCTAATTCAACCAATTCAGTTTAGTAAAAGTATAGCTTTTGTTTATACACAGTAAAATGTCAAGACAGTTCAATATTTAAAAAATTAGTTTAATATAAGTGTACCATAGCCATAGGAATATGCAAAATGTACATGGGATATTATTATATACATAACATAGAACAAAGGAAGCTCGAAACACGAAAAATACTAACGACTTCTCAGTTCAGGTACGAAACTTTTTATTACCTTTGAGTTTAAAGGTTTTTCGAAATAAGGAGAGAGAGGCACAATCTTTCTATTCTGGCTTTTTCATCTGCCCCCCCAAGGCCTCCGCGAGCAAGCGAAAGTCAACCGTCTCGTTCGGTTTCTAGTCTCAACTTCACTAACTTTCTTCAAATTCCCCAAATCCTCCGAGCGCTTCAGGTGCGTGACGTCATTCATACTCTGTAATCCCGTTTCCCGTCTTGGGCTGTTGTGACATCTCTGAGTCACACGTCTGCTCCGTGCGCGCGCGGGTGAACACCTGTGTTAATGATGCACATAAGTAACCCATGCACTGAGCCGAAAGGTTCTCAGCCAAACTAAACCTAAAGGCATAAACCGAAATCCCTTGGCCATTATATTACATAAGTACACTCTCAATGTCAAAAAGAGTTCCACTTCCACCAATTCAGTTTAGCATACAAAACTAGTTACATTTCAAACAATTCAGTTTGGCATAAGTACACAGTTTATTTGTCAAAAACCCTTCTTTTTCAGTCTATTCAGTTATTCAAACGGTTCTAATTCAAACAATTCAGTTTAGCATAAGTACGCAGTTTAGTTCTATTTAACTCATAGATAGGAGCCTATCAGATGCTACCATTCCGGGCCATGAAGAGGTACTCTGTATGCCCTAAATTCCAGCATTACTGGAACCTCAGCATCAGATAGTTTAGTGTCATATACAGGACACTCGTGGGTGGGGCGTGTCTTACCCCTATGCAGAGGTGCAGTGTATTCTACAGTCCTAGCCGACTGAGCCACAAGGACACTCGTTGGGGAGCTCTTACTCCTCTGCTGAGGTGCAGTCAGTGTATTCTACAGCCCCAGCTGACTTGGTAATTAATTATTTATTTGCATATAATAAAACGGTTTCAGCTATTGCAATATAACACTAATAATTCAATTTAATATCAATAATTTGTTTGCACACAGTTGATAATGCATCTCACCTGCCAGGACTCATTACTAATTGTTACACACACACACACACACACACACACATGGCCAACAGGCAGCTTAGCTGGGTCGGGTGTCTTACTCCTCTGCAGAGGTACAAAAGTCGGAAAGGGACTTAGAGCACATTTTAAAATAAAATCAGATAAATCTAAATAAATTTTTAAATCTATACTTTTTTTGCTACTCGTCCCCCCCCCCGCCCTCTGTCAACTTCAGTTCCCAACCCGTGGTCCATGGACCCAAAGTATGTCATCATAATTGCTATTGCGGGATTCTCCATTGTATAGCACAGATTGACAAACCTACCTTGCATGGTGTATTTTTTTTGTAAACAATCAAGATACTATATAATTTGTAGTCTTGTTAATACAGTAGATAAGATATTTTTTTTCCTTTCAAAAGTATAGAAAAAAAGAGATGTTCATTACTATGACGAGAAAAATATGTTTATTAGAATAAAGAAACTGATGACAATATTCACAGACACAGCTAGTAATTTCAATTTCGCTTAAAATAAAGATTATTTGTTGAAAATGTATTCAAATAAACAAATTTTAGTTACAGAATGTAATATAGGCAACATTCATTAAAGAAATAGAGATCTGTTAGTGAAAAAACGAATTAAAACACGCCGTTTAACCAACATTTACCATAGCGATGATGATGACGTCGGGGACGGCTATAATCTGCTATCCCCCCTCTCTATCTCTTTCTCTCCCTCTTGGACCCTCTCCCTCTTCCCAAGACAGCTGTCAACAGTCAGAATGTGCTTTGCTCTTGCTATTGGCTACAGCCAAAAGCGGATTTCTCTAACATTACTGTTATTATAAGGGTCTAGTGCACGGCACGGATTTGCGCGTGTTCAACATTATAGCCAATTTTATGGGATGTTCAATGAATCTGACGGTGGCCGGACAAAGACCATCCGTTCAAAACAGCATCGTTGTATTATTCCCAGATATATTTATGAACTTTTGGCTACTTAGTTATCGAAACTTGAATAGATACGTAATTTAATTGAGATCAGACTAAGTATATTTCCTTGAAATTAATGGATGATTTTTAATCCATTTTGAATAACATTGACCGAGTTATTGGTCGTGCCGGGCACGAGTAGCACTAGTCCCGTCTCCGCCCCTGATATATATATATATATATATATATATATATATATATATTTACACAGGCATTATCATTGATGCACATTTTAAAGAGGGAGTCGCCGTGACGTAGTGGCTAACATGTAAGATTGTTACATCGAAAGGGCTCCACACCCCAAGGGCGCTATTAAGTTTACTTTTGGATTAATATCGTTCAGAAAGGTTATCTCCCTTATCTCCCCAACTATGGGTTAAATAGTACCACCATAGTTCTTCTACAAGGAGTGCTCCGGTATTAAATAACCCATGAAGTCTGATATGCCATTAAACAAAGAAACCAAAATGAACCAAAGAAAACAGGTGCCGTCGGAAGAGCGCATGATGTGGAAAATCCTTTACATCCAGTTTCTTGGTTATTAAATCGTCCTCTTTTCAAATGAAACTTAATGAAATATATAAGGCATTGAAGTTTTTAACAGTCCTAACCCTAACTCTGGCTGCGGCAGTAAACGAGTTGGGCAGGTCCATCCTAGTAAAGTGAACCAATCCACATACTGCACAGTCATCATCATCATCATCATCTTGTCGCGCTATCAGCACAAATATCCCTGGCTCTCTCTCTTGGCACTCCTCCCTATCGTTCATCGCTTCTGGCAGGTCCTCAGGGCTACATCCCATATCCTCACAGAGCTGCTGAATGTAGGTTAGAGCTGGTCGCCCTATTTTTGCTCGGCCACATGGAGAACATCACTTATGGGCTCGTCCCTGCTTCTCCAGCAGTGCAGGACAATGCACGACACTGCTGCACCAAACCAAATGTTATATATATATATATATATATATATATATATATATATATAAAGAGGGTTTGGCATAAAATAACCTACAAAGCTAAATATTTCATAAAACCAAACCAAACCAAATCTCATAGATTTGACATATGTTTATAAAAATAATGTAGCCTTAAATAACCTACAATGTCTGATATGCCATAAAATCCAACAAAACCAAATTTTATATATTTAATGTATATGTATAAGAATTTGCTATTAAATAACTTTCCATGGTTGATATTTCATAAAACCAAACCAAACAAAATTTCATATATTTGATACGAGGTGTTTTCAATAAGTTACCAGACTTTTTTGTACATGCATTTTAAAATTGTTGTTGACTCTTGAAAATTCAGTATCTTATTTCTATACATCTTATGAGATGGCTGACCAATTTTTATGATTTCAGGTTCAAATGAACAGCTACAGCAGCAATTGGGATACACCATATTAAAGCCTGATTCTCACAGCTGGTGAATTTCAAAAATGCAATCTGGACGTGAGGTCACGTTAGAAGAACGATATGCAATAAAATTGTGTTTTAAACTTGGAAGAAATGCCACAGAAACGTATGGAATGCTTCACACTGCTTTTGGAGCATCTTGCATGAATCTAGCATCAGTTTTGAGTGACATAAGAGATTCAAGGAAGGCAGGGAGTCTGTGAGGGATGACGAGAGGTGTGGGAGGAGTAAGAAAGTCAGAACACCAGAGTTGATTGGCCAAATAAAGAATTTCATGGATAAGGACCGTCGTGTGTCTGTAGAGACAATAAGTGCGCAGTTTGATGTCAGTGTGGGAACTGTACACACAATTATTCGCGAGGAACTGAAGATGTGGAAGATTTGCGCGAAGTTTGTCCCAAGGGTGCACAGAGAAGATCAGAAAAAAAGATGTTGTCACGAAAGCAGGGAGATGGTCGAGCTGATCAATTCAGATCCTGCAGTTCTTGATGCTCTGGTGACCAGCGATGAAAGCTGGATCTATTGCTATGACCCAGAGACAAAGAGACAGAGTTCCCAGTGGAAGCATGCTGGCTCTCCCAGACCCAAGAAGGCCAGACAGAGCAAATCCACCCACAAACTTTTGATGATCCTTTTTTGACAGCACTGGCACGATCTACATGCACTGGGTTCCCACTGAACAAACAAGGAATACTCTGTTGAGGTTTTGAGGGAGTTCAGGAAGAGATTCCGTCGGAAGAGGCCAGCACTCTTCAAATCGGGTCAGTGGCATTTCCACTAGGACAATGCACCAGTCCACAACTCCATCCTTGTCACAGTCTCTTTGACCAAGATGGGCATCAAAACAGTTCTTCAGCTTCCCTATAGCCCAGACCTTGCTCCCTGTGACTTTTGGTTGTTCCCTAAGCTCTAGGAAAAACTTAGAGGCTGTCGTTATGAGACAATTGAGGAGATGAAAGAGGCTGTGACGAAGGTCATTGACACTCTCACACAAGAGGACTTCCATGTGGCCTTCCAGAAGTTGTTGGAACGGTAAAACAAGTGCATTGCAGCCGGAGGAGATTACTTCGAAGGGGGCTAGAATTTCATGTGTGTACTATCATTAAAAGTGCCCATAAGAAAAGAGTCTGGAAACTTATTTAAAGAGCCTTGTATATATGTATAAAGATAATTTAGCCCTGAATAACCAACAATAGTTGATATGCCATAAAACCCAACCAACCAACCAAACTTTGGCTCGTGAAAGACTACTCATACTATATAAATTCAATACAGGCTTTTAACAAATAGACATAAACATGCTGATTAAATTTGGAGTTAACTTCACACAGTTTTAGGAGCCAGTTTCCTCAATTAGATATATAAAATAGTTGGATTGTAACAATTGTATCTCTTGATATTCAAACAGTTTTTTTTTTAACTACTAATTATTTATCTATCAGTGATTTCTTGTCAAAAACTCTTATTTAGTGAATAAATAGTAATAGTTTATTAGCCAATCAAGTATTAATATCTCAGAAGTTCAATTCTCAAAGCTTTGAATTGATTTTTTTAGGGGTTGAGATTCCTCGTGTCGTAGTTGCTAAAGAGTTGCACTACGTTAACGTAACAAACGAGTTCGAACTGCAGTGGCGCTCACTTTTGAACAAATACCCTAGGGTAAGGTTCGAGTACCGTTATTCTTCTCGATATAGACTAAATAATAACATTACTGTTCTTCTACAGTGATGGCTTTGGCACTAAATTGTCCACGAAGATTGATATACCATTGGCTTTGGCACTAAATTGTCCACGAAGATTGATATACCATTGGCTTTGGCACTAAATTGTCCACGAAGATTGATATACCATTGGCTTTGGCACTAAATTGTCCACGAAGATTGATATACCATTGGCTTTGGCACTAAATTGTCCACGAAGATTGATATACCAAACCAATTTATTTTTCAAAGATTCTAAGACTTTTAGAAGAAAAATATTTTCTCATTGAAACAAGAAGTGATACTTAAAAACTTGTCTTGACTTTTTATTATTTGGGCAATTTCGATGCTCTCATACGCTTTTATTTACTTAATTTTCATTCCTTATACGCACACACATACACAAATACACATACATAATATACACACCAGAGTTTTATTAATTCAAGAATGAAAACGGACATCATTAGGTGTTATTTATTACCAAATTCTACATTTATGCTAGAGATGTTAGTGATCTGAATTTCTGAGATGTTAGTGATCTGAATGTATGCTAGAGAGGCTAGTGATCTGAATTTCTGAGACGAAGTTTGATTCTTTTAGCAGGCCACATGGTGTAACGGTTATAGGAGCTAGTTCCCTATGCCTTTAAGTGACAACCATCGGAAGGTTGCAGATTCCATCCTGACTGCGGGAGAATAACAATACAGAAATACTTTACACTTGTATCAGATTATGGTTAGCGGAATTAGAGCAAGAAACTCCCGTGGATAAAAAAAAAGGTTGGTTAGGTTTTACGGCATATCAACCTTTGTTGGTTATTTAATGCCAAATCCATTTTTTATGTAAATAATCAGTTCTGTTTCAAACAATTATGTTTAGCATGAGTACACAGTTTAACTGTCAAAAACATTTCTATTTCAAACTATTCATTTTATTCAAACAGTTTTAATTCACTTTAACGTAAGTACAGATTTTGTTTACACTGTAAAATGTCAAAACTGTTTTATATATAACAATTCATTTTAGTGTAAGCACAGTTTCAATATCATAAACAGTTCCATTTCAAACAATTCAGTTTAGCATAAGCACGCAGTTTAAATGTAAATACAGATTTCTATATTAAACAATTCAGTTTAGTGTAAGTACAGTTTCAATGCCCAAACAGTTCCATTTCAAACAATTCGGTTTTGCATAAGCATGCTGTTTAAATATACGTACAGTTTAATAGTCAAAAACATTTCTATTTCAAGCTATTCGATTTAGTCAAGCAGTTCTAATTCAAACAATTCAGTTTAGCATATA
>OY757922.1:31061774-31119274 GCA_963585895.1 Sepioteuthis lessoniana | reverse complement strand
CCCAGCACCTGTCCTAGAAAATGACTGGCATAAACTTCTATAGGACTTTAACATACAAACGGATCCCCTAATCCCGGCCATAAGACCAGACCGCATAATAATCAACAAAAAAAAAGAGAATCTGCAAAATTGTCGACTTTGCTGCCCCGGCGGACCACAGAATAAATCTGAAGGAAAGTGAAAAGAAGGATAAGTACCTTGACCTTGGTAGAGAATTGAAAAAGCTGTGGAACATGAAAGTAACGATTGTGCCAATTGTGATTGGTGCGTTAGGCACAATAATTAAAGGATTATTAAAAGGCCGGGAAGACTTGGAATTTGGCGGACGGGTAGGGACTATCCAAACGACAGCATTGCCGAGAACGGCCAGAATACTGAGACGAATCCTGGAAACTTGAGGAGCTAACACTGATGTGAAAAACTCTAAAGGAGTAAATAATAATAATAATAATAATAATAATAATAATAATAATAATAATAATAATAATAATAAAACTGAAAGAATGTGAAAAGAGAGATAAGTACCTTGCAAGAGAACTGAAAAAACTATGGAACATGAAGGTGATAATTATACCAATTGTCATTGGTGCTTTTAGCACGGTAACTAAAGGATTATTAAAGGAACTGGAGTATTTGGAAGTTGGCGGCCGAGTGGCGACCATCCAAAAAACAGCATTATTGAAAAGAGTCCTGGAGACTTGAGGAGACTTGCTGTCACTCAATCTCCAATGAAAGACCATCAGATGTCGCAGATGTGAAAAACTCTTATGAGTAATAATAGTAATAATAATAGAAGAAGAAGAAGAAGAAGAAGAAGAAGAAGAAGAAGAAGAAGAAGAAGAAGAAGAAGAAGATTTTGATAATTAGTAAGTTGGCGATCCTAGTCAAGGGCGACCAGAAAGTTCCCTTTTCAATAGCTACTACACCAAGGTGTAGGGGAGGGCTCTATTCCTTTCCCTGGATTGCTCCACTTTACTCTTGATACGTAGCGAATATTGCTGAGTGTTGAGGAAGGAGGTATCAAGTACCGTTTAAATAAAGAGTAAAGAAACTTTAGCGGTAGCACTTCACCTTCTCGGGTCATATGATTGGAAGTTTTTTGGGGTTTTTTTTACAAAAAAAGCCGTTAAGTAAAAAGTTGGTGATGTGAAGATTTAAGGAAAGAGTCCATCTGCCATATATAGCAGTAGCTACTAATAACAGGACAGACTAGAAGGTGAATAGCAGCTTCTTATAGGAATAGTATTAGAGCGTTGGAGACTGGAGATCCTACTAGATCACCTTACTTGAAGATCACCTTAACAACTGAAGCTAATACTATCGTTGGACTATATCTTTATTCTGTATTCACTAATCCTATGTTCTTGTCTACTAATAGTCTATCTATTGTATATACTTTTTCTTGAGAATATATCTCTATTTCCTCTCATACAGTCGTTTGTCCTTTATTTAATATTACTAGCGTTCACTAATCCTATGTTCTTGTCTACTAATAGTCTCTCTATTGTATATACTTTTTCCTGGGAATATATCTCTATTTCTTCTCATATCGTGGTTTGTCCTTATTTCAATATTACAAGCTTCACCAACCAGAACGCAACATTATCTCCGTTAATATGCTAAAATTTTTGCTTGTTAATAAATATTTCAAAATAATCTTGGCCGGATTATCGAAGTAATTTTTTTTATCTTTTCTTTGTTTTTTTAAGACACTGGAAAATTTGATCATTAATAAAAGAACATAAAAAACGAAAAGTAAAGAATTTTTAGTTGTTCAATTTAAACTACAACCCACCCAAGTCACGTGGGATAAACTTTTTTAACAAAAAGCCGCGAGCAAAGAAGCGGGTAATAACAATTGTTCGGAAAAGAGTTAGAAATATGACACTCAAACGGTGAGCAAAGATCGGGCATTGTGGAATACCTCAAGATGGCTCGTGTTAAAACAGCAAAATTCTATTATCAAATCAACGGGCGCTTCAGATAACAGATATAAGTGTTTTGATCTGCAGGTGCACTTTTGATAGCCAATATGGGTAATGGTACGGCATCCTGCGAATGTTGGCTGTTCTTATTTCAGGTATACAAACAAAGACTAAAGCAACAATGCATCTGAGAAACACAAAAAGAAAAAAAAACGAGATAATACAACAAAGATGTTATCCATTATTATTTTTAAAACAATCCGACACAAAAAGGATGCAGGAAAGCGATTATGGAAATCTGATCAGAATCCACTAAATTCAAAACAAGTCAAAGACTCACCGACCAAGCGAAATTTATTTTAAAGAACGGTTTATTGTCTGGCTTTGACGTACTAGAAATATGACTGGTAACTAATGAAAAATTTAATCAAAGAGAGCCTCCCGAAATAAGTTACGACACTAAATATTAAAAGCCAAACAATCACAGATCCCAGCATCCCTGCATCACTCTTTGTACATTAAGGCAAGGATGATGTTGATTTAATGAATAAAACTATGTTGAACAGAAGACTACATTATCATCTCTAAGGAATCAAGGCTAGAAAAAAAGTAAAGGTAAAAATCGAAAAAGTAAATGAATTATTGAATTATATCCGTATGGACTACATTGAGGTGAACAAGTTAATCTATGCTGGAGCAAACGTGTTATAGATCAATCACAATTCTAATACATATGCAGATGCAAAACATATATGAACACAGGCTAATACAAATGCCGGAGGACTCTGTTGTTTCAGGTACGAACGGTTTTATTAACTTCTGACTTCGGTTCTTCGACACGAGGAGAGAGACACAATTCCTTATATGCTGACCATACTATCTTACCCCACCAACGTGCAGCGCATCTTGCGATGTCTAGGATCTCTGTCGGTAGAGATCCGAAAATCCCAACTACATCTTTCAACGGTCAATCCCAACTCTCTTTCAAAATCCTCAAATTCTCAGGATAATCTCTTCCGAGCATGACGTTATCCACACTCCAACCCTATTTCTCGTCTGGGGTTTATTATGACAATGGTGATTGTCATATCCCTTGCGCACGAGCGTAAAACTGTACCCAATGGCTATGCACCTTAACCTGAATAGTTCAAAGCGCAACCAAACTAAATGATAAAATATAATTAACGAAAAGTGATTAATATAAAAAAAAATCATTCCTTAATTAAATAACAAATGTAGTTAAAGGAATTTAAACAGAAATGCCAAACATGGATCGAAAATAAGAATAGAAGAACAAATAATCTTCGACAAGTGTAACTGCTAAGGAAGATAAAACGCCCAGGAACCCAACAAAATGATAGGATCCTAAAAAGACAAACGTAGATAAGTCTGACAACTCAACTAGAAGAAATAGATTAAAAGATATTAGCGAAAGAAGGAATAATCAAAAGATACCAAGATAGGATCAAACTGTATAAATAAAACAGGATATTCGAAAAAAACGGAAGAAAAACGGAAGAAAAATCTACTAAAATTGGTAGAGATAGTGCAAAGAAAAATCACCAACGGGATGTAAAATAAACTAAAGAATTTGAAAGTAAAAAAAGAAATAGATAACAGAAACGCTGAATGGATGAATAGCATGAAAAAAGAATTAGAAGAACTCGAAGAAGGTCTCAAGGAGAACATACATGGTTTTAAATATTTACGTCCAATCGCGATAGACTGGCCTTGCCACTGAGTGAATGCTTACAAGAAACAAGCATACCCAAACGGATGGCGAAAAAATCACTGATAGAGAAAGAGCCTAAAAAAAGTGACTATACCCAGCAACTATAGACCGATAACTTGTTTACCTATGAGGTGGAAAATCCTGACCGCACATATAAAAGAAGAAATTTATCACTTACTTATATGCCGTATTTTCCAGAAGAACAAAATGGGTGTCGCAAGAGAACAAGAGGAATAAATTAATCATAATATATAGACGAGCACGCCTTCAAAGAAGCCAAAATTTAACCTATCAGGTGCTACAACTACGAGCCAGAATAGACCAGGGAGCGATTGCAAAAATGAAGAGGCACTCGGCATTCCCCCAAAGTTCCAGCAATACTGGAGTCTTTCAATCAGATTGTTTAGTGTCATATCAAAGACACACGTTGGGGGATGATCTTACTCCTCTGCAGGGGTACAGAACACACCGACGGTGTATTCTATGGCTCCAGCCGACTGGGCCAATGGAATTTGTTATTGAAAAATATACTATGCTCCTAATGAAAAATGGGAAAAGTAAAACAATGGAAGGGATATAACTATCATGCAAAAAAAAGTTTTGGAATGACTGGGAAAAAAAGCAAAATTGATAGTTCTTAAGAATACTGAAAGCGAACATCACCAGGCAAGTAAAGAAGAAGGAAAACTCAGAAAAGAATACCTCAGAAGAACGAGTAAGTTTCTGGACACCAAGATTATCAAAGAGATAAACACCTGGACCCTCTCCTTGTATGATACGGGGAAAAGGAAGAACTTAGACAAATGAAGCAAAGGATAATATGACTATGCACAAGGCTTTACATTCGAGAGATGACATAGGCAGACCGTATATATCAAGTAAAAGATAAAGAAAATTCGCACAAACTAATGATTGCACTGATGCATTCACAAAAGGACTTGAGGACTTCATTAAAATGAGCAAAGAACGATTGATTGCAGCATCCATTAGCAATATAATTACACAATAGGAAAACAACAAAAGCAAGAAAATTGAAAGGTGAAGAAAAAACAACTGTATAGATATTTGAAGAGAAAAATTGGCGATATTGCACATAAGAAGACCTGGACATGAATATGAAAGGGAATTCTAAAAGAAAAACTAACTAAGACAAAACAACGCCCGAGGGACCAATTATGTTTAAGCAAAAATCGATATGACAACCAGAACAACAAGTAGAGATTATGAGGAGATACAGCTGAAATTGTTTATCAGATAGTAAGCAAATGAAACAAGCAAGGAGAAAAGGACAAGACTATGCACGACTGTGTGGGTAAAACGATCAACTAGGAATTGTGCAAGAGACTGAATTTTGATCATACTTCCAAATGATACATGCACAAACCAAGAGCTCTCCTGAAAAATGACACGCATAAAATTCTCTGAGAATTTGAGATACAAACCGATCACTTTAACTCGGCCAGAAGACCAGACCTAGATGTGAAAATTGAAAAAAAGGAAAAAGTATACAAATACTTGGACCTTGCCAGAGAACTAAGAAAGCTATGAAATATAATAATGATGGTGATACCAACTGTAACTGGAGTACATTGAACGATCCCAAAAGGCATGGAAAAAAGAATTGATGAACTGGAAATCGGAGGAAGAATCGAGATCATTCAGAATTCAACATTGTTTTTCTCTGAATACTGAGAAGAGTCCTGGAGACCTGAGAAAACTTGCTGTCATTCATTCTCCTGTGAATGACCTCCAGCTTAAAAAACCCCTTAAGGACCAATAACAATAATAATAATAATTATTATTATTATTTCATTCGCTTTGGGATTTTCGCACTAGCGTTAGTGATCTTGGGGTCTGAGTGACAGCAAGTCTCTTCTGGTCTCCTGGACTCTTCTGAGAATTCTAGCCAATTTCAACTATGCTGTAGTCTCAATTCTTACTCTGAACCCCAATTTCTCCAGTCTCTCCAGAACTGTTCTTATTGTACTAACTACAAATTGTAACCCCTTTAGCTTCATGTTCCAATGTTTGTTTGGGTTTTTTTTTTCATCTCTCGGGCAAGATAAAAATATTGGTCAATCTTTTCGGTTTCTAGCAAGTTTTTCACGTTAGCGTTGGCTGATGGTCTTTCACTGGAGTCTAAGTGACAGTAAGTTTCCTCTGGTCTTTATTGTTCAGTCGGCTGGAGCTGTAGAATACTCCGACTGCATCTCTGCAGAGGAGTTAGACACCCCTCCAAACGAGTGTCCTGGATATGACACTAAACAATCTGATGGTGGGGTCCCAGTAATGCTGGAGCTCCGGGAAATGCGGAGTACCACTTCACTGCTCTCTCTCACAGGTCTACTCAGGCCCGGCGTAGTAGCACCTGATAGGTTCCTATCTATTGGTCAAATAGAACAAAACTACGTACTTATGCTTAACTGAATTATTCGAAATAAATATGTTTTGACATCTAAACTGCGTACTTATGCAAAACTGAACAGTTTGAAATAGAACTGTTTTGACAATTAAACTGTACTTACGCTAAACTGAATTGTTTGAATTAGAACTGTTTGACTGAAATGTATTGTTTGAAATAGAATTGTGTATTCATGTTGAGTTCGTCCCTGCTTCTCTAGCAGTGTCCTGCATGTCTGGTTCGCTGGAGAAGCAGGGACGAACTCATAAGAGATGTACTCTTATGGACCACCACACATGGCCGAGCAAAAGCAGGACGACCATCACGAACATACATTCAGCAGCTATGGGAGGATACGGGATGTTGTCCTGAAGACCTACCTAGGGCGATGAACGATAGGGAGGAGTGGCGAGAGAGGGTCAGGGATATCCATGCTACCAGCACGATATGATGATGATGATGATGATTCATGTTGAATTGAATTGTTTGAAAAATAACTAATTGTTTGTATAAAAACGGATTTAGCATTAAATAACCTACAAAGATTGATGTGCCATATGACCTAACCAACCAAACAACCAACTAACCAACCAGGTTTTCATGGGTCTTTTCAGCATTTCGGCTGATCTCAGTAATACACTAGTTTTGACGGTCTCAATTCGTCCTCCGATTTCCGGTTCTTCCCGATCCCTTCCCGACCGTTCCAACTGCGTTACCATAACCAATATCACCGTCATCTTCATGTTCAGCATGTTTCTTAGCTCTCTGGCAAGGTCCAAGTATTTGTGTCTCTATTATTTTTTTCTTTGATTTTTCACTCTGAGGTCCTCCGGTAGAGCAAAGTCCATTAAACAGCGAGTTTGTTTTTGGCTTTTTTCCTGTTAATTATTACTAGGCCTGGTCTTCTTTCCGTGATTATGTTATATGTTTCTATAGAATATCAGATAATTATTATAATTATTATTATAGCGTTAGCTGATGGTCTTTCACTGGAGTTTGAGTGACAACAAGTCTCCTCAAGTTTTCAGGACTCTTCTCAGTATTCTGACCGTTCTAAATAATATTGTAGTTTGGATGGTCTCCACTCGTCCGCCAACCTCCAAGTCCTCCAGTCCCTTTAATAATCCTTTAGTTACTGCACCGAAAGCACCAATCATGATTGGTATAATCGTCACCTTCATCTCCCATAGTTTTTTTCAATTCCCTAGCAAAGTCGAGGCACTTATCTTTCTTTTCATTTTCTTTCAGTTTTATTCTGTGGTCAACCGGTATAACAAAGTCAACAATTTTGCAAGTTCTCTTTTTTTTTTTTGTTGATTACTATAAGGTCTAGTCTTCTGGCCGAGATAAGGTGATCCGTTTGAATGTCAAAGTCACATAGGAGTTTATGTGTGTCATTCTCCAGGATAGATGCTGGGTTGTGCATGTACCATTTGTTCGAACGGTCAAATTTAAATTTCTTGTACATATCCCAGGGGATCACCTTGCCCACCTAGTCTTGTCTAGTCTTATACTCTTTCTGTGCTAATTTGCTGCATTCGCTTATTATGTGATTAATGGTTTCGTCTCTACCACCACATGACCTACATTTGTTATTTTGTTGCGTCTTATCTATTCTCGCTTTGATATGACTGGTTCTTACGGCGTTGTTTTGTGCTGCTATTTGGAGAGATTCTGTTTCTCTCCTAAGGTTTCCTTTTCTTAGCCACGTCCTGGGTTTCTTGTTTGAGATGTTGTTTATTAATCGTTTAAAACGCCCATGGAGTTGTTTTTCTTCCCATTTTTGCTTCTTATTTGTTGTCATATTATCATTATTATCTTACTACGTATAGAACACTCTTACGCCTTTCAGATTCAGTTTCACTTGTACAGTTTCTACAGTAGATACAGACAAAGTTTATATCTATTTTTAAAGCCGCTACATTTGGACTGAACTTTCGCATCAGCGTGAATTAATGTTTAATTGCATTTGCATCTGCAGTTGACGGGCGAATCTGGCAACTAAGTGCAACAATTAGTACAAACTTTTACTTTCTCGTAGAAAAATGAACTAAAAAGTCTTTTAAAAAAGCACTGACAAAAAAAAAACATCAATGAATTCGTCTAAATTCAACCTTTATTTTGAAACTGTTTTGTTATTGGTCTATTTACATGTTATTATCATTATTATTAATTAATTAATTAGTGTTAGAAATGAATATTCCTTCAATATAATTTTGGAATATAAAACAAAGCTAATTATATAATTTGAAAAAATAAATGATAATAAATAAATAAATAAAATAAATATAACTTCTCGCAAGTCTTAATTTTTATGAATAACCAAAAGGACGTTTTTAATTGGTTGAGAATAACAAGCTGTCTTTGCGTATATATCAATTTTTTAAATAAATAAGCAGACGTTTTTTAAAAGACACAGTCAACAAAAACATTTCAACAAGAAAAGACAACGCTTTTCGATGACGTCGCTTCAATCGACCAACGTTTCACAAAAATGGGGGAATAAAACTTCGAAGTCAACTATTCTTCGAAAAGAGAACATCAACACAAAAGCTAAGTGTTTATTTAATTGTGCTTTTCTTTGGATTTATATATGTATATATGTGTATAAGTACTTGAATATGTACAATTGAAAATTTGACTTGGCTACGTGTTTATTTTTCTTCTAGATCGTTTACATAAAAGTAAGCATTAGGTTGGATATAATTTACCAACATTGTAACATACCCATGATACAGATATGTGAAACGTACATAGAATGTTCATAACATATATACATAGAACATAGGAATCCCGAATCACGAAAAACACTTACGACTTCTTAGTTCAGGTACGAAACATTTTATTACCTTTGAGTTTAAAGGTTTTTCGACATAAGGTGAGAGATACCATCTCTCTATGCTGAGTTTTCCATCTGCCCCAAACCACGTGCGCACCCGACACAAGGCCACTGGGCTAGCTTCGGCGAGCAAGCGAAAGTCAACCTTCCTCTTCCGAGCCAGGAACTGAACTCAACTGACTTTTCTCAAATCTCCCAAAATCCTCCGCGCATCCTTCCAATGCATGACGTCATTCACATCTCCTGGTCCTGGGATTTTTATTTTGACATCTGTGAACGACACATCCTCCCCGCGCGCGCGTCAACACCTGTGCTCAAGTTTGTACCTAACTAACCCATGCACTGAGCCGAAAGATTTTCAGCCTAACTAGACCCAAAGGCAAGATATATAAAATGAAATCCCTCGGCCATTATATTACAACATTAGTTAATCAATCTAGAATTTCGGTCAAGTAACCAGTTACGGTTAAATCTTCGGAATTAGTTGGTT
This sequence comes from Sepioteuthis lessoniana, assembly GCA_963585895.1. Classification (NCBI taxonomy): domain Eukaryota; kingdom Metazoa; phylum Mollusca; class Cephalopoda; order Myopsida; family Loliginidae; genus Sepioteuthis; species Sepioteuthis lessoniana. The sequence goes on along the minus strand of OY757922.1, from coordinate 31,109,887 downwards.
TTAGTAATAATTTAATGGCATATCAACCTTTGTCATTATTATTATTACTACTACTACTACTATTGTTATTTATCCCAAGAGAGTTCTCTCACCAGCTGATGGTTTTTCGTTGGAGTTTCAGTGACAGCAAATCTCCTCAAGTCTCCAGGATTCTTCTCTGTATCCTGGCCGCTCTTAATAAAGCTGTAGTTTGGATGGTCTCCACTTGTCTTCGTGTTTCCAAGTCTTCCTGTCACTTTTAGGCTAATTAAAACTGGTAACACCGTCACCTTCATGTTCCATAGTTTGTTTTTGTTTTTTGTTTTGTTTTTTTTTGTTGTTTTTTTTTATTTTCTTGCAAGCTCTTCGTATTTATCTCTATTTTCGGTTTCTTTCAATTTTACTCTGTGGTCTGCCGATTGGCAAAGTCCTCAATTCAATCGATTCTCTCTCTCTCTCTCTCTCTTTTCTTTTTTAACTCTACCACTAGATCTGGTCGACTGGTCGAGGTTTGCTAATCTGTTTGTATTTCAATTCAGGGTTGTCCATATGACAGTTGTTCATAGGGTCAAATTTAAATTTCTTACTAAATTCCCAGTGGATAACCTTCCCCACCTAGTCATGTCTTGTCTTATTCTCTTCTTGTGCTAATTTGCTACCTTCACTTATTACGTTATTGATTGTTCATTCTTTATCACGATATAACCTACATTTGCTGTTTTGTTGCGTCTTATATATTTTGGTTTTAACATAGTTGGTCCTTATGGCGTTGTCTTGTGTTGCTCTTAGAAGATATTCAGTTTCTCTCTTATAATTCCTTTTTCTTAGCCATGTCCAAGTCCTCTCGAGCGAGATTTCGCCTGTTTGTCGTTTGAAATATCCATACATTTGTTTCTCTTCCCATTTTTGTTTTCTCGTAATTGTTTTTCTATTGATACTTGGGATGTTAGTGTTGTTTCTTGTCGCTGTTATTAGTCTTGCTTTACTCTTTTTTATGAAGGATTTGAGTCGTCGTATCGATGTAGCAACACTACCTACAATACTCTTCCTCCTTCTTTTCTCGACTCATATAGTCTGTCTATGACATCTCTTGGATAAAAGGCCTTACGCAACGTCATTAGTTCTCTTGTCCACTGGTCAGTTTATTGATGTTTTTTCCCTCGTTAGGCCTTACGCATCGTCATTAGTTTTCTTGTCCTCTGGTCCATTTATAGAAGTTTTTTTCCCTCGTCCAGCCTTACGCATCGTCATTAGTTCTCTTGTCCTCTGGTCCATTTATCAAAGTCTTTTTCCCTCGTCCAGCCTTACGCATTGTCATTAGTTTTCTTGTCCTCTGTTCCATTTATTGAATTTTTTTTTCCCTCGTTAGGCGTTACGCATCGTCATTACTTCTCTTGTCCACTGGTCAATTTATTGAAGTTTTTTCCTTCGTCTAGCCTTACGCATCGTCATTAGTTCTCTTGTCCTCTGGTCCATTTATTAAAGTCTTTTTCCCTCGTCCAGCCTTACGCATTGTCATTAGTTTTCTTGTCCTCTGTTCTATTTATTGAAGTTTTTTCCCTCGTTAGGCCTTACGCATCGTCATTAGTTTTCTTGTCATCTGCTCCATTTATTAAAGTCTTTTCCCCTCGTCCATCCTAACTCATCGTCATTAATTTTCTTGTCTTCTGTTCCATTTATTGAAGTTTTTTCCCTCGTCCAGCCTTACGCATTAGTTTTCTTGTCCTCAACCACTTCAAGAATGGTCCCGAGTATCTTACAAGGATGACAGCCCAGGTGTTTATTCCTTTAATGAAATTTCTGCTATATAGTTTGATTTCAAGTAGTTTTCTCGTTCTCTTGACATACTCTTTTTTATATTTTTTGTTTTTTTCTTTCATTGCCGTTTATTTTTATTATTTGTTTGTCAGTTTGTATGTCTGTTTGTTTGTCATGCCTCCTTTGACATCTCCTCTTTTTACAATCTTCTCACATTAACTCTAAAAAAAGGAATCTCGGCCCAGAACATATATTCTGTTAATACAGTATCAATATACAGATCAAATTCTGTTTATTACCAAGACCAAATCTTGTTTTTCTTCTTTCTATATATGTGTATTGATTTATTATTAAGAATAATGTTCATTAACTGTTTCTCTCGAAATGGTAGACCCTAAGTGACCGCTTTCTTGCACCTTTAAGAGGAAAAAAAAAAGATTAGGTGTTTCTTTGCCCGAAGAACGATCTGGTTGGAATTAGCTGAATACATAGAAATTTCATAGTATGATTATTATGTAAAAGAAATGCTGTAAAAAAATGAAATACATAAGTTATATGTACAGAGTATCTACTTAAGAAATAGACAATCACAACAATTCGCGAAAAAAACTATTTAAAATATTTACACGCAGACAGTTTGGGTGAAAAACATTTGTCGTTTATTTGTTATGTAGGCTTTTGGAAGCATCAGGCGTTCCATTGTCGGTTACAGCACCTCCCCACTAAGAACGTATTCGAAAGGGACATCTTTTTAACAATAATTTAACTCATTTCTTTCCTAGGGCAATAAAAGCGAAAACTCGTTTTGTAGCGCAGTCACCGACGGTTACTATATTATTGAGAGCTTATCATCGGGTGCAGCGTGGAAAACACAAAGACATAACTCGTTTTAGCGTTAAGGCATTCATTGTTTTACTCTGTTCAGTCTCTGGAGTCTTAGAATCAGGAAGAACAGAACAAAGGAACTCAGCGTGCTGGATAGCTTGTTTGTTCTTCTTGGAACAGGATCCTTCTCGTATCTTTTATTCGTTCCTCGTTCTCTATTGAAACAAAGTGTTGTCTCCTTGAACCTCAGTCACAAAAAAAAAACAAACAATAAAAACAAAAAAACAAATGAGGCAAAATCACTGAATCGTGATATATATATATATATATATACCAACCTCTTCGCACGAACAGGATGCGACACAATTTCAATTTTTAAGCAGAGATCCACAGGTTTTATTTCAGAGTTTTCTTTCTACCGTAGTAGTTACCATAACAAAGTTAAAGACCCAATCTGGCCTATGCCTACTATTTACCCATAGCGGGAGGGAATATAATTGGATTCATTTGATAGATAGATAGATAGATAGATAGATAGATAGATAGATAGATAAGGGAAAGAAACACATTTTATGAAAATGTAACTGGATGGATTCGTACATTAAAAGAAACAACCAACACAGATACATCCTTCATTCTATGTAATATGTTTTGCGGAATTTCAATGTATAAGTATATATATAAGTAAAGTTAGCAACCGTTGACGAGGGCGACCCAAAGGCTCCCTTTTCTTTAGCTACTACACCTAGGTGTTGGGGAGGGCGCTACTCCTTTCCCTGGATTGCTCCACATTATTTGTTCACTTTTATTCCAATAATATTTCCGTCTTCACCACTAAGATATAAGATTATAGGATATAAAAAACCTAACTAGAATTTATTTTTTAAAATCACACCAAAAACAATGTCATATACAAAGCGAAGTATTGCCTATGTTGGGCAAGATTTCAATGCTGGATCAATGATATCTTTTTGGTTTCAATAATGGATCCAAGATATTTTTTCCAGCTTCAATGCTGGATCAAAGATATCTTTTTGTTTTCCATGCTGGATCAATGACAGCTTTTCGGTTTCAATACAGGATCAATGATATATTTTCGTTATCAATAATGGATCAATGACACCTTTTCAGTTTCAATGCTGGATCAATGATATATTTTCATTGTCAATAACGGATCAATGAGATCTTTTCGGTTTCAATACTGGATCAATGATATTTCTTTTTCAGTTACAATGCTGGATCAATGATATCTTTCCGTGTTCAATGCTTGATCAATGAAATCGTTTCGGTTTCAATGTCGGATCAAGGATTTCTTTTCACTATCAATTCTGGATCAATGATATATTCTCGGTATCAATTCGGGATTAATAAGCATCTTTTCGGTATTAATTCTGGATCAATGATACCTTTTTGGTTTCAACGCTGGATCAATGATATCTTTTCGCTTTTAATGCTGGATCAATGATATCTTTTCGCTTTAAATTCTGGATCATTGATAACCTTTGACTTTCAGTGATGGATCAAACATATGGGGATACAAATGGAGAAATATCTTAAAACCCCTTTTAAGCATTTAATTTTTCTAAAGCTTTTTCTAAACTATGTTACTTTTTTTTAATCTTTGGACTTAATCAAAAATTTACACTGATTTACCCGACCGCTCCGCATTTGGTTGATTGTGACAAATGTCAGTTTTAAGAGAAACAACTGATTTGAATTCAGACTTTTCCTTTATGCATAAACCATGTAGTAAGTTCATCACCTCCCTCTCAAGGTTGCCAGGTCAACTGGGGCTGTAGAATACTCAGACTGCACCCCTGCAGAGGGCTAAATGGTTGTACCTGATAGGGTCTTATCTATGAGTCAAATAGAACTAAACTGCGAACTCATACTAAACTGAATTGTTTGAATTATAACTGTTTGACTAACCTGAATAGCTTTTGACAATTAAACTATGTACTCATGCTAAACTGAATTGTTTGAAATAAATCGTATAAAAATAGATTTGGCATTAAATAACCTACAAAGGTTGACATGCCATAAACCCAAAACAACCAACCAATCCCTTCCAAGGGTAAGAAACGCAGAACATATTTTTCTTTAACATAAGATTACAAAAGAGCTTTGTAAGTCTTTGCTCGAGACTTTATCCAGTGTTAGTACAGGGGTGTGTGCACCTTTAGTAGTCCATAAGAGAATGTCGGTTATGAGTTGTTCCCTACTTCTGCAGCAGTATCTAGTATGTCTTGTTTGTTTTTCTTGGGTGGTTTGGGATATGGGAGGTACGGGGTTGTATAGTCACTGTTTTATGGGGTGTTGTTTCTAGGATTGGCTACTTGCAGACAGTGGACCCTGACAAGAGGATCTTGCCAGAAAGGACGAACGACAGATACAGAGGGCGAGTGAGTCAGGGAACTCCATGTAATCAGCACATGATGATGATGATGATGATGATTTAAAGAGCATACGTTTTATTTGGTTTAAGGTTTATTTTTGGAGGCAGAGGTGGCTTTTTTATTACATCTTTTTTTATTTTCCAAATTTAGAATCTTTTTTGTCTATTCAAAAGTCTATTGAATTTATAATTCCACTTCTATACAACGCATTAGTTTATATTCGTCACAAGGCTTGATTTTCTTTTGGGTTTGTTTTTATTTTATTTAATTTTATTTTATTTATTTTATTTTTATTTTCTTATTTTTTTTATTTTTTTTATTTTTGGTCTCCCAGCACCATTGTACTACAAATTTATTCGCTGACATTTATCAGGAATTTTTGAACAGTTTTATCATCTTTATCATTTCATCCTTTTAACCAGGATAATATTTTTTAGTATTTTTTTTTCTATTTTTTTTTCTTTTGCATAGAGTAACTAAGGTATTTTGGTGATTGTTGTATGAACGGCACGGATGATTGTCAATTTTGTCAGAATGAATGGGCCGATGGGTGTGGTTTGCTAAAATTTGTATAGAATTACATCAGTCCCCTTCCAACTCTTTCATTAAACATTACAGATTTGCACACAATTCTAAATGTAAAGTAAAGTAAGTTTGGTGACTGTAGTCGAGAGTGACCAGAAGGCTCCATTTTTAATAGCTACTACACCGAAGCGTAGGGGAGGGCGCTACTCCTTTCCCTGGATTGCTCCACTTTACCCTCGATACGTACCTTATATTGCTGAGTATTAAGCAAAGAGGTATCAAGTACCATTTTAAAAGTCTTTGCTATGACGTGACCTGGGATTGAACCCAGGTCTTCCGGACCATTGGCTATTTCAAATGTAACAATTTGAAATGAATATCTATCTTAGTCACTAACTATAGTTTTTTTTTTAATTCAGATTTCGTTTAAATAAAAACAATTCCTTTAGTATAATGGTTAGAGTGTTCGCCAATAGTCTGGGAGATCGGGATTCATTCCCAAGTCGAGTCATACCTTGTTTAACATTCAGCTCCTTATAAGGTACAGATCAAGGTTAAATGGAGCAATCCAGGAAAAGTGTTAGCGCCATCCCCTACACCTTGGTATCGTAGCAATTGAAAAATGGGCCTTCGTGTCAGCCTCGACTACAGTCGGCCTCTTTACGACAATTTATATCATTAAAAAACTTTAAGGTCAGCATGACTTAAGGGTCATAGAAAAAGAAAATGTTGTTGGCGAGGCAATTTCAATTTCTAGACGAGATCTTATTCCCCTTTATGGTAATGCCCTTTGAAAAGGCATGAATCGAACATGCCTTACCCAGCTATGAATAAAATAGCAGACAGGACTCTCTTGCATTGATAAGGTTTATCCTGTCTCAAAAAAAGAAAGACTGAATATATTTGTTATATAATTGCGGAAGGATTTTTTTTATATTATCAATTTTCGTTTTGTATATCTTATCTTTCGGTTTAGTTAGGCTGAGAAACTTTCGGCTTAGTGCATGGGTTAGTTAGGTGCACACATTGAGTGCAGGTGTTCACGCACGCGCGGAGAGGATGTGACAATCACAGATGTCACAATAAAAACCCCAGATAGAAAACACGACTGGGGATGTGAATGGCGTCATGCTTGAAGCGATGGAATGATGATTTGGGGATTTGGAAAAAAGCAGTTAGTTGAGATTCGACGCTAGAGGAAGGTAGTCGATTTTTGATCTGGGCGAGGCCAGACTAGAGGTCTACGGGATGCCCGCGAGTTGGTTGAGTCTGTGAGTTGAGAGCTGACAATGTACGAACAGTCAGCATAGTAAGAAATTGTCTCTCTGTCTCTCTGTCTCTCTCTCTCTCTCTCTCTCTCTCTCTCCTCATGTCGGAAAACCTTAAACTCAAAAAGGTAAATAAACGTTTCGTACCTGAACCAAGAAAGTCGTCAGTGTTTCGAGTGTTTTCGGTTTCCTATGTATACGCGTATGAACATTATGAACGTTTTATGCATGTGAATATCTTGGTCGAATTTTTGGACGTGGATATATTACATATTCTGGTTGTCATTGTATCATGATATCCGACACTGTAGTTGAGACCTAATTAAAGTGTCAGATATCATGATACAATAGACACTCCAAGCAAAAGTTAAGGACCACCCGTCAGTTCTTTAAAAAGAAAGATCTTAAACTGAGATAAATTTTTGATTGAGATGAATTTTTTATTTTTTTTAAGTCTTCACTATCATAAAATCACGCAGGTAGCACAACCCCCCCTCTCTCTCTCTATCTATCTATCTCATCAATCATTCTAGACTGGTCTTCTAGACTGCACCCAGCGTCTGCACAGAGCAGATGCAAGTCTTTCCTGGACGGCTAACTGGTAAGTCCATGTGTACAAATACATAAGAGAAAACCTCTTATGAGTTACTCCTTACTTCTCCAGCAGTTCCTCGCTTGTCTTGTTCGTCTTATTTGAATGGTTTGTGAGATGAGAGGTAAATGGCTGTAAAGCTGCTGTTTTGTGAGGTTGTTGTATATCCACGATAATCATAATTATATCAATAACAACAGTACATATCATCATCATCATTGTGTCGTGCCGCTAGCACGGATATCCCTGACCCTCTCTCGCCACTCCCCCCTATCGTTCATCGCCTCAGGTAGGTTTTCAGGGCTACATCCTGTATCCTCACAGAGCTGCTGTATGTATGTTCAAGCTGGTCGTCCTGCTTTTTCTCGGCCATATGTGGGGGTCCATAGGAGTATATCACTTATGAGTTCGTCCCTGCTTCTCCAGCAGTGTCCTGCATGCCTGGTTCGTCTAACTTGGATAGTTTTCGTGATGGGAGGCAGGTGGCCGTATAGTTGGTACCTTGTGGGGTGTTGCCGCCATGACTTATTCAATATTGCTCGCAACATTCTTATGTAATTGCCGGCTAACTTCTTCTCCAGCCTTTTTGTTAGCGTCCAAGTGGTGCAGCCATATAGCAGTATCGTACATATACATATGCAAAAACACAGGCGGATTCATTTGTTCTGGTACGAACGTTTATTAACTTCTGGACTTCTTCGACACGAGCAGAGAGACACTATTCTTAAAAGTCTTTCGTATTATACTATGCTAACAAAACTCCCAACTGCTTGGTCGGACCCCAACTTCTCGAAACCATGGTCTTAACTCAGCTTCTCAACATCATGGTCGGACCCCAACTTCAACTGTCTGCCAAAACTGCAGAGAACACAACTGTCGGTCAACATGGCCCAATGTCAAACATCCAACTGACTCTTTTTCAAAATCTTCAAATTCTCAAGACCATCGCTTCCGGGCATGACGTCATTCACACTCCAGCCCCATTTCCCATCCATATTTACAGACCCCTCCGCACGGGCAGGATATGACACAAGGTCAATTTTTAAGCGGGGTTTAACAGGTTTTGAATTCAGAGTTTTCCTTCTCCTATACTAATTGCCTCACCAAGGCTGAAGAACTTAGTCTGCCCTACTATTTTACCCATAGATAGAGGGGGAATAATTGGATTCATACCTTTCCCAAGGGTATAAGTGCTATGTGAAATGCAATCAGTTTCGTCCAGGTTTTGAACTCGTGTCGTCGTGTTCATTTCCTACGACGATAACAATTACACCATGGGCACCTCCAGCCTCATTCCCTATCTGGGGTTTATTATGACAATTGTGATTGTCATATCCTTTGCGCACGAGTGCAAACTGTACCCAATGCTATGCACCTGAACTAAGAGCCGAATAGTTCAAAGCCCAACGAAACTGAATGATAAGATATAATTAACGAAAAATGATTAATATAAAAAAAAAACATTCCGTAATTATATAACAAGGTGTTGTTTTCCCGGTTTGTTCATGACAGCATACAGCATTCTTGAGTATTTACCATCAATCTTTCTTTCTATGCATTTTGTTAGCGTCCATGTGGCAAATCCATACAGTAGTATGGATACAGTTACAACAGAGATGAAACTCTGCTTTATTTTATCAGACAGATCAGACTTCCATATGATCGATAACCTCTCAATAGCATCCCCCACCTTCGCTAGGCGTATTTTGTCATCCATAAAAACTTAGATATCCGGCCCCGGCTTTTTTAAATATAAAGTTATTCACAGACATTTTCAGTGGTCAACTCTGAAGCAATTTTCCTTCTATGACTTCTACTCTCAATAAAAAAAAATTTCCTTCAGTAGTCTTCACTTTTAGGGCTCTAGCTTCTTTTTGGTCAAAAGTGTAATTGCTTTCATTTTTTTAAAAAAAGAAACACTTAAACTAAAAAAAAAAAAATGATCTTACAACTGCAACATATTTTATTTTCGGCAATTAAACCATCACCTTAATTAAATACTGCTTTACACATTCTGGGCTTTTTTTCTGGCACTAACTGAACAAAGAAACGTATTCTTGAAGCACTGAAAAAATCTGTCTCTTACTCTTTGGGTATTCTCTTAAAATTCTCCCTGTGACACTATGAAGGGGGTGCGCCAAGCAGACGATCCCTTCGTCTGTTTTGGCGCGAAACCAGACAAAGGCTTTGGACTCGAGATCTCGGACGCGACCGGAAGTAGGCTAGGGAACGCGAGTAGTTGTTGGAAGAAGGAACTCAGAGAAGTCAGTTCGCGACGGGCGAGGCAGAGTGGCAGTTGGAGTCGACACCGGACAGAGAAGAGACCAGTCGGCATGAGATAGAGTCCAGCAGCAGTGAGGGAAAACCGGTCAAGATGGGTTGGCATTCCTAGTAGCTTTCTTGAAATTTCGCTAGAAATCCACGCTAGCGTTAGTCTACATATGTACAAAGGAATGCACAGTGTCACAGAATCACCCTTTTTGTACTAGAGTTAACCCAAGCCCTCGTTTGTTCTTTGTTCCTTTTCTCCAACACCCTTGATTGTATTATTTGTGACCACAAGGAAATGTGCAATACCCTTATCGGAACCACTAGATGATCACCGGCCAAGAAGTAAAATGGTGAAGAAGTTGATGTAACGGGGGGCCGAGGGGGTATTGTCACATCCCATCCGATTCATACTATACTAATTCAATAGAAGAGAGGTAAGGAGATTAAGGCATCCAATATATAATTTCCAAAATTTTGATTCTTTTATTTTTTTTATTCGAGGTAATTTTTACATGATTTAGAAAAGTATTGTTGAAAGCTAAATTATTTCATCAATATTGCGAAAAACAGCTTTTATATCAAACTCTTTCAATAATCGAATTAAATTGTTCTCTTTCCGTGATTCCCTTGACCTGAGTCAAATCTTCAGCCTAGTCTCTCTCTCTCTCTCTCTCTCTCAAAACACCCACACACCATATCAGAACCATCGCAATGTTAAACTGTTGGAACCACACATTCATCATTCCACCTTTCGTCAGGATTTCTTCTCACATACTCTCTCCCCTTACTCGAAAAAAAATCATATTTCGACTCAGCTGTCCACAATATATTTTGCTAACCTTTCAATGTCTAATCCTCATTATTTTTTGCCCATAACAATCTTTTCTGCTTATTCACTTTCAGTAACAAGATTCCTTAATGACTATACACCCCTTGTTCGGATCCCTCGATTATTCAAGTCGATGTTTCACCGCTGAGAGAGACACTGGTTTTCTTTCGATGACTTCTGCTCTAAATGAACTTTTTTTCAGTTGCAGTCGACACTTTTGTTGCTCTAGCAACATTTGCGTCAGTTTGTAACTGCCTTTCTAATGAGTATTGCATCCGATGTCTTCAAATTTTTAAAATTTTGGGCAATTTGTCCTTGGGAGTAGCTTTCTTTCTATAAAATTTCAATGCTCAGCAGCTTTTATTTAATCATTTTGCGCTAAATACTTCAAATTAAAAAAAATGCAACTACTGTCATCATCATCATCATCATCATGTCGCACCATCAGCACAAATATCCCTGACCCTCTCCTGCTACCCTTCTCTATCATTCATCACTCCCGGTAGGTCTTCAAGGCTACGTCCTGTATCGGGTCAGAGCTTGTGTATATAGGTTCTAGCTGGTCGTCTTGTCTTTACTCATCCATGTGAAGGGATCCACTGGAGTATATCACTTATGAGTTCGTCTCTGCTTCTCCAGGAGTGTCCCGCATGTCTGGTTTGTCTAACTTGGATAGTTTTCGTGATGAGTGATAAGTAACCGTACAGCTGCTGCTTTGTGGGGTGCTGCCTCCAGGAGTTGTTTAATATTGCTTTCAGCGTTCTCATGTAGTTGCCGTGAAGCTTTTCCTCCATAGATTTAGTTAGCGTCCATGTAGTGAATCAATACAGCAGTATTGACACGACCGCTACTGGGAAAAAAAACTGCGTTTCATTTTATCGGTCAGGTCTGACTTCCATATGACTGATTATCTATCGATAGCTGTCCACGCCTTTGCTAGTCACGTATTGATGTCTAGCTTAATAGAACAATTTTTTCTTTAAACAGAGAGCATAAGCAATGTTTAGGATAAATGAGTATTTCTATTAAACAGCAACTAGTTGTACGCTAGTCAATGAAGAGTTAATATTTAGGACTTGAATTTGAATTTAACTTAGATGAAGATTTTGACAAACTTGAAAAGTTTCCTGAGGGTTTACTGGTGAAAATAAAATATATTTTTTCCTTTAGAAAATATCCATAATTCAGCACAATATATTTTGAACAAACAACTCAAAATGTGAACTTTTTTGCAGTAAGATGAGTGTGTATGTGAGAAGAAAAACTCGAGGCAAACTGAAAAATGAAAGTAAATACACTGTAACAGTACACCCGCCTCCCCTAACCCCTGGGGTGATTCTGCTTTCAATCCGCTCACCGCTGACTGGCTCTATTATTGGATGGCTTGATCGATCCGCTTATCTGCCCACGTTGTGTTTTTAATCCAGACAGCAGATCAATGGTTAATCGGAGTCGCCAGTCGATGATTCGATGGATGAAACTGCACAATTCAGAAGTAAAAAAAAAAGTCGAACGCCAACAATCAGAGAACAGAATACTGCTTTGTGACAATAATAATATTTACTTTTGAAAAAGTGTCTTTAAAAATAGCCCGTACTATCAGTCGTCCTAGGGGTTAATAGTGTTAGACTGGGACCTAATTCACGTATTAAGAGTGAGTCAATTTCTTGACATTCTAACTTAAGCGCAAGGTCTCATAAATTATCGTATTAGCATAAGGCTTTTTTGTCCTCGCTTTCTATAGTCTGGCAGTAGGCAATCTCTTGTGGCTGTTATATTCGGCTTTCTCAGTCTTTAGCTGTCAACTTCTCTCTAGTTCTTAATAGTCTGGTACAAGTTGATTTCAAGTGACGCTTTCCTCTGTCTCTCTCAAAGTGTCGTAATATCTTAGGCTTTCTCTTCCCTTCTTTATCTCTGTAAGTCTGGTAAAAGGCCAAGAATCAGAGTATCATTGAGTCTGTTAGCAGGTTTGTGCTGATGTCTATCGACAGACGAAACTCTTGATTATATGTATTTTCTCTTATCTAAAGGCGTGGAGGCTGGCAAAGCTTTTGATGATATCAATTTTCTCCTAATTTGGATTTCGCCCTTTCCACCTGCTGAGCCTTCAATATTCGATTTCCTCTTACTGCTACTGAAAGGCCTGGGTTGTATTCATTAATTTTGCTCCCTCCACCTTCAGTCCATGTTTCTTCCCACCTGCACTCCAAAAAATAGCAAGTTTTTTTCTGTCTCTCTCAAAATGTGATATGACATCAGTAAACGTTTAAATCATATCGGTTAAAAAATTTTCCACGGTTGAATTTTCAAAAAATATCATCTCAGATTTTCGTTTCTCAGACAGCCCAGCTGGATATCATGACTGGCAGACTCTGACCTCCCAGGGTCAAAGCCTCCGTCCATTTCACTTCATCATCTGTGGACAATTGAATTAATAATTCTCTAACAATTCCTGTATACAAAACAGTCTCGCCTGGATTTCATCCTGTTTTTTTTTTTTTCAGTAAAAAAAAATTTACGTTTTCTTTCTCCTCAAAATAACATGTTTTTGACTGTTCTAATGTTATCAAAAGATAAAAAGAATAAATTTGATTCATTCTTTCAAAATCTATTTCTGTTAATTTCCATTTTTGTAATATACTGACATTATTCTTATAAAATCCAATTCGGTTGATTGTCATTTTTCTGGCAAATGATTAGGTCTCCGTCAACTATGTTATACACTGTACATACGGAAGTTTCATAGTTCCATTTAAAATATATAAACATATCTAATTCTAAGTTGTTTTTTAAGAAATGCAGGGTGACCCTACACGTGTTTGTTGAAGTACACACACATACACACAGATATATATATATATATATATATTGTCAAAAATTTTGCACGGTTGAATTTTCAAAATATGTTATCTCAGATTTTCGTTTCTCAGACAAAATACTCATACGGAAACTTGAACGGATCAACGAAATTATAAGAGAAAATGTGCCTATCTAATTTAATCAAATATATATATATATATATATATATATATATATATACCGGTGCGGAAGCAAAATATGGAATAACTGAAACTTTTTTTTTTCATTTTGATACGTCCAATTTTTAAAAAAAGGGGTATATCTAAATTTTCATGATTAGCTCTATTATCTAAGCACTTTTTAAATCAAAATTCACCCCAGTATGAGTGAGTAAGAAAAGAAACGACGAAGAATCTATGGTTTGCTTAACACCAAAATCAAGTCAAAGTTTCTTTGTCAACCGTATACAAAGCAAAGAATCTTTTTTTTTTTTTTTTTTTTTTTACAAAAAAAGATTTTTGAGAAAAGAAGAGGTAGAGGACTGAACAAGAAAAGAAAAGAAAGCTTTTTAACTACTCTTGAAACGGCGATTAAGAAAGACTCCACAACGTTAATAAAAAAAGCACTCTGATGAATTGAAGGTCCACTAGAAAACTGTGAGGACAGCAATTAAATAAGATTTGAGCCCAGACTTTAACCCCCTTGATTACGCTATATGGAGCGTTTTAGAAAACAAGACAAATGCAACTTACCACCAAAATTTTGGTTCGATTAAGATTACGATTGCAGAGGAATGGAATAAATATCTGAAGAATTTATTTTGAAGGCATACAAATAGTTTCGAAGACGTGTTGATACAATAACTGAAAAAAATTGGTTGCTATATTGAGTAAATTTACTGTTTTGTGTCAATCTTCTTATCTTTTGTTTATTCTTTAAAATTAAAATTGATTTTGCTTTATAATCAAATCTTTTATTATTATACTAGAATATTCCTAATTTTACTCCCGCACGGTATATGCGTACAAATGACTTAAAAGCGTATGCATTTTAAAATACTTACCTGTCACGGAGTTCTATTCTGTGATAGGACGAGATCGAAAGGAAGGCTACTCATTTTTTAAAATTTTAAAATATTTTCAAGTATTTTAAAATCTATACGCGTTTAAAAGCCATTTTCAAGTTTTGCTCGTACCACACTATCTTTATATATATATATATATATATATATATATATATAAGTAAAGTTGGCGACCATAGTCGAGGGTAACCCGAAGGCTCCCTTTTCGATAGCTACAACATCAAGGTGTAGGGGAGGGCGCTACTCCTTCCCTGGATTGCTCTACTTTACCCTTGATCCGTACCTCATAATGCTGAGTGCTAAGCAAGGAGGCATCAAGTACCATTTTTTGAGTCTTTGGTATGACTCGACCTGGGATTGAACCCATGTCTCCCGGGCCATTGGCGAACACTCTAGAGAGAGAGAGAGAGAGTGTGTGTGTGTGTGTGTGTGTGTGTGTGAGTTAATTATCATTATTTTGAGATAATTAATTTCGCGCATGTGCTTTGTTTATTTCAGGCTTTGTCAATTCTACGGCAAACTAGAATTAGTTAGGCACTGTTTGTCAGAAAAAATAGCACCATTACGAATTTTATTCGTCAAGAGATTTAGAATTGGCATTCTGTACTGTTTTGTATTCGCGCTTGAAACTCTAGTACGAAGCTTTTCCAATATTTGGGTGTCAATCTGAAGACAGTGCAGACAATTTAAAAAGAGCTGGATGAGTCCAATGGTGATTAGAAAGGTATGGCATCTTTAAAAACTCACTTTGATCGTTCTGATAAAAATATCATCATCATCATCATCATCCTCATATCGCGCTGAAGCCCCGAATTTGTCGGAGATATCTATGCCATGGTTGATAATGATACCAACAAATCAATTAGGTCCATAGCTATGGACATTGGAGTGTCTGAGCTTCTTATTAGGCAGGTAGTGCATGAATGTATTCACTATTTCTAATATTTGATGAGAAAGAATTTTTCTTACAGATTATGAAGGGCAAAAGGAAAGACTACGCTGCAAAGCTTTTCAAAAAACTCAAGCATCCCTTCTCACTGAATATGCTTTTTTTATAAAATTAGAAAAATTTCTGCCAAGATTAGATGATGAACTTACAGAACAACTAATGGCTGGCTCTTTTCCCACAAGATAGTGATGAAAACCAAACACCGAATCTACATCATGGTGTTTTGGGATGGTATATTTGTCTCTGCCTCCCACCAGACAGGACTTGACACAAGGTCAATGACCCGAAAGTCGATTACAGTGGGAGTTTCGGGGAGGGGAAGGTAGCGCATGAGCCGACGTTCGAGACCTGCTAGTCTCTGCTAGTCATCGGCCCACTTAGTGCAACCTGGGCCTGATGAGCCTAGCTGGACTTGGACCCAAATCTGGGTCCAGACACGTATGTCTGTTTATAGCTTAAACGGGACCGCAAGGTCCAGTGCTCTACAAGGGTGAGAAAGGTGTAAATGTTGCAGCTCACCCACTCGATGGTGTTGGGGGGGGGTCACTAACGATAGTGACGCTATGTTTCTTTTATTTTCCCACACGGCCTCAGACTCAACGCAGAGGCTAACATCGTGCTTGGGGGCTGCCTCTGGATCGAGAGAGTGATGTTGGAAATCCTTTCGTCGGGCAAAAGGACTCTGCGTCATGTAACACAAACAGGAGAACCTCGCGTTGTTATATAATTGCGGAAGGATTTGTTTTATATTATATTTTTTCGTTTTATATATCTTATCTTTCGGTTTAATTAGGCTTTGAGCCTTTCGGCTTAGTTCATGGGTAGGTGCAGACATTAACGCAGGTGTTCACGCGCATGCGGGGGGGATGTGACAATCACAGATGTCACAAAAAAAAAACCAGACAGCAAATGAGACTGGGGATGTGAATGACGTCATGCCCGGAAGCAATGGGCTGAGATTCTTTGTGATTTTGAATAAAGGCACTGAGTTGAGATTGGGACTTAGACGGGGCGAGTTGAGATTCGAGTCTAGTTGAGGCCAGTCCAGTTATGGTCTAGGGGGTGCGCACGCGTTGGTTGAGTCAGTGAGTTGAGAGCTGACGATGGACGAACAGTCAGCATAGAAAAATTGTGTCTATCTCTCCTCGTGTCGAAAAACCTAAACTTAAAGAAGGTAATAAAAGTTTCGTACCTGAACCAAGAGAGTCGTCAGTGTTTCGTGTTTTTCGGATTCCTATGCGTATGAACATTCTATGAATATTGTGAACGTTTTATACATATGTACATTTCACATATTCATATCATGGCTATGTGACAGCGTTGGATGTGACGAAACTTCTTCGACTACATCATGCTAACTCCACAGATTACAATCCCCTTGATGATCATCTGAGGGACAAAGTTGAGCAAGAGACCCATGAGAGCATGAGTAACACCAAAGGGGAATTGAAGGTAAAAATAACGGCAGCATTTACCAATTTAAACAAGGAAACCGTTTCAAAGATTTGCGGGAGCTTTAGAAGTCGACTGGAGCCCGCGATTGAAATCTACGTCGAATCCTTTGAATATATGTCGTCTATAGTATTTTAAGATGTTTTCATGTAATTTTGGTAAATATATCTGATAAATTGAGAGACTGTTAATTTTATTCTTGCGTAGATTAGACAGCAATTTACCCATCACACGTTATATATATATATATATATATATATATATATATATATATGTGTGTGTGTGTGTGTGTGTGTGTGTGTGTGTGTGTGTGTGTGTGTGTGTGTGTCGAACGAGAGGGACAGTCAGTGTGAGAGAGGGAAAAAGAGTGAGATAGACAGAAATAGAAAGGAAGGAACAGGCTTAAAGAGGATGATGAACCTTGATACACACATGCACACATACATACATAAGAATATGAACACACACGCGCATAGATAGATAGATAGATAGATATGAACATGAAATAGGTGGGAAGGAAAGAATGAAGGAAGGAAAGCAGGACTAAACTGAGGACAATAGAGAGAGATAAATAGATTGCTTAATAGATAGATGTAAACAAATTTTGATAAAAGGAACTGATAACGATAGATAGATAAATGAAAACAGATTAAGATAGATAGATAGATAGATAGATAGTAATCATACATCAATTTTCAGATCAATTCATTTACTAGTGTTAAGTATCCGTCTGTGATTCTTTCGCATTAAAAGAAACAGAAAATAATTCAATATCTTTTTCTATTAAGAAATTGTTTCTTCTGCAATAATCTAATAATAATTAAATGACCATAATAACTTATGTCAAAGTGAAGGGCAACGCCTCATATTATCAATCTAATTTGCTGCCATTCGAGGCGTTCACATATCTGAACCACCGGTTTGATTTTTTTTTTTTTTGCTTCTTTTTTCTTTTTCTTTTTAAGCGCGTCTTTTGCATCTGAAACATTGCGTATCATTTAATGAACACGTCGCAAGTTGCACTGAATTCTGTGAATTACAAAGTGAGATAAGAGAAATTCCGCCACTCTCTTTGTTGCTGTTTCTTGGCAAAGGATAAACAGGCAAGAAAACTTCTTCTTCTTCTTCTTCTTCTTCTTCTTCTTCTTCTTCTTCTTCTTCTTCTTCTATTTATTTATTTATTTATCTATTTTTTTTCTTGCTTCGAGTATGTCACTCTGCCCTATGAACAGCAAAACACAGTTGTAAGGCATGTTTTATCAAATGCTTATTGAAAACAGACGGGAAAACAGCTACGTGGACGGAAAAATAACTTAACACACACACACACACACACACACACACACTTTCTCCTCTCTCTCTCTCTCTCTCTCTCTCTCTCTCTCTCTTTCTCTCTAACACACACACACAGATATCTGGAATATAGAGAATAAGATAGATAATATCAGATAGATAAATATATATGGATATGCTGAGATAGATAGATGGATAGATAGATAGATAAGAAAAGAAAAGAAAAGAATTGGTGGAGATAGATAGATAGATAGATAGATAGATAGATAGATAGATAGATAGATAGAAAAGAAAAGAAAAGAAAAGAATAGGTGGAGATAGATAGATAGATAGATAGATAGATAGATAGAAAAGAAAAGAATAGGTGGAGATAGATAGATAGATAGATAGATAGATAGATAGATAGATAGATAGATAGATAGATAGATAATGACGCCATGGAACAGAGAGAGAGAGTTCAGTCGACAGCTATCAATAGACCGATGGATCAATACATTTGAACAAAATAAAAGTCAGAGAGAAAGAGAAAGGAAAAGGAATTACTTGACCAGATAGATAGATAGATAGATAGAACGAAATTGTGGATGAGTGTGAATATCAAACGTTTAGGTAAAATCAACAATCATAGTCTTAATAAACGTATTTCCTCTAAAAAAAATCGCTTCTCCAGAAGAATGTATAATTATAGAAAGCCACCTTGACTAAAATAGAAATGTATTTTTCATACTGACTCCAGTAGTAGCTGTTCAAGAAAAGCTTTAAAAAAAACATCATTTCAAATACTGAATTTAATGGTGGACAGGCCATCCCTACAGGGAATATTCGCAGATTACAATTTTTCAACTGTTATTCCTGCCATGACAAAAACGCAAAAAACAACAGAAAGTTGTGTAATATCAGCAGGCTCCAATTATCAGAAATTTTGTATTGTTTTAAAAAAAGCCATATTTATGTTCGCTTATTTTCTACACGGGTTCACCGTCAATATTTTGAAGGTTGGCGGCTGACAGTTTTCATATCCTGTTTCCCGATCCTCATTTTATCTTGAGCTGGAGTGAGACGATCCATAAATTCGTTGGGCTCCCTTTGTATCAGTGATTTATAACGGTATATGCGCTTCTATTTAGGAATATGTGAAGAATTTTCTTTCGCATTTCATTGTTAGCTCCATATTGAGAATTTGGTTGGTTGGTTTGGGTTTTATGGCAGATCAACAATTGTAGGTAATTTAATGCCAAGTCCCCTTTATTCCTACATATTAAATTTATCTGATTTGTAAACTCATTTTGATCCCTTTTTGCCACTCAGTATTTTTATCTAACACGAATAATTCTATTTACTATTAATCAATTGTTTGCACACAGGAAAGTGGTTACAAGTATTTCTATTTAACACTAATAATTCTACTCAGCAGCGCTCATTCGTTTGTACACAGTTAAATTATTTTAATATTGTTGTGTATCACTAATAATTCAATTAAACACCAGTCACTTGTTTACTCAAACTTAAATTATCAAACAGTTCTATTTTTAATAATTCAATGCAGCATATGTTTGCACACTGTTTAAATGTCAAACAGTTCTATTTGATCTATAGATAGGACCCTACCAGGTGCTTCCACTCCGGGTCAGAGTGGACCTGGAAGCAATGGCAATAAAGGAGTCTCCACATTCTCCAAAGCTACAATACAGGAACCTCATTATCAGATTGTTTAGTGTCATATCCAAGACTCTCGTTGCGGGGTCTTACCTCTCTGTAGAGATGCAGATGGTTTATTCTGCAGCCCCAGCCGACTAGGCTGCGAGAATTTGGATGATTAAAGGAAATGACATTCAGCTCAAGTGCAGACCCTACAAAATTACAATTCAGTTTTAAATTGGACCGACAATTGCTTTATTCTCTAAGTTAGAATATCTTAGATCAACTGCTTTAATAAAAAAAAAAAAGTATCGCTAAGATTTGTCGTTTTTTTAAACTTAGTTTTACTAAGTAAAGATTTAGGATTCTGATTAGCTTATCGCTCAAGCTTTGAAACATAGATTTAAAATATCATGATATGATTTAGACGAATAGGTGACGCCAGAAAATCAGAGAATTATTTTCTATATATACCCAACCCCACTGCAGGAGTAGGATGCGACACAAGGTCAGTTTTAAGTGGGGTTTAAGAGTTTTCGTTTTCTATACTGGTTGCCATATCAAGGTTAAAGAACACAGTCTTCCCTACTATTTAACTATAGCTGGGACGAGAATAGTTGGATTCATACCTATCCCAAAGGTATTAGCGCTGTGTGAAAAGCTAATAAACAGCCTTGTACAGAATTTAACTCTATCTTCACAGCAGAAGCCCATGCAATAGACCTAGCTCTCAACATCATCTCAAAGAATAATCATAAGAAATTTATAATATTTTCAGACTCACTCTCTGTCTTTCTATCATTGAGAAATAAAAATTTCAGAACCCTCTTATCATCAAACTGTTGAGTAGATTAGACTCAATGTCAAATAGAAAAAATATAATTATATGCTGGGCCCCAAGCCACATTGGAGTGAGAGGGAATGAAAGAGCAAACTCGGCAGCCAAATCGGCCTTAGATCTAACACCCGACAAATCCAGGATCCCACATACTGACCTGAAACCAACAATTAATAAATTCCTTCACACAGAATGGTAACAACAATGGAGGAATAACATCCAGAATAAACTCTTCCAAATTCAGCCCACCTTAGGAGAGTGGAGACCAGCATCGAGAAAATCAAGAAGAGAACAAATTGTTATATCCCGATTGCGAATTGGTCATACAAGGCTCACTCACTCTTTCATTTTGAAAAAGGAACCACAACCACAGTGTTTAACCTGCCAGACAACTTGCACGGTTAAACACATTCTTGTAGAATGCAGAACATTCACAGTTATCAGAAAGCGATTTTTCAAAGTAAATAACTTAACCAATCTGTTCAAAAACGTCAAAATAGATGACAGAGTTGAGAGAGACAGAGTTGTACAAAAAATATGACAACTTAAAACTGGGTAATCTTGTGCAAACAAATGAAATCCTGCTTATAGAAAATTCTACCTACCTTGATATTCGTTTTGAAATGTTTGGTTGAATATGTTTGTATATATAGACAGAATTTGGCGTTGAATGACCTACTAAGGTTGATATGCCATAAAACCCAAACAACCAACCAACCAACAACAGAATTTGAACTTAAGTCGCCGCGTCTATTTCATATGACGAAAACTATAGCACTAAAAACGCCTCCAAAATGATGAGTTGTTTAATGGAATACCAATCGTTGTTGGGGTATCTGAAGCTCATGGGAGTTATGGGGGAAAGATCTTTTGGTTATCGGTTTCGTTTCGTATGTTGTTGTCGTTGGTGGTTTTCAGCAGTTGTAGAATCTGACCCCATTTGTTCTTCTGCTTACCCCATGTGACTTGTTGGCTTTTTGGTCTCTAAAAGGCTACAAGAGAATTTAAGGAAAGAAGGAAGGAAAGAGACGAAAACATCTTTTAAATTCCAACTTTATTTCTGTGTTTAACGACCATTCTGAGGACAAAGAAATTCTTCCAGAAACCAACGAAAATGGTCGCGTCTCCCAGACAAAGTGTTAGGATATATCAAGAGTCATTTCCGGTGGGTAGCGAGTATAAAGTCGGGGGCTATGTCCACAAGTAGTTTTTCAATAGAGGCTACTGCTCACAGGAGATACGGTCTTCCACCAAGTCCGAGACTTGAGCGAACACGTGCGTTACTTGCCAGCAACCGAAGGAAATAAGGTCCATCTAGTCTCAAGGGTAAAGCTGAAGTGAGCACGAGTTTCTCTCTATAACCAGTAAGTCTGTTTAACAGACATGCGCAGATTTTGCTTGCTGTCAGAGGCTTCTGGGAACATATATCTTTTTTAATCTATTTTATTTTATAATTTATTTTTATTTTTATTAATCTCCGCAAGATTTAAGAATTCTTTAATTTTACTTGTTTCATAAATGTATATTGAAAATCATTTTAAAGAAATGAAAACTTCTAACTTAATTTTAATATTAATGTTTTAAGGGTCAATATTCATGAAGTTTACAATCATTTTAAACAGATAAACACTTCATACTTAATTGCAATATCAATACTTTATAACACCAGCATATTTATTTAATGCAAAACCATTTTAAACATAATCTCAAACAGATGAATTTGACCCATTGAAGAGACCCTGACGGTTACAACCACTCTGGGTCAGAGATGACACGGGAGTAATGGCAAAGTTGGATTACTTTACAATCCCCAAAGACCCGGAACTGGAGCCTCCTCACGGGAATCAGTTTAGTTCCATACACAAGATACCCTTTTCGTTGTGGTTATCTTACCCCTTTGCAGACGTTCAGATAGCAAGCGTGTTCTTAGCCCGATCGACACCAAGAGGTTTATAGAAAGGATTTGCCACGTAGAATAGATTGAAGAAGCATCAGGAAAGAACATATGTACCCCATGAGCAATCAAAGAAGGGTGATAAATTTAATGGTTTGGTTTGGTTTCTTTGTTTAATGGCACATCAACATATGTAGGCTATTCAATGCCAAATTCATTCTCCTAGAACAACAGTTGTGGTACCATTTAACCTATCGCTGGGAGGATAAGGAGGTTCATACCTTTACCAAGGTTATCTGCCAGAAAGTGAACGTAATAGCGCGACTGGAGTATGAACTCGCTTACTACGATTCTGCAGTCCATCGCTTTAACCATTACACCACGAGGACACCCTTTAGTGGTACTATTTAACCCATAGCTGGGAGGATAAGGGGGTTCATACCTTTACCAAGGTTATCTGCCAGAAAGTGAACGTAATAGCGCGACTGGAGTATGAACTCGCTTACTACGATTCTGCAGTCCATCGCTTTAACCATTACACCACGAGGACACCCTTTAGTGGTACTATTTAACCCATAGCTGGGAGGATAAGGGGGTTCATACCTTTACCAAGGTTATCTGCCAGAAAGTGAACGTAATAGCGCGACTGGAGTATGAACTCGCTTACTACGATTCCGCAGTCCATCGCTTTAACCATTACACCACGAGGACACCCCCTGATAGATTTACTGATCTAGTAAACTACAAAATTAATTCGATTTAGGTAAGGCTTGAATTATTTTCAAAAAGTACAAAACAAATCTAAATGCTAATGTAAAGAATTAGCTCCAATCTTACAATACCAGACAATAAACTTTTATCCGTCTTCTTTGCTAGGAAAAAAAAAATCAATCCTGTCTCTTAGTTTCAAAACAGAACGCTATTAACGCTAATAGAATGCTAACAGTTTCTCATTCGTTTTTTGCTTCGTTTCATTTTAAGGATAAATAGAATTCAGAAGAAACAACATCACATATTAACATTGCCTTGATGATGGTTTAATTGGAAAACTGAAACATTTAACGATGACAAATAATTCAAATATCAATAAAATTATTCTCTGAACACTTTGTTTTTTTTTATTCATATATTAACACAGACACAGACAGACACACACACACACACACACACACACACACACATACATATATATATATATATATATATATATTTAGTATTATTCGGTCCAGTTAAACCAGAGTTGGAAGTAATTCCTTCATGACAAGAAAATCATTCAGAAACTGAACATTTAAATTTTCCTGGTAGATTTTTCTTCGTGTTTTTGGTTTACATCAGAAACACATAACAGGATGGAAATAAATTTATAATCCTAAAGTAACCGGTCTTTGGTTATTCTTAAAGATATATATATATATATATATATATATATATATATATATATATATATATACATACATATATATTCCATTATCATTCACAATTAATTTTGAATTCCTATTTCATGTTCATCTCTAAAAACTGGAAGAATCAACAAGAGAAAGAATTGTTCAATGAAAATTAAGATAATGATACTATAAAATATGGAGTATTCAATTACCCCAACCGTTTCTATAATAGATCTAATAATAATAATAATAATAATAATAATAATAATATATTAATGCAATTTTTAAGTTGATATAAAAGAAAAAAAATGATATATAAAGAACAATCATTGATTTTCGTTCAGTACTAACATGCCCGGCTTATTTGGTTATGCTTTTTAGAGTTAGTATCGTGCAACAGTTATACGTCCAGTCTCTCTCTCTCTCTCTCTCTCTCTCTCTCACACACACACACACACACATACACACACGCACACACGCGCGTGCGCACACACACACACATACACATGAATATATAGAGAGAGGAATATATATGTATATATATATATATATAAAGATCAACCTGTGATGCAAACACCTTAAGTAAACCATCTCATTTTGAAGATCCACAACTAAAAAATAAGTTTTTAAATTTACCACCTTTCAAATTGTAGCAGCGAAAATGTAATTCATTTACAGGACTATATATGTCGCCAAAAACAACACATTGGAAAGTCAGAATTATCATTTTTCTTTTTAGTAGTTAATTACAAACATGGAATCTAATCTTAGGATTACAACAAACTAATAATAGTTGGATAACATTTCCGCTCGAATGGTCATAATTTTATCAGCGACGCAAGCTTCTACATCATAGAAAAGAAAATTAATTTTCCTTCAACAAATAAATATGCTACGTTGCCAGTTCCTTCTTCGTCGCTTCTTTTATAGCATATCAACTATTTTAAAGTAATTTAAAAACATGCTGAAAAAAATGTTTTCCTAAGGATGCCCTAAAATCGAAAGTAGTTGAAAACAAACAAAAAATAAGCAACATAAAAGAAATATTCCTATGATTGGTTGGTTGTTTGGGTTTTATGGCATATTAACCTTTCTATGCTGTTTAATGCCAAATCCATCTTTATACAAATAATCAGTTCTATTTCAAACAATTCAGTCTAGCATTTAATTGTCAAAAGCATTTCTATTTCAAGCTATTCAGTTTACCTAAACAGCTCTAATTCAAACAATTCAGTTTAGCATAAGTACGCAGTTTGGTTCTATTTGACCCATAGATAGGGCCTATCAGGTGCTACAACTCCAGGCCAGAGTGGACCCATGAGCAATGGCAATGAAGGGGTACTCCGAATTCTCCAAAGCCCCAGCATCCCTGGAACCTCACCATCAGATTGTTTAGTGTCATATTCAGGACACTCATTGTGAGTGGGGGTCTTACCCCCTGCAGAGGTGCAGTCAGTGTATTCTACAACCCCCGCTGACAGGGCAAATATTTATATGAGTCGTATCCCTTTTATTCATCCGTGTAATATATATATATATATATATATATATATAGGGTGCGAGAGGAAAATGTGGGAAAAATTTTAATACGTTTTTAGTCTGATTAGACCAATTCTTTAAAAAACGATATAAATCCAAATTTTCATGATTGGCTCAATTATTCAAGCACTTTTTCCTAAAACTTTCTGCCCATGATGCGTGAGTAAGAAAAGAAACGACAAAGAACCTATGATTTGCTTAACGAAGAAACCGGAATAATTGGAGTTTTTTTTTAAGCCTTCATCAAGCCTAGACCATAACCTTTTGATTACGATTGAGAGTTAAAGAAAACAAAACAAATGCAACTTCCCATCCAAATATTGATTCGCTTAAGACTGCTACTGAGGAAGAATAAAATGTCTAAAGAATTTATTTTGAAGGCATGTAATTCGTTTCAAAGGTACGTTGATACAATTATTGAAAAATATGGTGGCTATATTCAGTAAATTTACTATTTTGGGTCAATCTTCTTGTCGTTTATTTTTTTAAATTAAAATCAAACTTGTTTATTAAAAAAATAGTGTCATTTATTATTATTCTTGAATATTCCTACTTTTTCTTCCGCACACACACACACACACACACTCTCTCTCTCTCTCTCTCTATATATATATATATATATGTGTTTGTTGAACGAGGAAATTAAGTGACGCAGAAAACCGGCCCATTGGCATTATAGTTAGAATGTTTGCCAATGACCCAGGTCGAGTTTTACCAAATTTTCAAAAAATAGTACTTGATTCTTCTTTGCTTAACAATCACCATTATTGATTTTGGATCAAGGGTAAGTGTTGCAATCCAGGGAAAGGAGTAGCGCCTTTCCCAACACCTCGGTGTAGTAGCAATGAAAAAGGGAGCCTTTGGGTCAGCTTCGACTACGGTTGGCCAACCTAAATACAATATATATATATGTATACATATATATATATATATATATATATATATATATAAATTGGCTGACCGTAGTCCACTTACCATTGCTCCGTAGCTTACGATGCTAAGCTTTAAGCAAGTACCATTTTTTAAGTCATTGGAATTGAAGCCTGGTTTCTTGGAATAGTGATGTTTACTCTAACCATTGTACAGATGGGACAATAAATACGTGGTGCTTTTGATAAGTTTCCAGACATTTTTGTACATTTAATATTTTCGTAGACTATGGAAAACTCATTATGTTATTGGTATACATCTTATGAGATGACTGACCGACTTTTATGATTTCAGCTTCAAATGAACACCTACAGTAGGAATTGGGATACACCCTACTAAAGCCTGAGTGTCACAGCTGGTGAATTTCAAAAATGCTATCTGGTCGTCAAGACACCTTAGAAGAACGATATGCAATAAAATTCTGCTTTAAACTTGGAAAAAAATGCCACAGAAACGTATGGAATGCTTCAGACTGCTTTTGGGGCATCTTGCATGAATCGAGCATCAGTTTTTGAGTGGCATAAGAGATTCAAGGAAGGCAGAGAGTCTGTGAGCGATGATAAGAGGTGTGTGGGGGATAAGGAAGTCAATACACCAGAGTTGATTGCCCAAAGGGTTAGGGTTAGGGTTACTATGTTGAAGTTTTAAGGGAGTTCAGGAGAGATTCCGTCGAAAGAGGCCAGCACTTTTCAAATCGGCTCAGTGGCATTTCAACCAGGACAAAACACCAGTCCACAACTCCATCCTTGTCACAGACAATTTGACCAAGACGGGAATCAAGACAGTTCCTCAGCCTCCCTATAGTCAAGAGCTTGCTTCCTGTGACTTTTGGTTGTTCCCTAAGCTCAGAGGGTGTCGTTATGAGACAATTGAGGAGATGAAAGAGGCTGTGACGAAGGTCATTGACACGCTCACACAAGACGACTTCAATGGGGCCTTCATGAAGTTGTTGGAACGGTACAAGTGCATTGCATCCGGAGGAGAGTACTTCGAAGGGGACTAGAGTTTCATGTGTGTACTATCAATAATAGTGCCCATACGAAAAAAGTCTGGAAACTTATTTAATGATCCTCGTATATATATATATATATGTGCCAATATATATATATATATATATATATATATATATATATTATGTTTGTGAGTGTGTGAATGTGTGAGTGTTCATATGTGTGTTTGTGAGTTTTTGTGTGTGCATGTGAGTGTGTGTGTGTGTGTGCGTACGCGTGTTTCTTTGGATGTGTTTGTTCCTGAGTTTGTTTCTGGGCCTGTCTTCTCGTGCGTGCGTATGTTTGTGCCTGTATTTGTGTATGTGCTTGCTTGTCTATGTAATTTCGTTTGCTTGTGTGTTTATTTGAGTGTAGGGGTGGTTGTTTGTGCGTGCGTTTGTTTCTATGTGTGTGTATATGTGTGTGTTTGGCTGCTTATGAGTGTGTGTGCATGTGTTCTTTTTACGGGTGTATATGGGTTTTAGTTGTGTCTGTTTGATTGTATGTGTGTTTTTTGGTGTATGTGTGTGTGTGTGTGTGTGTTTCTGTATATGTGTGCATTTGCTTTTGTGTTTATTTGTGTGTGTATGTATGTATACGTGTGTGGAATGTATGTGCTTGTTTGTGCCAGTAAGTTTGTTTGTGTATGTGTGTGTGCATGTGTGTTTTGCTGTTTGTGCATGTGTTGCGTAGCCATATACACGAATATGACCATGTGCGAAATAGACATGTAATGTTCATAACGATAGAATATATAAAGAACAGGAATCTCAAAAACACGTAACTACTTCTTGTTCAGGTACGAAACCTTTTTATTTACTTTGAGTTAAAGGTTTCGACGTAAGGAGGAGAGACACAATCTTCTACGCTGTCTTATTCATTTGGCCCCCAACTCGAGCGCCCCCTCCCATAGGGCGCAAGTTCGCCTCGCGCCTGCGAGCTCCGAAATCGATCTTTCTCGTTTGGCGTCCAAAACCCGACTCTTATTTTCTTCAAATTCTCAAACAAACTTCCGCGTGCTTCCGGTGCGTGACGTCACCCGCACCTTGTCACCCAGTATCGTCTCGGACTGTTATGACATCTGAGTGACACCTCCATCCCCTCGCGCGCTCCCGCGATAACACCTGCTTCAATCTTACACCCAACCAACCCATGTGCTGAGCCGAAAGGTTCTCAGCCTAACTAAACTCAAAGGCATGAACCGAAATCCCTCGGCTATTTCATAACACATGTGTGTTCTTTTTATGTGTGTAAGTGTGTGTTTCTATCTGATTGTTTGTTCGTGTACTTCTTTGTGTGTGTGTGTGTGTGTGTGGTTTGTGTGTGTGCATTTGTTTTTGGAGTAATATAGAGGTATTTTCAGTAAGAATTTTTCTGTATATTGTGAAGCGGCATATCATCATCATCATCATCATCATCATCATCATGTCGCACTGCCAGCACGGATCTCCCTGACCCTCTCTTGCCACACGTCTCTATCGTCCATCGCTCCCGTAAGGTCTTCAAAGTTATATCCTGTACCGGCATAGAGCTGTTGTATATAGGTTCTAGCTGGTCGTCCTGCCTTTGCTCGTCCATGTGATTGTTATATCGTCACTGACGCAATGATAAAGACTGACGCATGAAGGAAGACGCAGGAAGACTTCTTTACAATATTTTACCTCTCACTTTATTGCAAGGATTCGAAAGGATTTTTCAAGGGTTGCATGTGAGAGGGAGCTGGAGATCGAATATAAACTGTAATATCTTGACCCCGCTGTTATGACCGTCACGTTATGTCTTTCTCGTTCTTTAGTGCTGCTCAACCGGAGGCCTAGGGCCCACTCATCAGGGCCCAAAGGCCTCTTCGGCCTGATGTGGCTTTCCCTACCACATTTCGTCTATAACTCCAACCGATCTTCAACTCAACTGCCCCTGCCACTGCCAACTGCTCTGGTTCGTCGAACTCAACTCAATTATATAATCGTTTGACGCCCACTCGATCTTTGAAATCGAATGTTTAATCGTCATCAAGCGGAAATAACTGACATGCAGTTCAGAGGTCACTCTCTTCCGGTGCATCACTCTGTAGTGTACCATGGGAATTACCTTGTCCCATTTCATTAGCCAATTTCCGCCCACGCGATTTCCTCTCCTAACTACCATTGGAATGTGTCACTTCTTTCCGGTGCATCACCTTGGAATAGCATTTTTTGGGCCGGGTCGAAGGTCAAAACATAAGATGATGAGGTCCACAGGAGTATCATCGCTTATGAGTTCGTCCTTACTTTTCTAACAGTAGCCGGCATGTCTGGTTCGTCTATATTGGATAGTTTTCGTGATAGGTGGTAGGTGGTCGTACAGCTGCTGTTTTGTGGGGTGTTGGCTCCAGGACTTGTTCAATATTGCTCACAGCCGGGAAGTTTTTTCTCCATGCGTTTAGTTAGCGTCCATTTAGTGCATACGTATAGCAGTACCGACACGATCACTACTTGGAAAAAACTGCGTTTTATCTTATCGGTCAGGTCTGACTTCCATAAGTCCGATAGTATATCATTAGCTGCTCATGCCTTTGCTTGTCGCGTGTTGATGTCATACTCGGTTGATGAGACACAGCTCCTCAGGCAGATGAACTTGTCCACTAGTTTCAAAGGCCCACCCTTTAGTGTGGAGATGTCGCCTCTTTGATTGTAGCAGATGTATTTCGTCTTATCTGTATTGACATGGAGGTCTGTGCGAGCAGCTGTTCATTTCAGACTATGTACGTGGTGCTTTCAATAAGTTTCCAGATTTTTTTGTACAGGCATTTAATATTGTCGTAGATTCTTGAAGATTCACTATATTATTGCTATACATCTTATGAGATGACTCACCAATTTTAATGATTTCAGGTTCAAATAAACACCTACAACAGGAATTAGAATACACCCTATTAAAGCCTGATTGTCACAGCTGGTGAATTTCAAAAATGCAATCTGAACGTCAGGACACTTTAGAAGAACGATATGCAATAAAATTCTGCTTTAAACTTGGAGAAAAGGACACAGAAACGTATGGAATGCTTCATACTGCTTTTGCAGCATCTTGCATGAATCGAGCATCAGTTTTTGAGTGGCATAAGAGATTCAAGGAAGGTAGAGAGTCTGTGAGGGATGATATGAGGTGTGGGAGGAATAAGGAAGTCAATAGACAAGAGTTGATTGGCCAAAGGGTTAAGGTTAGGGTTACTATGTTGAGGTTTTAAGGGAGTTCAGGAAGAGATTGCGTCGGAAGATGCCTGCACTCTTGAAATCGGCATTTCCACAATGCACCAGTCCACAACTCCATCCTTGTCACAGACTATTTGACCAAGATGGGCATCAAGACAGTTCCTCATCCTCTCTATACTCCAGACCTTGCTCCTTGCGACTTTTGGTTATTCCCAAAGCTCAGAGGCTGTCGTTGTGAGACAATGGAGGATATAAAAGAGGCTATGACAAAGGTCATTGACACGCTCACACAAGAGGACTTCCATGAGGCCTTCCAGAAGTTGTTGGAACGGTACAAGTGCATTGCATCCGGAGGAGAGTACTTCGAAGGGGACTAGAGTTTCATGTGTCTGCTATCAATAAAAGTGCCCATACGAAAAAAGTCTGGAAACTTATCTAATAATCTTCGTAGCTGGGTTTCGGCTTGGGTGGGTGTATTTGTCAGAAGTGCTATATCATCGGTGTAGTGCGCATCCCTAATTGTGAGTATCTTCTGCTTCTTTCCTTTTCCAGCTTGAAACCGCTTTCTTTCATTAAATAAATATACGTTCTATGCACGTAGTCTACGCAGATGATAAACAGATATGGGGCTATTATGACTCCTTGTAGCACACCTGCTACACTGTCGAAGTAATCTGTGTCTCTATCAGGAGAGCGGACTTACATAATGAATTATATAATACATGAATAAATCATATATAATATATATAATATAATAATTCGCACTATATAATAAACTAGATAGATAGATAGATAGATAGATAGATTAGAAAACAAAGCAATCCAAAAGTGATGAATTTATTACGAAAGAAAATCAACGTTAAGACGTTTTGGTTTTATTGAACCTTCATTAGGACCTTAAGATGGTGAAACAAGTTTTGATAATACAGAGATGGATGTTTAATAAAATCCAATTACAGGAGAAATGAAAAGAAATATATATATATATATATATATACAAAGAAAGAACATATGACCGTTTAATCATTTCAGAACCGATGAAAGTTCATTAAAACCGAAACGTTTTAAAGTTGACTTTCTTTTGTAATAGATTCATTACTTTTGGATTACTTAATTTCTCTATTCTCGCCATACTTTTGGATTCCTTTCCGTTTTTTACTTCCACTTATAGATAGGTAAGAACAGACTGAGAAACGGTAGCATAGATAGATAGATAGATAGATAGATAGATGTTGTATAATACAAAGAAAGACAGAGACAGAGACAGAGATTCATGTAGATAGACTGACGTAAAGATATAGAGAAAGATAGCAATTCTGAGACAGACTGAGAGAGATATCTACGTATGACTGACAAAAGCAATCTATAATCTATCACACACACACACCCGCACATACACATTGAGATAGATAGATAGATAGATAGATAGATAGATAGATAGATCCATTCCAAACCAGAGTGTGTCATTGGTAAGAAAGTAAAGCAATCTTTAATGACAGAACATATCTATCATTTTCCTTATTATACATCAAAAGCAAAATAGAAAGATGGAAAAAGAAAAGAAAAGAAGGAAAGAGCAGAAAAAGCATAGAAATTTGGAAGACTAAAATTAAATAGCCAAATTATCTTTTAAAGTGACATAATTTGTAATAGAATTGAGAAAAATGAAAATTGTGGAGAATGAAATGTCAGTCATGAATATGAGCGAAATTAAAAACGTTTTAAAGAAAGAAAGAAAGAAAGAAAGAAAGAAAGAAAGAAAGAAAGAAAGAAGGAAAATCCAATAATAAATAGACATAATTTTTCAAAGAATTTTTTTCAGTAAACCTAAAAAAAACAATTTCTTTAAGAAAAAATAATATAAAAAAAGGGATATCTCCCACCAAAAAAAAAAACAAAAAACAAAAAAAAGGAAAATTGTTTAGTTAATAAAGACGATGTGCAAACAAATCTAACACCGGTACCATACAAGACAATAAAATCGGAGTTCCAGTGAGGCTGTGGCTCAACTTCTGGTTTGGTTTGGTTTGTTGGGTTTTATGGCATATCAACCTTTGTAGGTTATTTAACGCCAAATCCATTTTTATGTAAATAATCTGTTCTATTTAAAACAATTCTGTTTAGCATAAGTACACAGTTTAATTGTCAAAAACATTTCCATTTCAAACTATTCAAGCAGTTATATGTGACAATTCTGTTAAGTGCAAATAGTTTTAATGACGAAAAACAGTTCTATTTCAAATAATTCAGTTATGCATAAGCTCGCAGTTTAAATGTAAGTACGGTTTAATTGTCAAAAGCATTTCTATTTTAAGCTATTCCGTTTACTCAAACAATTCAGTTTAGCATAAGTATGCTGTTAGTTCTATTTAACCCATAGATAGGGCCCTATCAGGTGCTACCACTCCGGGCCAGAGTGGACATGGGAGCGATGGCAATGAAGGGGTACTCCGCATATTCAGGACACTCGTTGGGGCTGGGTCTTACCCCTCTGTAGAGAAGCAGTCGGTGTATTCTACAGCCCCAGCTGACTGGGCAATCAACTTCTGGAAAGTGACATCGTACCAAGCGAGTTTGAACTCCATTCGTGATATTACAATAACTTTAGGACTAATATTTTTGGGAAAGGTCACAAAGCCCTTATCCTCCCAGCTATGGATTAAAAATACAACTACTGTCCTTCTACAAGGGTGGATTTAGCATTAAATAACTCATGAAGGTTGAAATGCCATCAAAGAAAGAAACCAAATCAAACCAAACATTAATAAAAGGTTGTAACAAACTTCCCTGAAGATCTATAAGGAAATGCTTATTATAGCCACACAGGTTTGATTATAACCAAATTCGGCAGGGTGATCTTGAAATAGACTTCGGTTTCATCAAAGCGAATGATATGAAAGGAGTATCGACCATTCTAATTCAGAATACTAACCAACCAGACTGCAACCAAATATCAGTGTTGACATAAGATTATGGCTAGACGGTACGAGGTGTGTAAAAAGAAAATCGAGACTGAGGCTGTATTTACAGTAACGTCCAAAAAACAACTGCAACTTTCCAAAATTTTATAAAAACTTATTTTTTCCCCAAATAAATGTATGAGTATTAAATTTTTTCTATGTTGTTAAAAATGTTCTTGTATCTAAATAAGTTTTGCTTGTGACCTTTCTCTCTTTACCTACTCTCTCTGTCTCAGTCTCTCTGTCTCAGTCTGTCAATCTGTCTGTCTGTCTGTCTCAGTCTGTCTGTCTGTCTGTCTCTCTCTCTCTCTCTCACCCATTATTTCTTTCTTTTATTCTTTCTTTCTCTCTTTATTCATTCAATGGTATTTCAAACTTTTCAGGTTATCTAATGCCAAAGCTGTCCTTTCAGAAGAACAGTGGAGGTAATATTCAACCCACAGGTCGGGAGGATAATGAGGTCTCCAAGAGTATGTGTCTGAAAGTGAATACAATAGCGTGACTGGAGTTTGAACTCGTTTACAATAATATAGAAGTCCAACACATTAGCTACTACGCCACTGGGACTTCCCAAGTTTGGGCTCTAGATCAGATTTTTCTCACAGTGGGATAAGAGCTCCATCCTTATCAGAACGCACCAATTGTTGACCCACATGAAGAGCGAGCGATTTCATCGTCCGGTTTGAATGGAAGTTATGGTAATCTTTCGATGGCCACTTTTCATCAATAGTCTTCGCCTTTATAGGTGAGCAACTGTAGTTCCCATACTGAAGTATTTGATACTGGCTCTTAACCTTTGAGGTTCCTCCACCTAATGTCAGTTAAAGCGAGTTGTTGAACAGCTTTTCGATTCCTATGTCTTTTCTTCATATCCACCATGCTGAATCCCATAGTTTGTACGATTCGTATGATACCATATCTTTCCCCAGAACATAATATCCAGTAAGAAGCTGTGGCAAGCTGATTAGATGATGATGATGGTCTCATGTTTTATTGTCACGGAGTTTGACTTCTCTGGTAAACTTCTTATTAGATTTCTAGTAGAACAATAAAGAGGGATAGAGTATCCCCCTTAAATAAGTACACCTTTATCAAAATTCTTAAAAAAAAGGTAATTTTCCTCTTAACCAAAGATACCAGAATTTTATTATATCTACTGGAAGATTAAACAATCCAAAAGTATATTATTACGTAAAGCATCACCCGTAAATATTAAGTACAGCCCTTGTGACACTATGTAGGTGGTCCGCCAAGCAGACGATCCCTTTGTCTGTTTTGGCGCGAAACCAAACAAAGGGCTTGGACTCGAGATCTCCGACGATACCGGAAGTGAGGGAGGAAAGGCATGTCCAACAGAAGCCAGAGGTGAGTTGGCGAAGAGAGACGCAGAGAGGTAGTCAAGAATGGACAGCAGAAGGGACCAGTCAAGATGAGTTAGCAGTCCTGAGTCGACAATAGTCCGCAGAAGGAAGCAGTGAGAGAAGACCAGTCAAGATGAGTTGGCATTCCAAGTAGCTTTGTAGAAATTTCGCGAAAAATACACTCCCAGCGATAGTCTACAAAATGCACGAAAAGCTGTACAAATAAGTGTCACAAAACTACCCTTTTTGCACTTGGAGCTGACTTAAGTCCATATTGTTCGTTTGTTCTTTTTCTCCCACTCCCTCGGTTGTATTTCTTGTGGCCGTAAAGAAATGTGTGATTCCCTGTCGGAACCCACTGGATGAATCACGAGCCATGGATAGCATTGGTTTTAAGAAGTTGATGTATTCGGGGCGACCGAAGGGGTATGTCACACCCAAACTATATTTTATAAAAACTTAATTTTCTTCTTAATCAAACATACTAGTATTTTATTTCTACTGGAACATTAAATAATCCAAAAATATATTATTACGTTAAGTATCACCCATAAATAAGCACATCCCCTAACGATACTTTATAAAAAATTAAATGACTTCTAAACCAAAGATACCAGGAATTTTTACAGTATTCAATAAAAACGGATATTAGCTATTATCAGTCACCAAACAGTACAGTATTTAAACTCTGTTAGTAAAACAAAATTCTAGTTTTTGTAAGGAGTGAGAATCTTGGTATGATGTAATGGTTAACAAGCTAACTTCATAACTGTGTTTCATCTTCATTGTATACCCTTACTTACGGTCTTGGGACAAATCTAAACTATATTTCGTTGTTATTTTTAAGACGTACAGTAAAGTATCACTGAAAGTACTGGCTCCTGCCAAGACACGGAGTTTAAGCAGCAATGTGTATGTTCAGTACATGAGTGATTGATTTTAACGGCATTTTAACCTGTCTTGGTTTATTCAATACCTACAGGTCAGAGAATTGTGTATAAGGTACATTTGTATTTTTACATTTCTTGTGCAGTTTCTTCAGTTTTTGCACATGGTTATATGATATCAAGTGTTCCTATCTAATACAAACAATTCGCAAACATCTATTTAACCAAAAGGTAGAACCCCAACAGATACAACAAATCTATATTAGAGTTGACCTGGGAGTAATTGTAATGAAGTGGTACTCCACTCTCCTTAAAGATTCAGAACTGGCGGTTTAGAGTCGTACCCGGGGCACTACTCGTAAGTGGGACCTTATCTCTCTGCAGGTATACA
Source organism: Sepioteuthis lessoniana (assembly GCA_963585895.1). Taxonomy (NCBI): domain Eukaryota; kingdom Metazoa; phylum Mollusca; class Cephalopoda; order Myopsida; family Loliginidae; genus Sepioteuthis; species Sepioteuthis lessoniana. The sequence continues at coordinate 31,073,870 of OY757922.1, read as the reverse complement.
GTCAGCCCCACCAACAGGGATATTTATATAAAAAACGAGCACTCGTTGTGAAGTAATGGTTAACAAGCCAATTTTGCAAACCGCTTATTATTGGGTTGTGAGTTTGATCTACATTAGTTCCCGTAGTTCAGGTTTTCGCCAAAAAATATTTAGTTTTTTTAAGACTTACTGTATTGTCAAAGTGAAATCACGGATTCACACCCGGTAAGCATGATTAGATACCCATTAACCTGTTTAGTACTCAGACGTGTGGACACTTAATAACAGTTGGTACTATAAGCAACTAAGGGCCTGTGTATCAAAATAAGCAAACCCTAATAAATAACAATAACTGCACTAAAAATGAAGATGAACGAACGTCCAATGTAATCTCTGCTTTTAGTTGATCTGGCGCGTATATATATATATATATATATATATATATATATATATTTCTTTTAAATACCCTATCTGGTTTCAAAAGCTGCTTGGTAACGCCAGGAGTGGCCTTGATCTACCGAAACTGTCTTACCACCCTGGTTAGCAGCTGATGAGGGCAGGGTATCGCACGTGCTTTCTTACATTGTATGATGAAAAAAAAAATATATATATATATATATATATTGTCATCCACAGATAGACTGTTTCGTTGTATCACAACTCTTCAGTGTAGCTAGAAAGTCAGGACGCTTCAAGCTAGGATCGAAACCCATCCACCTATATTTTAGACTTAGTATCTTACCACTCAGCCACAGGTAACCTACCTAACGGTTTATGTATAACGCATTTCGTTTGTTCACATCTTTTTTGCCACCGGATATCGGAGTGCTCAATTCGTTAGAAATATAAGTGGTGTCCTTATTTTGGGGCAGCTAAATATTGGTATTTTTTGCTGTAGAGGTAAGTAATTACTAACTCTTAATGGCATTCGTTTATATTGTTAAATATTCCTCAAGAAATAATAGAATCCAGGTATTTTTGATTTGAAAAGAAAATTAGCTTTTTTATTTAAAAGTTGTTTGAGTATACTTATCTATCGACGATACTGTAGCAAGACAAAAAAGAAACTGATAATGAAACGTTTTCTATTATTGGCCTATTATTAACCGAGAAATATTGATAAATTAATTGTGATTACAATATTAGGATAAAATTAAAGGCATCAGTTATACAATTGATATTGTTGATGGTGCAATAATGGTAACAACAACAGCAATAATAATAATACCATTAGTTTGTTTTTGTTTGGGCTTTATTTCACATTATCCTTTGTAGGTTATTTCATGCCAAATCCATTTTCATTCAAATAAACTGTTCTATTTCAAACAATTCAGTTTAGCGTAAGTACACAGTTTAATTGTAAAAAAAAAATCAATTTAAAGTATTCACTTTAGTCAAACAGTTCTATTTCAAGCAATTCAGTTTATCATAAGTACGTTCTATTTGACTTGCAGATAGGACCCGATCAGGTCCTAAAACTCCGGACCAGAGTGGACCTGGGAGCGATGGGAATAAAGGGTACTTCACGTTCTCCAAAGTTTCAGCATTATTACTGAAGCCTTACCATCAGATTGTTTTGTGTCATATCCAGGACACACATTGTGGGTAGGGGTCTTACTTGTCTGCAGAGGTGAAGTCGGTGTATTCTACAGCCGCAGCCGATTCGGAAAATACCATTAGCTAACGCTTGTGTGAAGAACTCCAAAATGAGCAAAAAAATAATAATAATGTTAAAATAGAAGTAATTGTAATAAAAGTGATTTTTTATTATTAGTCATATATTGATTAATTATTGATTATCATATAAATACTTATAATTTCACTGGTAATTAGAAAAACAGTTTTATAAAAAAACGTATATATATATAAATTTGGCGACCTTAATCAAGGGTGACCCGAGGCCTCCCTTTTCAATAGCTATTATACCGAGATGTAAGGGAGGGCGCAATTCCATTCTCTGGTTTGCTCCACTTTACCCTTGATCCTTACCTTATAATGCTGAGTATTTAGCAAGGCGGCATCAAGTACCGTATTTTGATTCTTTGGTATGACTCGACCAGGGATTGATCCCCGGCCTTCCGGACCATTGGCGATCACTCGACTCATTGGGTCAATTACCCGGTCCATTGACCGAAAACCGGGCCTGAGGCCTAATGAGTAGAGTACTTGATCAAGGGTAAAGTGGAGCAATCCAGTTCTATTGATTCTAGTTGGGGTTTTTTTTTGGGGGGGGTATATGTAGGGATTCCAGGATTTGTACATGCAAGCAACACCTGATGATTGCCTATGATAGGTTCTAAAGCGCTCGGTACAATTCTGCAAAATTCATCTAGCAATTCCAACCTGAAACCAAGACACTTATCAAGAAAATTGATAGGGACTTAATAAAATTAAATAGACAAAACATGTCTTTATTATTTAATCAAACATGCTTAAATGAAAGACTGCTGCCTAACTACACATATTTTGAAATACATTATCCTGTAGCTCCGCACGATACAGACACCCAAAAGTATCGCTGTAGTCTTTTAAAAAGACAAATTAACAACAACAAAGAAAAAATTAACAACCTAAATACAGACACGTGCAAGCAACCCCTGATGATGGCCAATGAAAGGTCCGAAAGCGCTCTGGACTAATTTGCTAAATTCTTCCACCTATTCAAAACTGAAACTTATCAAGAAACTTGAAAGGGTCTTAATAAAATTATATAGTCAAAACGTAACTTTATCATTTAATTAAATATATATATATATATATATATATATATATATATTGGTGGTGGGGATGGTTCAATCAGAGAAAAGAGTAAATATTATAAAATGAATAGGTCTGCGAGTAAATTTGGTTTACTTCTCTACTAATGTTTTGAACGTCGTGGTCATTTTCAATGGACTAATAATGTGTTTGTTTTAACAGAGGTGTGATCTTTTTCATTCAAATCAATTCATTCATTTTTCGTATTAACAAGTATATATTTTGTGCACTTGTACGTGTATACATTCACCTACATGCATGTACTTCTGGTTGTTTTTCTTTTCTTTTTCTTCTTTAAGTTACATGTGTGTTAATATATATCAATACGTTTTCAATAGACATACAGTTGATCTTTTTCTTTTTTCCTTGTTTTTCCTCCTTATTTCTCACCGAGTTGAATGTGTCATTGATATATTCAAAGATAGTGTGCTGTTAGTAGTTTACGAAGCTTTTTGCTTAGATAAGACCAATTGAATGGGGCATCCAATAAGACTCTAACTCACTCGTGAAGATTTACTCGTCTAGCTGGCTAACCATTACACCACCTTAGGCACCCAGTAATTTACTAAGCTTTTTGCTTAGATGTAGCATAAGGCCGTATGAATGGTGCACCCAATAAGACTCGAACTCACTCGTGAAGATTTGCTTGGTTAGCTTGCTAACAATTACATCACTCGAGATGCCCAACGATAGTTTGTCTCTATATGTTTGTGATAATGATTATATGCGTGAAGTTTGGTTCTGTGTCTGTGTATAGTTAGGTTCTGTTTAATGTAGGTTTAATTTACCAATTATCTTTTTTTATTAAGAACAAAATGTAGCATCAGTTTGGTATTTTGGCATTATTTAAATCATTCCATTTCTTCATTCATAAAGGTCTTTTGAAACAGAATTTTCCGTTTTTTTTTTTGTTTTTTTGTTGTTTTTTTTTTTTTGGTAAATTAATATTACTCTTGTGTAAGGATGCCCTATTATTTACAGTTGGTGTTTATCCTATGTATACTTTCGATGGAACATTCGATTACGCAGTCTAGGTTTTTTTAATCGCTGCTTAAATTTTTATTAATTATGAATATTATATATATATATATATATATATATATATATATATATATATATATCATAAGATTGTAAGAAAAACTTCACTTTTGTGGTTTCATTATAAAGTTATTTCGGTTCTAAGGTGACCCTCTTCAGATTGGGAAAGGAATGCAGTTGTGTATTTTAAAATGATTTTAGCTGGTTTACATTGAATCTGGTGCGAAAAGAGTTTAATTTTTTTTAATCTTTTGAATTTTTTAATTAAAAAACATGCCCCAGCGGTTAGAGTGTTCGCCAATGGCCCGGGAGACCTGGGTTCAATCCCAGGTCGAGTCATACCAAAGACTTTAAAAATGGAACTTGATACCACCTTGTTTAACACTCAGCATTATAAGGTACGGTTCAAGGGTAAAGTGGAGCAATCCTGGGGATGGAGTAGCGCCCTCCCCTACACCTTGGTGTAGTAGCTATCGAAAAGGGAGCCTTCGGGTCACCCTCGACTATGGTTGCTAACTTTAACTATAATGTTTATTCATTCCTCTTTTAAATAACCGTTACCCCTAATCTAAAATATTACTAAATTAAAAAAAAAACAGTGAATACTGAAAAAATAATTGTGGCTTGAGACTCAATTAAAATTATAAATAAACATGAATCTTTAATTTCGTTGAAATTATTGTGTATTATAGATTAAATAATATAATCTAATCCTTAGACTATTTTCTTCAGATTACACACACACACAAACATATATATATATATATATATATATATATATATATATATATATATATAAGGGTATGGCTTATATATAAGTGCTCTTACCCAACCACTCCGCACAAGCAGGATGTGACAAAAGGTTAATTTTTAAGCAGAATTTAGCAGATTTCCCTTTAGAGTTTCCATCCTCCTCCTCGATTTGTTGCCGTACCAGTGTTGAAGAACTAATTTACTCTTCTGTCACTGGAGGCAGAATATTTGGATTTATACATTTTCCTTGGGTATAAGCGATATGTAAAATGCAAAATGGCTCGTCCAGATTTTGAACACGTGTCTCCATAGACATATTCTACGACGTAACCATTACACCAAAACCACAAATATATAACATTATCTTAAGCTCATTTTGCATTTACATATATATATGTATATGCTTTTGTGTATGAGAGAGAGAGAGAGAGAGAGAGAGAGAGAGAAAGAAAGAGAGAGAGAGAGAGTTTAACATAAAAAAAAACATCATATGCTAATATAATGCGTTCGTATACATTCATACAATTAATAGTCTTGGGTACAAAAGCACACCCAAATAATACACACTTGCAGGTATGTACCATTATATATATATATATATATATATATATATATATATATATATAATAGAATAAAACCGGATAAAACCACACAATTCTAAGTTTCACGTGGCCGATCCCCAATTGGCTCACATGTATATTAGATACGTAAAACTCCGAGACATGAGTTCTTATCTAGTTATATTCTATTTTATAGTTGAAGTATTTTAATGTGTATGGGAGAGAGAGACAGACAGACAGAAAGCTCAGTATCAGAGACAAATCCTCTGTTAATATACATGATGTGCACACAAAAACTAACACTGCATGTCGACAGTCAGTTTTACACTCTTCTATAATCTTCAAAAGATCGAAACTGAAAGTTACCGTACTGCCCGGGAGACCTGGGTTCAATCCCAGGTCGAGTCATACCAAAGACTTTAAAAATGGTACTTGATACCACCTTGCTTAACACTCAGCATTATAAGGTACGGTTCAAGGGTAAAGTGGAGCAATCCTGGGAATGGAGTAGCGCCCTCCCCTACACCTTGGTGTAGTAGCTATCGAAAAGGGAGCCTTCGGGTCACCCTCGACTATGGACTATATATATATACATATATATATATATAGTTCAAGTAATATAGAAACAAACATACAATGTTGATTTCGATATCTGCTCTCACTCTCTCTCTCAATATATATATATATATATATATATATATATATATCAATCTATCTATCGATTTCTCTCTCTCACTATCTCTCTTTCTGTCTCTACATCTTTCTATCTCTTTCTCTATCAATCTTTTTTTTATCTATCCATCTATCTATCACTCTCTACATATTTTTCTCTCACTCTCTCTCTATCTTTGTCACTATCTCTTTTTCTTCGTCACGCTCTCTATCTCTTTCTCTCTATGTCTCTCTTTCTCTCTATTTTTCTCTCTTTCTATGTATCGATCAATCTCTTTCTCTCTATTTATTTCTCTCTGTATCTTTCTCCCTCTCTCTCTCTTTCTCTCTTTCTCTCTCTCTCTCTCTCTTTATGTTTCACTCTCTATTTCTTTCTCTTTTTCTATCTATCTATCTATCTATCTATCTATCTATCTATCTATCCCTTTCTCTTTGTCTATATATTTCTCTTTCTCACTATCTATCTATCTATCTATCTCTTGATCTGATTCTCTCTCTCTCTATTTCTCTCTATTTCTTTTCCCCGCTCTATCTCTCTCTTTCTCACTCACTCTCTCTCTCTCTCTCTCTCTCTGAATCTCTTTACCTCTCAATATATATATATATATATATATATATACGAGGATCATTAAATAGGTTTCCAGATTTTTTTCGTAAGGACACTTTTATTGATAGTACACACATGAAACTCTAGTCCCCTTCGGCTGCAATGCACTTGTTGTACCGTTCCATCAACTTCTGAAAGGCTCCATGGAACACATCTTGTGTGAGCGTGTCAATGACCTTCGTCACAGCCTTTTTCATCTCCTCCATTGTCTCGTACGACAGCCTCTGAGCTTAGGGAATAACCAAAAGTCACAGGGAGCAACGTGTCGACTATAGGGAGGCTGAGGAACTGTCTTGATACCCATCTTGGTCAAGTCGTCTGTGACAAGGATGGAGTTGTGGACTGGTGCATTGTCTTCATGGAAATGCCACTGAGCCGATTTGAAGAGTACTGGCCTCTTCCGACCGAATCTCTTCTTGAACTCTTTTAAAACCTCAACATAGTAACCCTAACCCTAACCGTTTGGCCAATCAACTCTGGTGTATTGACTTCCTTACTCCTCCTACACCTCTCATCATCTCTCACAGACTCCCTGCCTTCCTTGAATTTCTTATGCTACTCAAAAACTGATGCTCGATTCATGCAAGATGCTCCAAAAGCAGTATGAAGCATTCCCTACGTTTCTGTGGCAGTTTTTCCAAGTTTAAAACAGAATTTTATTGCATATCGTTCTTCTAAAGTGTCCTGACGTCCAGATTGCATTTTTGAAATTCACCTGCTGTGACAATCAGACTTTAGTAGGGTATATTCCAATTGCTGCTGTAGCTGTTCATTTGAAGCTGAAATCATAAAAATTGGTCAGTCATCTCATAATATGTATAGCAATAACATACTCAATTTTTCATTGTCTACGACAATTGTAAATGCTTGTACAAAAAAAGTCTGGAAACCTATTGAATACAGCACGTATATATCTATATATCTATATATAACAGTGTTGCTTGTCACTATCTCACTCGATGGGTTTGACAGTATTTTTCGATTTTTTCGATTTCTTCAATATTTTTCGTTCTCTGACTGATGAATGTCGTTTATAGGACGTCGTGAAACCTATGGTCACAGACAAGCTTCCATGCTATTGAATATATAAAGATTAATACATATTTTGAGACAGTTTGGAATGATTTTTGTCTCCAAATAAGTTGTGACGTAAAACATTCTTCCTCTCTTGATCTAGGCATTGTGATCAAGGATTAATAGTTGTTATTGTATACAATTTTCGAATCTGGAATAAAAAAAAAAACACAATATTATTAGTAGTAAAGTTATTACCAGTCTCATCGGTCCCATGAATATTGAGACACAATATATATGCGTGTGTATATGTGTTAATTTTTTTTTTCGAGTCTTGATTTATCACCTCTCTCTAGAAACCTCTTTTTCTCCAGACACGCTTATCTTTCTCTTTCTATATATTTATATTTCTGTCTCTCTGTCTCTCTCTCTCTCTCTCTCTTTTATTTTTCTTTTCGAAGAATTTTGAAGCAGGTGCAGCCACCTAATTCTTAAATAATGAGATTATAGACTGGTAAACAGAAACTTTCAAACGGCACAGTAAAAACACGTGTCAATAAAAATTGGTCTTATTTTTTTATTCCATATATTTATTTATTATCTTATTTTATTATCCATTTTTAAGTTAGTAGGAGGCGCAGGTAGTGCAATAGTTATTATCGCAGAAAACAAACTCAATTGATGTTCAAAAATTTGAGGAGAGGACGTTTCCAAAACCATGTCAATGTCTCTACCATCGCCATCATTCTAGCTCTCAGTAGATAGTAGACTTATCTCTCAAAGAAAACCGGTTTAAAAGAGAGAGAACACCAAATTCAAACCAATGATGACAATTTTAAATAAGCGGTAATCAACAACATGAGCATGGGGATTTAGTTGAACGTTCCTCTATCGAGGTTCAGGCACCAATGTAAAAGCAATTTCAGTTGATCTTGCTGGTTAACGAGGCTAAAAACGAACTAGAAAAAAAATGAACGTATCAAGAAAAAATAGCTGACATCACCTTACCATGAAACTTTTTCTCGTAGAAGTAGTTAAGAAAACAATGTATCTCATTTTCAGTCAAATGACTTTACTAAAATAAGACATAACATGTAGCAGAATCCCATGATCGATTAAAGATACATTTTCTGACTCGATTCACAGCTCTGGTTTTAATTGATGGCTCAACCAGCATGCGACTTATATGATGGTATCATCTTTGGTCATATCATGTTGCTAGGTATACTGCCGAATATATAAGACAAAATAAGCAGAAACTGGAACAAAAATCCATCACCTGTTTACTAATTGTTATCTGGGTTCATTTAGAAACACTTTGGAAGTTTCTGAAAATACTTATTACAATTATAGTGTTATAATTTACGACTGAATTATGATTTTATAAGTTGGCTTTGACTATAGAATACACCGACTGCTTCTCTGCAAATGTGTCAAAACCCACCAATGAGTGTCCTCGATATGACACTAAACAGCCCAATGGTTAGTAATGCTGGAACGTTGGGGAATGCAGAGTACACCTTTATTGCTATCACTCCTAGGTCCAATCTGGACCGGACTGGACGCACCACATAGGCTCATATCTATGGGTCAAATAGAACTAAACTATGTATTAATGCTAAACTGAATTGTTTGAAACGGAACTGTTCATATAAATAAAACTTGATTTAACATTAAATAGCTAAAAATGGTTGATAGACCATAAAACCAAACCAAACCAAACCATATGGAATAGCATTTTTTTAATCATCAAAATTCTAGAGGCAACAAAAATAATAGTTTGGTTTGGTTTGGTTTGGTTTAGTTTTATGGCATATCAATCAGTGTAGCTTATTAAATACCAAATCCATTTTTATACATATAAATAGTTCTATTCAAAACAATTCAGTTTAGCATAAGTACACAGTTTGAATGTCAAAAACAGTTCCATTTCAAACAATTCACTTAAGCATAAGTACAGTTTTTTGTTTACACACAGTTAAATCTCAAAAAGTTCAATTTCAAACAATTCATTTTAGTACACAAAAAGTCCTATTTAACCCATATAAAGGACCCAGCAGGCGCTACCTCTCCGGGCCAGAGTGAACCTGAGAGCGATGGCAAGGAAGGGATACTCTGCATTTCCAAAAGCATCAGATTGTTTAGTATCATATCCAGGATACTATTTGGGAGGAGTCTCATACCTCTGCAGAGAAGCAGTTGGTGTATTCTACCGCCCAAGCCCAGCTTGGGCGGTAGAATATGAAATACTAATTAGAATCCATTACTCCTTCTTTAATAGAAATATCAGGTCAAATTGTAAGCTGAGTCTATCTGGTTTGAATTCAGAACTTTTCATCTTCTAGACGGGTTGTCATTGTAAAGTTAAAGATCCTAGTTTCCTCGGAGCTAGAGGAAGAATAATTACATACATACCTTCCACAAGGGCATTAGCACTAAATGAAATGTAAACAACCTGATCCAGGATTTGAACATAGATCACTGTGTCGCATACTGACCCTTAACAGAGCCTCAATCAGGGATCTGTGGGAATGGATGTTCAAGCTGTGTAAACAAAGTGATTACCAGAAAACAAGCAATGCATTTGTGTAAGCAGATCAGGTGGGTTGACTGCTGGAAGTATAACCGGAAAAATGCGTAAGACTTATGAAACTATGTACACTCGAGTACCCGCGTCAGACGGTCAGTAACCTGAGTCACGGTCAGTCAACGGTCAACCGCGTGGGGTGCCACCCGCGGCAGAAGGCAGTGCCTCCTAGTCGAGAAGCAGAAGTGCTTAGTGTGACCTTGAACATGGGCGAAAGACGTGGGTTAAGAAAAGGTCAATATAGCAGTCCTCTGTCAGTCTGTGTCCAAGTCCTTCGTCTCCGTGTCTTTTTCTCTCACACTTACTGAATTTTGGGCCATTCGAGTAATAAAGATAAGAGACTTATGTAAAGCAATTGAACGGAAACTGAATGAATAGATTAATCCTATTTCCCCAACCCCTCCGCTCGGGCAGGATATGACACAAGGTCAATTATAAATAAATAAATAAAGCAGTCAATAGTCGCCGAATAGCAAGGTAGACACACTCGTTATAGTTGAAAATAACTAAGGGTAACTAGAGGTTCGAAATCTTGTGCGCAGGCGCGGTGCAAGCGGAATGGATGTTTCTGTTCCCAACGCGACAGGCGGAAGTGAGGGGACAACTTGTATTCTTTTTCGGGAATCGACGGCGCGAAGAGAGGAGGTGAAAACGTCATTAGGAAACGAGCAACGAAGATGAAAGGGTGAAGAGAGTTTACGAGCTCCAAATTCTGGGGCACCCCAAAGGGGGTGTAAGACCCAGTGGACAAGCATGTTAGAAACGTCTTTTTCTCATTAGGATATGTTGCCTATAATTTTGTCTTGTTGACGCTCGATGTCACCATGGGACGGGGGTCTAAGGTCACGTTTGTACCGCTATGGTACATTAATATTTTTGTAAAGAAAGTGCTATTGTCATTCATTCTTTCATCAGGCTCTATAAAAATCGTGTTTAATTCTTCCGACGATAACCATTACATTACGAACGCCTACTTTTAGCAATTAAGTTATTGTAACTCAGGTAACTTTGACAAATCATATAGAAATTCTGATCAGTTTAGGGATATTGAAAGAATCAAGCCATTTCCGTTCCAATCTGTAGCTTTGTAATAAATATATAAAAGAGGTCTTTGTTCCAGTTCACCTTGATCACTTCTCAAGAGATAAATCTATTATTCTTATTTGGAGGTGTCATTGTGCAATGGACACGGCAACACGAGTTCAAATCCTGAACGAGACTGATTGCATTTCACATAGCACTAATACCCTTGGGAAAAGTATGAATCCAATTATTCTCCCTCCAGCTATGGGTAAACTAGGTTCTTCAGCCTTGGTGAGGCAACTAGTATAGGAGAAGGAAAACTCTGAATTCAAACCTGTTAAACTCCGCTTAAAAATTTGACCTAGTGTCATATCCTGCCCGAGCGGAGGGGTTTGGTAAATAGGATATATTATTCTTATTTATTCAGTAATTCTCCATATTTCTATTATTTACAATTAATTAGTAAAGTAAAATTGGCGACCTTAGTTGAGGGTGACCCGAAAGCTCCCTGTTCAATAGCTGCTACACCGAGGTGTAGGGGAGGGTGCTACTCCATTCCCTGGGTTGCTCCACTTTACTCTTGATACTTATAATGCTGAGTGTTAAGCAAGGAGGCATCAAGTACCATTTTTGAGTCTTTGGTATGACTCGACCCAGGATCGAACTGCGGTCTCCCGGACCATTGGCAAACAAGCTCTGTGCCGATATTAGATATAGCCTACCGGAAACGATGGATGATAGAGAAGGGTGGTGGGAGAGGGTCAGAGATATCCGTTCTGATGGTGTGACATGATGACAATCAATTCGGGTTTGGTTTGGTTTCTTTGTTTAATGGCATATCAACCTATGTAGGTTATTTAATTCCAAAGTCATTCTCCTAGAAGAAGTAGTAGTGGTACTATTTAACCCATAGCTGGGAGGATAAGGTGGGTTCATACCTTTCCCAAGGGTATTTGCCCGAAAGTGAACGTAATAGCGCGACTGGAATTCGAACTCGCTTACTACGATTCCGCAGTCCATCGCTTTAACCATTACTCCACGCGAACACCCACCCCCAGTAGTAGTACTATTTAACCCATAGCTGAGAGGATAAGGGGGTTCATTCC